>SMJT01000134.1:6623-117013 GCA_004349715.1 Crucihimalaya himalaica
TGTTGCTTCTAACTGTGCTCTCTGATCTGACAGTTACTTCACCTAACTCTTGACTTCAGTAGGACACGGTTTCGAGTTTCAGAATCGCAACAAAGGACCTCAGTATCGATCGATACTTGGCTAGCATCGGTCGATACTCCATCAGTATCGATCGATACCGGTCTTTAGTATCGATCGATACCCACCATTTCCCACGGTACCTTTGACCCTTTTTAAGCCATCTTGTTCATGTGCTTTCTTTTGCTTCCTCTAGGCTAGATAACACTGGGGACAATGTTGTTTAAGTCTGGGGGAGGTGATTACTGACATTGTGTTTGTTTTTCTTAGAGTCAGTCCTTTTTTTTATTGAGTCAAATTTGTTAGAGATTATGAACCTTTGCTTGATGTCAGTGTCCTGACTTTATTTTAGGTGGCCATCACCATCAATACTCGCGTCTCGAACCTTGATTTGTGTATGCGAAGCTTAATTTAAAATCAGAAACATAAAAAGAGATAAGTCTGGGGGAGAGGAAATCAATACCAAAGTATAAAATGTGGGTGGTTCCTTAGTCATGATATCGCATGAGGAAGAATCTAGAAGATTCTTGAATATCAACATCAGTGATGAAACGGCAATGAAAGATTTAGCATGATTGATGCTGTGAGATAATGAGTGGATAATGGGAAATTGCAATGGTCTAAGGAGAAGTACATGGTGGTCCGATCTGAAACTGTTTAGGTGACAACTGGGAGCTTGGAAAAGGAGTCATTACTATGTCTCAAGAAAAAGGTGAGTCTCCATATTTTCAAACCTCTTTCTCTGTTTGGTTTTCTGTTTGTTTGAGGACAAGCAAAGACTAAGTCTGGGGGAGTTGATATATCATAGTTTTTACCCACTTTTAACGATGATATAAGTCCTTTTTGTTGAGTCTTTTCTTTAGTTTTAGAGTCTTTCAGGTTCTTTTCGAGTTATAGGCGCGTATGGAGCTAATTGGAGGATTTGGAAGCTTTTGAAGCAATCTGGAGTTGAAGCCGTTCGGGAACAAGCTCAGCATCGATCGACACTGAGGAGCATCGATCGACACCATTAGTTTGGGAGAACCACGACCAAAGAACCTGGCATCGATCGATACCACTTACAGCATCAGTCGATGCCAGTGACCAGAACGCGAAACAAACCCAAGATTATCCAGAAGTTTTTCTTATTTTTCGAGATAACTCCAAAACGTTTTGATTAGCTATTTAATTAGGTTTTGCAGCCTCCAGAAAGACACCTTGTGATTTCTGGAGATAGAGTTTTTCTGCAATTGAGTTTTTGGAGAAGAATTCTAGAACCTCTTTGTATTCTTACTCTATTTCATTATTTTATATGATATCTATTTTATTCATGATGTTTATTGCATTCACCATGTCTGAGTAGATTCCCTGTTAGGATTAGGGTTGCTTAAAGGTATTTGATGAATTATTAGATCTGAATTGATTGTTAGGGCATAATCTATAGAGCTTTTCACCTAGACTTGAGATTAATGCTGATTCTAGCCTCGCGAACTAGAATCTGATTCTAGCCTCGCGAACTAGAATCTGATTTTAGGTTGTTTGATTGGCACGAAAGTGTGATTGATTGCCTGATCTAGTGTTTGGTGAGCAAAAGCCCTATTCGCAAAGAAATTTGGTTTAGGGATTTTGTGAACAATTGAACTTGAACTTTAATGCTTGTTTAAATTCATAGAATTTGCAAAGAAATTTGGAATTCTAGGTTTAGGCACAGATAGTCTTCGCAACGAAATTTGGTTTACTTTACATTTGTGTTTCAAGTTTGAAAGCGGAGCTTAATACATTCCTGACAGTTGATTTGATTTGATAATTCTGATTTGCCTGCAAGTTTCCCTAAGCCTAGCGTTTTTCCCCACTGAATTACTACCCGTTTTAATTGTTTTGAAGTTCTTAGTTTCATAAATCTTACTTAGCTTAATTCATATTTCTGAATCTATTGAGTGTTATCTTGAGTCCTTGTGGATTGACCCCTAAAATACTATAGCGACTGCTTAGATACTTTTGGGTATTAGATTTGAGCATATCAATATCTATTAAGTGTCTCCCAAACAAATATGACTATAATTATAAACATGTATGTTTTACAAATCATCTTTGTATCGAATATCAACCTCAGATATATATATCACTATCTCATGTACGTCATTCACTACGTCATATACGTTCACAACAATATCAAAGTAATAACCTTGTTTGCAACTTTTTCCAGTACTATCAAAGTATTTTCTGAGATCAAATCCATAATATACACTAAAAACATGTGTACACAAATATCCACTGATTAATTTTGAATATTTGATTTTATTTTATATATCAATGTATCATATATAATAGATCAGATGCATGTGTAAGCAAAATAAATTTTGTTTTATTTTGCATATCAAAGTTTAAATGTCGAAGGAAAATAATGTATGATACTCAATCTCTTATTGCATCCAAATGGTGATTATTGATTCGAATTAAAGTTTGTGACTGTGTGATTCGAATTAAAAACAAATAATGCATAAAATATAAGTTGAATACATAGTACAATTTGTCATTCATATGTGACTTTTTGGGTTTAACTATAGATATTTCCAAGAAATACTATATGCGGTGACAAAATATGAGGCAAAAGATGGTGGTTACACTTGTTGAATTGTATATGTGAGGATTCATTTTACATTCATTTTTATGCATTCATTAAAGTTTGGTGTACTCTTTGGTTGTATAAGCAATTTTTCCCATACCATCATATATTAATTGATTAGGTAAGTCTTTGTATGATCACTCTATTCTGAAGGATAAAACTATGGCCATGTAAAACTTGATAAAACCTGAATTTGAGTACAGTGTAATGCCAATGAAAGAGTCTTAGGAAGTGTATAATGACTACCATGTATTGCTAAGTGGTGAGTCAGAGATACACGATAAACCTTTTTTCACACAAACTCATTTCAGAGAAAAATGAAGAATAGTACAAATTCAAAGAAACAATATGACAAAAAGTTTATTTTTTTATCTTATCATGCTCAAAAAACTGTCCAATCTCTAAAATAATATCCAAATTTCATATAAGAGGACAATTCGATTACATATATTGTGTACCTTAATCATACCATGTACGTCTAAATCAGTATTATCGTGTATGTATAATACTTGTGTACGTAGCTTGACAGTGTACTAATAAAGAATGTGAACATTATTTTAGAAAATGTTAGGGTTTCGTAAACAAAAAAAAGCACAATACAACCACCACCCCATACATAGTTAGGGTTTCATAAAAAATATTTTGTTAGTGTATAAGTGATTTATGATTTTCTTCCAATACATGAATTACCATTGACTCCAATCTGATGAATGCGCCGCCCCTAATGTACATAATCATTCATGGTTATATATGTATACATACATGTGTATGTAAATTACCCTAATATACATCTATGTTTTTTAGTTGGTCCCCTGGATATGATATATTGATATGCAATATAAAACAAAATGTTCAAACTTTAAAAGAGGATATATGTGTACACATGTTATATATGTATATTATGGACCCGATCTCAGAAGATACGTCGATGCTACGAGGAAAATAGTTTCATAGAAGGTTGTTAGTTCGATATCGTTGTGGACGTATATGACGTAGTGATATACGTACATGAGATAGTGATATGTATATATAAACTCGATATTCGATACAAAGATGATTTATAAATATATGTATTTGAAAAGTCTTAATGCAAAAAATGTTTTATATGTGCACAAAATACTATATATGCATAAGCACATAAAATACAATCGTGTATGTACACATACAAGTTATGACAGTGTACGTATATATACAATTTATGATTGTGTACGTTCACATATATATATAATCTAAAATCGTCTCCAACGATACGTTTACAAGTCCTTGCAGTATGTATCCAAACGTACATGTTCATAACCAACACAAGACTTATGTTATAGTATTTATGCACATTATATGTACGTTTAAATTTTGCAAAAGTATGCATACGATCACATAAGAATAAAATATAGGATAGACAACCTATTTAACGTTTTTAGTTTGTTTAAAATTAAATTATGAGAATAAAAATTTACTATTTGTAATTATGAGAATGGAAAGAGAGAATGTAATGTTGTGTCTCTTACGTACACAATCACTCATGTACGTATCCTTATTTGTCATTGTTTGACTTACATATATAGTTGACCTCACACAAATTTGAATTTTAAATTTTATGGTTAAATGAATATGTATTTCTTATAATTATCTATATTTTCAGAGAGAATATTATGATTGCTTTTATTTATTTAAAGTTACAATACAAAAAGTATATAAAAAAAAAAAAAGATAATTGTTTTATCTTTTGTTGAGATTATCAGAAAAATGTGAATAATTATGAGTGAGATGATTAGTTATTCAATATTTGTCGGATAAACATAATTTGTTTTTAAGATATACACATGCAATAATATCTCGTAACAAAAAATGTACATGTGTTCTATTTGATGTGTATAAGAGTAAAAATACACCAAGTTGATTTGTTTACAAACATATAAGACTGCAAATTCTAGTTTATATATCATATTATACCTCAGAAAATATTGAACTCTCTCTTGAAATTTCAAAAGATTCACAAAGATGCATTGTTGAAATTTGCTGCAAATCAGGCTTATGAGAGATTTTAAGGGCATAAAAACTTTCTTCTAGCATCTCTACAACTATGTTCATTAGTGAAAAATTTAATATCTCTATAAACCCACTATTTTCATCTTCCTAAATATCTCTATTTCTTTGATGATTCTATTCTCGACAAATCTTTTATCTGATGGTAACAAAAAGTATATAGAAAAGAAATAAAAATAATTATTTTATCTTTTATTGATCATAAGAATGTAAATAAGTTATTGTGAGATAATTAGTTAAATAATTTTAATTATGTGAATAACAGTAACAATTACACCAAGTTGGTTTGCTTAAAAATTTTAAGATTGCAATTTCAAGTTTATAGGTCATCTTATACATCAGTAACATTTGAAATCTGCTGCGAATCCTTCATGGGCATTCAAATTTTCTTTCAACATATTTACAATTATGTTCATCGGTAGATGACTTAACAGTAGACTAAATGCATCAAGCCCCCCCCCCCCCTCCCCCACTAATGTCATCTTCCAAAATATCTCTTCTTCTTTGATGTTGATTTCATTCTTGACAAGTCCTTTATTGTTTAGTATTTTTGGGCACATATGTCACATAGTGATAGACGTACATGAAGTAATAGTGTATGTACACATAAACACACTAATTATTACCGTGTACGTACCCATAAATATAATGCATATCTGTAATCATTTTTAATGATATAATTGAAAGTAAAAAAATTATAATTGAATATAAAAAAAATAGAAAAATGGATTTTAAAAGATAAGAAAGACTTTTTTAATCTAAAGAACAAAAATTTTAAATTTATATAAAGTGAAAATGTGAAAAAATGTGAAAACAAAAAAAAACTGTAAACTGTCACATCATATTTTTTTATTATTTTTCTGATGAACAACTGTAGCGATGAGATAGCAAAACGAATGTATTGTAGCAGCTTAGTTGCATGTGGTTTGGTTAAAGCGTTTAATTTTCTAAAGACACTCAATGACTATTTTATGGAAGCTCACTTTGAGTTTGTAAATGGTGCAAACATAAATTATTTTGATGTGTTTTTAGAAAATAACTTATTATATTTTGTAACAGAGGTTCATAACAATATTTTTTTCAAAAAAAAACACTAAAATTAATCAAAAAAACTAGTCTCCGTTTCATCCTTGTATAATCCCCGATTTTCTCGTTAAACGTTAGGCCCACTTCGAACGCTTGACTAGCATCTAACGGTTTTTTGAAACTTAAAAAATACCAATAGAAAAAAGGAACAAACAAAATAAAAACAGTAACAAAACTTGAATAATAAAAAATTATATAAAATACAAAAAATAAAATTAAAGTAAAACACATACCCACACATAGCGCAAGGTAATCCCAACTATTAGAAAGAGTATACCTAAGGTCCTAAACAAATTATTATGGCGACGAGTTCACATTAATTACTTGTTAAAGCAATAAATTACTTTTCCATTGGTCTTTCCTTTAAACACAAAATGTTATATTTTAGGACAAGTGTCATTAAATCTCAAAGCATCATTTGGTTGTCATTTCATACACGTTCGTAACCCTTTCAGTTACATTTATTAATAATAAACTATTTCATCATTTGAATTTTTGTGTGTACGATTAAAGATGAACAAATGTTGACGTTGAATCTCAAATTAATATACCAGTTAATTATTTGATTTTTCTTTTAGTGTTCAGTTAGAAGTGAAAAGATACAGTATCTTTTCCACTATCTGTATATCCATGCAGGACAATTTAGAAAATGTCCAGATTTCATAAAGTGTGTCACATGCACGCTCTTCCAGAAAAATATTTCATAGTGTAAATCAAATAGATCCAGATGGAATTGATTTATTAATGATATAACGTACATGGAATTGATTTATCAATTAATTATAATGCTCAACTTTATTTTCGATGAAATATAGTCAACTTTTGTTGATTTCTCAATTTAATCACTAAATTTTGTAAACTTTGTCAAATTAATCATTCGTTCAATCGTCAAAAAGTTGTTGATGGAATAATTAACGGTTTAGTTAAACCTCTTAATGGAGAAACTAAATTGGTTCAGTTAATAAGATATAATGATTAAAATGTAAAGTCAATTAATCATTCGTTAAGTCGTCAAGGTTTAACATTAACTTTACGAAAAACGAAAGAAATAGAGAAAGATGCGGAAACCTCTTTGCTCGTCGAAATTTCCTCTAAATGAATCTCAAAGTCCAGCCACTCTATAAGCGTAAACACCAATCATTGTGTTGAAGCTGAAGCTGAAAGTGAAACTGAAGCTGAAGCTGAAACTTTGATTGAGAACCTTGCAGCCAGTAACAACAATCATTGTGTTGACTACGATAGATCGCTCAAGAGCAGCGGAGTTTCAGAGTCAAACCAGATAGCTAAGGTAGAGCAGCTTCTGAGGCGAGACCAGCGAGGGTTGCATCTTGTTAAAGACTCAGGGGACGGTCAGGAGTACCACAAGGTAGTTGGAGATGGGTCTGAAGATCTACTTGCAGAGCTGAACTATATGAATGGACAAGGAAATTTTCAGAACAAGAGATTTAAATCGAACTATAGGAATCATCCTAACCTTTCCTATAGGAGCACTAATATTGAGAATTCTCAGGATCAGGTGTATCCTGGTCTTGCAGGAACAAATGGTCAGAAATTTCAGCCTAAGCAGTTTGTACAGGGGGTTTTCCAGCAAAAGCCCCAATACAACAACTTCCAAGGAAGCTACCACACTCCTCAAGCTCCTGTGAGCGCACCTATTCCGGCATCTCTGAATAATGAGCTGAAGAATATGATACAACTAACTTCTAGAGGGAAAGAAAATGTGTTATGTTGACTTAAATGCTAAGGTAGATGGCATGTGCCATGATCTCAATGGAAAAGTTTCGACTTTATTCTCACATGTCAAGACTCTTGAGAATCAAGTAGCTCAAATTTCTTCAACTTCTAAGAGACTAGTTGGTATCCCTCCAGGAAAAGCAGATCCCAACTCTAAGAAGCATTCTTATGCAGTCATGATTCAGGAGGAACCTAAAGAAGCTGATATGGACCATCATGATGAAGCTAAGGTTGTTTTCCTTGATGACAGTGTTGAGGACAAGGCTGCTAAAGATGATAAACCACTTTGTGTGGAGTCACCACCCCATATTCCTAAGCTTCTATTTCCAGATCGTCAGATGAGAATTCATAGGGAGAAGAAGTATGCACGCTTTAATGAGATGATAAAACAACTGCACATCAAACTTCCTCTCTTAGAGTTGGTCCTGAAAATTCCACTCTAAAGAAATCACTTGAAAGATATTTTGTCTACCAAGAAGAGCATTGAAGAAGGAGTCATGATAATCTCCAATGGGAAAGAGTAAGTTCAGTTAGAGGAGTCTGAGGACAACAGCGAAGCACGGCGAAACTTACTGACAAGGTAGACGTGGCAGCAGAGACGAATACGGCTAATCTTGAATGCAATGCTATCATTTTAGCCATTCTTCCAAAGAAACTAGATGACCTAGGGAGATTTGCATTACCTTGTCAGATTGAGAAATTCAAGTTTGAGAGATGCCTTTGTAATCTCGGAGCTAGTGTTAGTCTGATGCCTTTTTCTGTATCAGAACGTTTGGGAATCACCAATTTCAAACCCAGCGAGGATCTCATTAGTACTTGATGATCTCTCTGTGCGTTTCCCTGTTGGTTTGACAGAAGACGTACACGTGAGAGTTGGAAATTTCTACATTCCAACTGATTTCATTGTCTTTAAGCTAGATAGGAACCACATGATCCTCTCATCCTTGGTAGACAATTCTTAAACACTGCTGGAGTTGTGATCGATGTGAGGAACAAAATGTCAAACTACAAATTGGAAACCATGATTTAGAGTTTAACATGAGGAAGACGATGAAGAACGCCACTATTGAAGGTCGTGCATTTTCTATTGACACTAATGATGAGTTTGGTGATAAGCGTGAACAGAAATGCATTGGATGAAACGAGGTCAAAGAAGTCCTGAATAGGGATTCTCACTCTCCAATCAAAACAGTATACGCTAAAGGTGAGTGTAAGGGAACTTCAAAAAATTTCTCCAAAACTAGGAGTATTTTCACTTCTCAGCTTAAAGAAAAATGTCAAAAAGCTGTGAAAGGGATTATGAGTTGAGTTATAAAGCTGAAGATGAATGACTGGAGACCTTGTTTAGGGGAAAGTTTCTCTGCTCTTACCTCTTGATCTGTATGAGTACGGTCAAGCTAACGACCTAAAACAAGCGCTTGGTAGGAGGCAACCCACTAGATACCTTGTATATATTTCTTATTTAGATTTTATTTCTTTGGCTATTTAATATTGAACGATCTATGTGGCTATCAGACTGATCGTTTTTAGTAGGATTTACCCGTATGTTCGTGTGACACAAACAATGGAACTAGACCATGACAGACCAATTGATCCTTCTATGAATTGGTCGATCCACTACACTGAAAACACACTAACAGTAGCATACTGATCGATCCCCTAATAGGAACGATCGTCCCATCTTGCCGGACAAGTTTTGGTCTCTCTGACATATCGATCCCCTACTGATTGATCCATCCATCTTACCGGACAGGTTTGGGTGTCCTCGATCGATCGATCTGTTGTGTCGAACAAATTTAGATTAGCTAGATCGATCGATCCACTCTTGGATCGATCGATTCCCAGGTAAGTACCAATTCGATTTCACTTAAATTAAAGCAACATCACCCTAGACAGAGTCAGAGCGCGAGCGAGAGTCCTCCTCATCACCACTGAGTACTAGTAATCTCTCCTAATTCCCGTATTGTCCTCTGTTTTAATTTCTTATTTTTATTTTTCTATCATTTGTATCAGTGGCAATCCCTTTGGGTTTGTTTTCACACCAAGACGGTGTGAAACAAGTCTTCGGGAGGATGTCACTCGTCTACTAACGCTATCTTTTGTATGTTTTTCTTATGTCTATCTTTTGGATGTTTATCGAGTCAAAACCGTGTCTATTTTATTGAGTCAAAACTTTATCAAAAACTATGAGCTTTTCTCAGGGAACTGCACTTTGCCTTTTATCATTGTCTTATGATTGCTTCTGCGTTGTTTAATGGATTACCTGGAAATGCTGGAAAATTCATGCCTCGATCACAATACGGTAATTCCTATCATTTAGAAATTTAGATGATTTGAGTTTAACCTTGCTTATTGGAACTTAAACCAGACTTATTATATCTTACTTAGGGGCTTGATAATCATGTAATGGATTATATATTCAGAGTTTTCTTTGCATCATTAATATCACTCTCTGTAAACTCTGAATAGCTAGACTCCTCTTTAGTCTAATGTCTGACCTTGTCCTTACCCATGTTTCAAACCCCATGCAGCTTTATGTCATCATCATTTTGTGCAACCATGTGCAAAAACTACGGAGTATACAGACTGACATAACTTTTTTTTCGTAAGGATTAAGTTGTGTAGTTTGTATGGATGAATTTGTGAGACGATTTAGTAGTTGTGATTAATGGTATGTGATGTGATCATGGCTAGCTCAATGACTAAGGAGGAGGAAGCACAAACTGATCCGGAACTTGTACCCGAGGAAGCTAAGGAAGACACCGAAGAAGACTTAAGCATTCCACCCGGAGTGATGACAAGGTCCAAGATTAAGAAGTTCCATCAAGCTTTCCACAAGCTACTATCATCTATCCAGGGCAATCTTGAGTTTGCTAATCCAACCACCTGGTTGTGATACAAGCAACTTAAGAATTTGACAAGGGAGGTGTTGTGACTTACACTCTTTTTCCCTTGGGTTGGTTTTGTCCCAATTGGGTTTTCCAACCAAGGTTTTTAATGAGGCTTGTTCACAACACTTTAATAAAAGACCCCTTGTTGAAATCCAGCCCATACTTCTTCTTTTGAAAACAAGGAGGAGCCTTCTTTTCTTATTCAAACTCATTATTAATTATGTTGTTATTTCCTAGGTGTGTTGTTGTTCCCTAGTATTTTCAAACTCTATATGTATTCTCTCATGTCATCTCTTTCATTTTATCCAACATCTTTTTATCAAAAACATTCCCTAAAACTTGTTTGATCAAACACTTACTTAGTGTATTCGGAATTTCATCCTTGAACAAAAGAAAGATCTAATCTAAGGAATTCAGATATTAGCATCCTTGTCTAAGCCAAGCTATCATCGTTCATCTTCCATTTTCGCTCGTTCGTTTTCACTCATTCGTCCATCCTCACCATCCGTGATTGTTCGTTCATCGTTCACCACCGTCCGACTTCCGACCTCACTCATCCGGGCACTCGTTCGTTCGTTCGTTCGTTTGTCCATTCATCTTCATCGTTCGTGATCTGTCACTTCATCAATCCACGAATCTATTCCACAAATTTGAAGCCATCCCAAGACGTTCATACTTCAGCAAATCTATCCATTCGGTGACTCCAAGCCATTCCACATCCGAAAACACACAAACTCCACAAAGTCATCCTAGGGCAGTTCGATCCTTTCCATAAGGATCACATCAATATGTCTATGGGAATGAACTGAAAATGTATGATTAAGTTACCTTTTGACGCAGCTTATGTAAGACAAGAACCGGTTCCATTCCACGCTAACTAAAAAAAAATCAAATTTAAAGAAATAAAGCAGGAAAAAGACAAGGGAAGGAACCGGAAAAGTCGAATTGCTATGTTTAGTTTTGAAAAGCATCAGGAGAACTTCTAGTTAAATGAGGATTTGAGTTGGTTTGGTAATCTAGGCGAAAGGGAAGCTATGTACCTCTCAGTTGGTATGTGTCTCACTAAGATTTTGCACAATGACTTGCATCAGTTTGCATTGCAGAAAATCCTAAATACTTAAGCCACCATAAACTAGACTCGATACCTAGACAATAACGTGTTTGATACCCCCTTTGTGAGAGTACATGCATATCTTAATGAATGTTAAAAGGGTAAGTTCTTTGATTATGAAAGTTCTCTGTGATCCCGGGATTTAGTATTGATGTTACAAGTATGGAAAAGTACAGCGGAGTACGGTTTGGTGTGAACTTTGTATCGGCGGTTTGCAGGAAATTGATTTAAGGCATGATCATAAGAAAATATGTGAGTTTTCATGTTTTCAAATTTCTTCTTTCGATGAAAACATTTTCTTTACTTGAAGACAAACAAAGGTTTAAGTCGGAAGAGTTGATATGTTATGTTTTTGACGTCTTTTATCTCATGTTTTAGTATGATTTTTGAGTCTAAGTTTTGCAAAAAGTGTTGTATTGAAATCCTCCACACATCGAAAACCAATCCCGCCATCTGATTTTCTGTGGCATAATTTATGTCATGCCATCTAGTGCATCCCTCGTTTGTTGTCCATTTCTACTTAACCAAAACTTTGCCATCGCACTTGTAAGTTTTGATCTAATCATCTGCGGGAACTTAAAACATGACATAACGGATGTTGTCAATCCTACTGATTTAATCAGTACTTCATCCCCCCCACTTCGACAAGAACTTTGCCGACCATCCATTTATTCGATCCTGTAATCGTTCCCTCACAAAGGAAGATATTTTCGTTTTCGGACCTCCTACGCTATCCAGTATTCCCAAATAAGTACCCATACCACCGAAATTTAGTATACCTAAAGATTCCATTAATTCTTTTTTAATAGGTTCATCCACCGTATGACCGAATTGTCCAGATGATTTAGCAAAATTAATATGTTGCCCCGAGAACACAAAGAATACAAATCTCTGTTTTTTGTTGACCACAATATTCTCAAATGGGGAAGAATGCCTTAATGTGCCTCCCCGTTTCTCATGATTACATGGCTCGTTAAAGTCACATATATGAAGTAGAGTAGACCGCCCTATTCCAATCTCTTAGCATGGATAAGCTCTATTGTCTCAAATTTACTTCTAAAATATTATATATAAACGATGATTTATTATCAATAAACAATGATTTCTTATCACAATTAACGTACTATATAATAGTATACTTTTTTACACCCTTAAAAGTAATATGCACGGCTCTAAACATATGTCTTATAAATATATATATATATCATGTTTTGCGGAAGCGTAACAAAAACCATATGTAATTGTAGTTCTTCATGCTATATTCTCTATGTTATAGATAACGATTCATAATTTTATCTCTTCTCTCCACTATAAATAATCGAACAAGTACAGTTTCCTGTTTTGAGTAATAGATACAGTTAAATAAATATTATTTCCTTTTTTAAGTAGTAAAATTTATTTCAATAAAAAATAGGAAAAATGTTGAAAGAAAAAAAAAAGCAACTTTTAAAAATGGTTGGAAAAAATACCAACTTTCTAACTGTTGCAAATCTCAAATTTTTAATGACTTCTCAATTCAATCGATAAATTTTGTTAACTGAGCCAAATTAGTTCCGCCATAAGTGGGTTGATCGAACCGTTTATGTTTCATTTAGACGACTGACAACCTGATTAATTTGTCAAAGTCAACAAAATTGGGTAAATATTTTGTCGAATACAAACTTAGAAACTTTTTTCAACAATACATGAAAGTTGAGGCATACTTTTGATATCTTCTCCATTCTTTTACCCCCATTGTTGTATTTTTTAGTTTACCAAACATGTTTAAAGCTTAAGTGGGTTTATTTCCCCTTAATAACCCTCTAAAACTAATTTGAACTTACTCTAGTTGAGAGAAAATCGCTAAACCTATTTCCTATAAAGTTATAACATCATTACAACTTACAACAGAGGTAAGTATATCATAGTGTATCATGTTAGAATCCCACTATTTTTATTTTAAAATAATTTTTTTCGTTAATATATATATATATATATCGCGACACGTGTCATGTTTATCGATTTCAGATTCTAACACGTGTCAAAAATAGATAACACGTATCATGCTTAAAGATCTTTTTTTTTTGGTCACGGAATAAAATTTTATTAAAGAAACAAACAATACAAGAACCACTTTTGCGAGCGAGTTCGCAACACTATTATTCTTGCGAGGAATAAAATCAAAAGATATCGAAGAAAATAACTAGAAAATGTCTCTAATATCTTCTAAAACTCCAAAGATCTCACTATGTGAGTCTTGTGAGTTTAAGAGCTGACTTTGAGAGACGGAGTCCGATACGACTTGAACACTATCCAGATGCAGGTCTTGGAGGCAGGAGAGAGCCCCATTAATCGCCCATGCTTCAGCTTCAAGAGCAAACGTAACAATTTCCCTTGTCGATGACTTAGTCACTTCAAAATAATTCATTTTTGCACAAATTCTCCAAGCTAGTCCACTTGCAAGTGTAATATTTTTGTTCGTGAGCAATGCCCGATGTTACACATCCTACTTGAGGTTTCTTCTTTTTCAATTGAGCTGTGCTCCATTCCTTTGCATTTGTAATCGATTTCAACAAAACTTCTTCTAGAGTGAATATCTTTTTAGCAAACACTACTTGATTTCGGGATGTTCAAGTATTCCGGAATAACCATGGGAACATAGATGTTGCAATACCAATCAGTGGCAGACTAACCAAACTCTTTGAATACTCTAAAAACTCGAGTGTAGAATTATGTACTCGACTCTGAGCAAATTTCAAAGGAGCAATGGACCACACTTCTGCTGCGAAGGGACAGTCTTTGAAGACATGCATAATTGATTATGGAGCCCCACAACGAATGCAAGCTATGTTATGACCTAGTCCACGCAAAACTAAGTTATCTCCTATAGGCAAGGCGTTCTTTGCGATCTTCCACGCCAATTATCGAATTTTTTGCAATGGTTCGATTTTCAAGATCACGCTTTGCCAAATAAAGTCTTTTCAGCTTGACTTATGTTCACCACAGTCCTTAATCCATAGCCAGATCTTGTATAATAAGTCCCATTCTTCACCGGGAGCCACACTAGCTTGTCTTTTTGCTTGATCGTGCTTGTTGGTAGGCTCTTAATTATGTCTACATATTGTGGTAATACCATCAGAATCTTCTCGATTGTCCAGGCATTAGATTGATCTTTAAGCTCCTCTACACGCAACTTCAGCGTCTCAAGTGATGCTGGCCCAATATTTATTGACGGTTCAGAGATTGAAAGCCATGGCTCTTGCCAAACGTTAATACTCGCTCCATCACCAACCCGCCAACCAAGACACATTTTTAGAACCTCTCGACCAACGAGAATACTACACCACCTATAAGAAGGGTTAGAAGTGCAACCTACTTTCATAAAGGAAGAATTATAACAATATTTTTCAAGTAAGTCCTTTGCGAAGAGAGAGTCAGGAGCCTGGATTAACCGCCACCCGACAGTGGCGAGAAGGGCATCGTTGAATGCTTCTATATCTCTGAAACCTAATCCTCCAGCATTCTTAGGTAGTGTAATTTTATCCCAAGCAATCCAGCTCATTTTTAGAACATTAGGTTTATCATCCCACCAAAAACGTGTAAGGATCGATTGAATTTTCTCGCATACAGAAATCGGTAGCTTGAAACAGGTCATTGAATGAGTAGGCATAGCAGAGAGAATGGCCTTTAATAAGAATTGCTTACCCGCTTGTGATAAAAACCTAGAAGTTCATGAATGAGCTATTTGACGTACCTTATCCGTTATTCCTGCAAAGATATCACGCTTCTTTCTCCCACAATTCTCCGGCAACCCGAGATACTTCCCTGTACCACCTTCATTATGAATACCAAGCTCTCTCATAACTTTTTTTTTGGCTTCTGGGGTCTTTGCTAAAAAGTAATCGATGATTTTTTGTATGTTAATACATTGTCCCGATACTGATTCATATTGCTTTAATATATATCGAAGAAAGTGCTTCACAATTAGATTGATTCGTCTTGCCCAAGAACAAAGTATCATTAGCAAAGAGGAGATGGCTCACTCTTGGAGTGTGAAGTGATACTCTAATGTCAAAGAGACAGCCTTCTGTTTGAGCTCGGTGACATATTCTCGATGAGACTTAGGTATCGAGAATAAACAGATACGGTGAGAGTGGATCCCCTTGTTTCAAACCTCGAGATGGTTAGAATCTTCCTTGAGGCGAGCCATTGATAATGAAAGAGTAGGATATTGTGGTGACACATTCCATGATCCAATTAATCCAGAAATGATGGAATCCCAACCTACTTAGAACCGCTTTTAGAAAGCCCCACTATATGCGATCATACGCCTTACTCATGTGTGTTTTTACAGCCATAGAGCCATAATCCCGAGCTTTAGAGGTTCTGAGGTAATGAAGCGTCTCATGAGTGATAAGAACATTGTCTGCTATTGCCCTTCCTAGCATAAACGCTTTTTGATTTTCAGAGATCAAGCTTGGGAGAATTGGATGGAGACGCTTTGTGAGGATTTTTGCTACAATGTTGTAATAAACATTGCACAAGGCAATATGTCTATAATCAGAAACCTTCTTAGGAATAGAACCCTTAGGAATAAGACAAATACTAGTCTCATTTTGAGGTAGTGGAAACGAGCCTGTACTGAAGAAGGCCTGAATTTCTTTGACCAAATCCTCTCCAAGGGATGTCCAAAAAGATTGGAAAAAACTTGCCGAGAAACCATGTGACCCAGACGCTTTTTGTGGATTAATCTCAAAAAGAGCTAATATTATTTCTTCATAAGTTGGGATAGAGATGAGGCTGGTGTTCATCTCGTGAGTGATACGTGGGGAGAGTATGTTATTGACCACTTCAAAATCGCCTACTGAGTTGGTTGTGAAGATATCGCGAAAATAGTCTGAGATTAACCTCGTAAAGTCATTCTCTTTGTGAAAGGAATTCCCTTGCTAATCTTCTAGAACCGTTAGCCTATTTATACTTGTCTACCTCGAGTGATGTGGAAGAAAAAAGCCGAGTTTTTATCTCCCTCTTGTAGCCAAAATTTTTTGCTCCGTTTCTTCCAAAATGCAAGAAGATTCCTCCTCCTTGTAAGCCTCTTCAAGATCTCTAGTGTACTTTGTGATAAGATGGGTGTTAGGAACAGTCGCTGAGAGTGATGCCTCTAGGAGCTGTTGAGAGACTCCAATCTTCTTGTTACCATTAAAACTATTTTCTTTAGTCCAAGCTATATGGCGCCGGCGACATGCTATGATCTTCTTCTCAACTGTTTGAGACCTCAACTCCTTCCAGGTTTGATCTACCAAAACATGGACTTCTTCATTTTCACATAAACGTTTATCAAGCCAAATATACCTCTTCTCTTAGGTCGAGTGATATATCATGGTTTTTACCCATTAAAGACCATGATATAAGTCCTTTTATCGAGTCTTTCTATTGTTTCCGTAGTCTTTTAGAGTCTTTTCAGGTTTTAGCATGTTTGGAGCTTAATTGGAGTTTTTAGAGCATTCTGGAGCTTTGTGGCATTCGTTGAAGACGTTCCCACCGATGGATTGAGCTCAAATTTGGACACGAGATAGATCAATGGATTAGCTTTCATTTGGAAGTGGTTTGAAGCCATTCCAACGGTGCGATCAAACGGTACGCCAGTTTTCGTGAAGACAGTCCAGTCTGGCAAAAACACCATAAATGTCCTGGTATCGATCGATGCCGACTGCAGGAAAGGAAAACGCGACTTTCTATGACTTAGAAGAATCTGCTTTTTGGCCCAGAAGACTTTATTATTTACAAGAAAGCCCAGAACGTGTTTTAGACTTATAAATAGAGTTTTCAGCCACCTGTTTAGGCTACGCTTGATTCTATGCTTGATTTTACTTTAATTCTAGTTTTTGCTTTTGAGGGAGACAAGTCTGAAACTCTGTTGGGAGAGAAGATTTCGAACCCTTTGTTATTTCTTACTTTGATGATCTATTCAATCATGTTGTTTGCTTCATTCTGCATGTCTGAGTAGATCCCTTTTAGGTTTAGGGTTTTCTCATTAAGGATTTCATGGCTTGTTAGATAGATTGATCTGTTAGGGTTCATAATCAATTGAGTTCTTCACCATAGGTTGTTCTCAAAGCTAGTTCTAGGTTGACGAATCTGGAATCTAGATTTTAGGATTGTTGATTATTCACGGAAGTGAGATTGATAACCTGAAAGAACCTAGGGTGAGCAAAATAATTATCTGCAAAGGAATTTGGTTTAATTATTTTGTGAACATATCAAACTTGGACATTAAAGCTGGTTTAGATCTTTAGGATTTGCAAAGGAATTTGGAATTCTAGGATTTAGACTTAGATAGTTTTCGCAACGGAAGTTGGTTAATTATATCTTAGTGATTTGAGTTCGAGAACAGTGCTTAGCCTGAACCCTGTTGATTGATTTATCTGCATTCCTTGATTTCCTGAGAAATACCCTAGGCCTATTTCCTCTCTATTGATCTTACTGTTACTTTTGATTGATTGCCTTTTCTGTTTTCATTCTTATTACTTAGCGTAATTTGATTCTTGAAATCTATTGTGTGATTCTCTGAGTCTTTGTGGTTCGACCCCTAAAATACTATAGCGACTGCTTAGATACTTTAGGGTATTAATTTTGAGCACATCAAGCATCATCTAGAAACATTTATAACGATCGGTGATCAGATCCTTCAAACCGAAGATATTCAGATCTTCCTAATGGAAACTCTTCTATCCAATCGACATTAGCCATAGATTTATCGAGACAAACTCGAACAAAGTGATTATAACGTATACCACGCCAAGATAAGGGATTCCCTGAATAATTAACATTGCATAAGCCGTTTTGTGCAATAAAACTTCTAAAATTCACAAATGAATTTTCTGGTCTAGGAGGGCCTCCACGCTTCTCACTATGATCTACAATATCATTAAAGTTTCTCGTGAGTAGCCCAGCTCCAGCTCCAGATATTGTCGATCCTAGCTGAGTAATAGCGTCCCAAACCTATCTTCTCTTGCTACTATCCGGGTTACCATACACAAACGTGATGTAAAAGGTTTTTGCTTTGTATTTTATTCGAGTGTCTATGAAATTTGCACAAGATGAAAGAACTTGTAAGTCACTCTTCCAAAATAACGCCAGTCCACCACTCCTACCAATGGGGGGAATAGTAGCCCGATTACCATACCCCATCCACTGAAAAACATTATAAACAAAATCATCGGGATTTTTAGTTTCAATTAGAAACATTATGTGAGGAAATAAGTTCAGTCTTATTTTTCTTAGACGTCAAACTTAAGGATGCTTCCAAGCCCTTGACAGTTCCAACCGGTTGTAATCATTGAAGAGTGGGGGTTTAAGGTAACACGCCAAACCCTTACAAGAAGACGACACTAAGGCCTTATTGATAGAAGCTACAAGAGTAGTATTAACATCCTCAACATGAGGATAACTAGAAGAGTGGATTCCTAACTTACACTGCCCAGTAGCAGTTCTCTCTACACCTATTCTGTTCCTAGGGGAACTTCGGACCGGTAATGATGGACTTACATGTCTTTTTCCTCTTGGTGTCACTCTTGCTACCACTCTCTGTTTTGATCCCTATTTAGGACCTGGTTTCTTCTTAGTAGAAGTCTTTATTTCATTACCAGCTCCCATAGAGAATTGCCCAGAATCGTCTCGTATTTTCGTGGTCGTTGCAGGCTGGACCGAGTTGCTACACACACCATTATCCAAAGGAATATCACCTTCTGTAGAAACAAAATCAGAAATGAGGTTCTTCTTGGCTTTTGGAGCTTGTTTTTCTCTGGAAGATCTAGAAGGAGCACCACTTAACGTTATAGTAACATTAACAGCTTCGTCTACACTGCCCAAGCGATTAAACACCAAAGAAAGTGGAACTATTGCATTTTTGATCCTTTCTAAGGCATGTATGCGTTCTCTTGGTTGTGGTGGTGATTTTTTCATGGAGGGAGGCTGGAGGCACTCTTGAAGAGGTCGTATAAGTTGATTAATGGCAGCCACATCCAGCATTCTCTCTAGAGGGACTCTATCATGAGATCCAGTAGTAATGCATGGAACTGAAGATACCGCGAGGATGTCATCCGTTGTAGGCCTTGGAGTGGCTGAAGGAGGTGGAGGAGCAGTGTCCTGAGGTTCAAAGCTTGCAGCCTTATGCTTAGATGTCAAAGATCATCTTATAAGGAAACTATACAAAAAGATAATTAACTACCATTATTAGCAAATGGTTATTCTATAATAAATTATTACCTTATTATATAAAGTATGGTTGGGGTCACCAAAGACTAAAATAGCGGCAGGTTATGGAATTAGGGTTTTGGTTTATCTCGGTAGTTTGAGGTGGCGGCTTCAGGGTTGTAGATCGGAGGGATTGGGTCAGGCCTTATGGTCACAATACTCGTGGAGCAATTCCATTTTGATTATTGGCATTGTTCATTTTTGGTTATCGGAAAGGGGATCTATCAAGGTGTGTGTGCTATAGGTGCGACCGGCTCCCCCATGGGGAAATTTGGGTGCTCTCTTCAAGGGACAAGGACGAGGTTGACAAGGTACACCGATTAGGGTGGAGATCTATGTAAGGGTGACTTTTAATCTTCATTGATCTGGAATGAGGAGATCATGGATAATGGATTCTTCTCTCTTCTGCTTGGTCTTTTCTTGGATGTGTTGCTGCTCCAAGTAGTAATTTTCCAGAAGGGTAAATGCAGGAAGAATGAATCAAGAGGTTGGAGAGAGTATAGATTGGGACTTTCTAGGGTTCCATGGTTGTTGCGTTTGAGATTGAGTTTGCTCTCTAACATGGATTTAATTCAGTTAGCGGATGAGGTATTATGGATTTAGATATTTTATTTCCATTCAAGAATGAATCCTTTATATCAGAGGGAACTTTACTGCAGTATTAAAGAGGTTTTAATCAAGGATAACGAGATTGATATGATTAGAGATTCACAGAGGAATTGGATGTGTAGCTGGAGTCTCATGAGAGATATTTGATTCTTTAGTACATATTTATGGTTTGTTTTTTTGTTATTGATCTGGGGACAACATTTGGGAAGTAGATTGGAGAGAATTATAACTAAGGATCGTGGAAAGGTCTCATTTCTTTAAGTGTAAATCGGTTGATTCTATATGTTGCTGGTTGGGTAGTTTGGATTGATGATATTACAGAGATTACGATTGAGGGTAAATTATGGAATCGGGAATTAAAATTGCAGATAACAAGCTGGACGCTTATTTGATAGAAAAAGGACAGCTTAGTGGAGTGCATCCGACATCAAACATACACTTCTAGTTTTCTTTACTACTTGGTCATTTTCTTGTCCTAGTTGTGAGACCTGCTTCTTCTTTTTGGTGATTTGGGGGTTGAGTGAAGGTAACACGTCTCAGAGACCGAACAAGGTAAGTTCCCTAACAGTAATCAATCTCGTTCCTATGATATTACATGTTTTAAATGTCAAGGCAGGGACCATTATGCACTAGAATGTCCTAATCAAAGAGTAATGGTTCTCACTTCTAATGGAGAATATGAGTCCCAAGACGAGCAACAGGATGAACCAGATGGGCTTGATGAAGATGTAGAGTATCCAGACATGGGAGAACTGCTTGTGATTCGACGTATGCTTAGTTTCTTTGTCAATCCGGAAGAGAAGGCTCAACAAGAAAACATTTTCCACTCTCGGTGTACAATCAAGAGTAAAGTATGTAATCTGATTATAGATGGGGATTCTTCCACTAAGGTTGCTAGCAATTTTATGGTAGACATGTTAGGTTTTCAAAAGACCCAACACCCGAGGCCATATAAGTTAAGGTGGCTCAATGATGATACCGAGTTGAGAATCGCTGAGCAAGTAACCATTCCGTTTAGCGTGGGAAGGTATCAAGATGAGGTAGTTTGTAAGGTAGTTCTTATGAAAGCCGTACATCTTCTACATAGAAGACCATGGCAGTTTGATAAGGCCACCAATCACAATGGATGGACAAACCACTACTCTTTCACCCACGAGAACCGTAAGTTTACCCTTGCCCCTCTTAGTCTATCTGAGATATATGAAATGCAAAATCATATGAGTAAAGAGGAAGAGATAAGGAACTCTAGCCTATATATACGATCTAGTGATGTTTATAAAACCATGAATGCCAAGGGCACCGTGCTTTTAATGATTATCAAAGAGTGTCTAAGTTCAGGTTTAGGTGAAGTGGAGCTTCCCGTGGAGATCCAATATGTTCTAAGCCAATACAAGGATGTGTTTCCGGAAGAGATACCACCAGGACTCCCTCCTATCCGTGGAATAGAGCATCAGATCGATCTAGTATCAGACTCACCTCTGCCCAACAAACCAGCATACTGGATGAATTCTGAGGAATCTAAAGAGCTAGAGAAAAAAGTTTGTGACTTAATGGACAACGGGTACATCAGAGAGAGCCTCAGCCTGTGTGTCGTGCATGTTCTGTTGATCCCAAAGAAAGATGGCTCATAGAGAATGTGTGTTGACTGCCGTGTAATCAAAAACATAAAAATAAAATACCGCCATCCCATTCCAAGGCTAGATGACATGTTGGACGAGCTAAATGGTGCAACAATGTTCTCAAAGGTAAATTTACGGAGTGGCTATCACCAAGTCAGAATGAGAGAAGGAGACGAGTGGAAGACAACCTTCAAGACCATGTAAGGTCTCTAGGATTGGCTTGTCATGCCCTTCAGACTAACCAATGCACCAAGCACCTTCATGCGTTTGATGAACCAGGTTCTAAGATCTTTTATTGGTAAATTTATTGTTGTTTACTTTGATGACGTACTCATCTATAGTAAGTGCTATTGTGATCACGTCACACATCTTAAACTAGTTTTAAAAACACTTCGGAAGGAAGGTCATTATGCCAACCTAAAGAAGTGTACATTTTTTACTGACAAATGTGTTTTCTTAGGCTTTGTAGTGAGTGAAAATGGACTAAAGGTAGATGAAGAGCAAATCAAAGCAATCTGTGAATGGCCAACTCCCACAACCATGGGACATGTCCAAAGTTTTCATGGAGTATTAAGCTTCTACCGGAGGTTTGTTAGAGAGTTTAGCTCGGTGGCTGCACCAATGACAGCCGTAATCAAAATAATGTACCATTCTCATGGAGAGAAGCTCAGGATCAGTCTTTCAATACCTTAAGGGAGTGACTCACGCAAGCACCTGTCTTGGCTTTACCCGATTTTGAAGTCATGTTCGAGGTAGAGTGTGATGCTTCTGGTTTGGGGATTAGAGCTATCCTACATCAAAGGAAGAGACCTGTGGCATTCTTTAGGGAGAAATTGAGTGGAGCTGCCTTGAATTATCCAACTTATGATAAGGAGCTTTATGCTTTGGTTCGAGCTTTAGAGACTTGGCAACATTACTTGCTGTCCAAGGAGTTCATCATTCACAACGATCATAAAAAGCTCAAGCATCTTAAGGGTCAGACTTTACTTAAGAGAAAACATGTCGAATTATTGGAGTTCATCGAGACATTCCCCTACGTGATTAAGTACAAGAAAAAAAGGAGAATGTGGTAGTTGATGCCGTATCAAGAAGGTATGCTCTCATTACCTTGATGGAGGCTAAGGTGATGGGTTTTGAACACATTAAGGAGCTATATAAGGATGATCCGGAGCTAGCTGAATGTTACCAAGGCCGTGGTCAAGGAGCTTACAAGGCGTTCTACTTGTAAGATGGATTTATGTTCAAAGACAAGCGGTTTTGTATTCTGCAAGGCTTCATGAGAGAGTTGATACTTAGTAAAGCACATAGTGGAGGTTTGATGGGACATTTGGCATGGACAAGATCTTAGCTATGATGAAGGAACATTTCTTTTGGCCTCACCTCAAGAAGGACGTTGAACGGTTTTGTAGACGTTGCATTGTAAGTTATAAAGCCAAATCGAGGTTACATCCTCATGGTCTCTACTTACCTTTACCTATACATAACGCTCCTTGGGTAGTTTTTTCCATAGACTTTGTCTTAGGTTTGCCAAGAATCTGACAAAAGGACTCGATCTTTGTGATTGTGGACTAGTTTTCTAAAATGGCTCACTTTATTCCGTGTGACAAGACCATTGATGCAACTCATATTGCTGAATTGTTCTTCACGGAAGTGGTGCGTCTCCATGGAATACTGAGGACCATAGTCTCTGACCGTGACACCAAGTTCTTGAGTCACGTTTGGAGGACTATTTAGAGAAAGTTAGGTACCAAACTTCTGTTTTCTACAACTTGTCATCCTCAAACGGATGGTCAAACTGAAGTGGTAAACCGTACACTCTCTACTTTACTTAGAGCCACCCTCGGAAAGGACATGAAAAATTTGCTTTTCCTCTAACCGAGCAGTTCATTTGTCGACCAAGCTATCTCCCTTCGAGGTAGTTTATGGAATCAACCCCTTGACTCCAAGATGGTTTAAGTCATCGAGAAGCCATTAAGAAGCTGCACCTTGAAGTTAAGGCGAACCTAGAAAAGAAGGTTGAGGAGAACAAACGCAAAGCTGATTAGGGAAGGAAGGAGATGTTATTCGAACCAGGGGATTGATTTTGGCTGCACATGAGACCAAAAAGATTTGCAATGCACAGAGATTTTAAGTTATCACCAAGAGGTAACGATCGATTTAAGATTCTAGAAAAGATCAAGGAAAATTGCCTATCAACTTGAGTTACCAAGCGAGGTAAAGATCTCCCATACATTTATTTGGATGACTTGTCTGCTTATGATCCAGGAGATTCAGAATTGAGTATAAAACCTTCTCAAGAGGGAGGAAATGATGCGGACATCGACCACACTAACCAGCTTGACGCACATCTTGTAGTACATCCTGTACTAGAAGTCCAAGGTCCTATGACACGTTCAAAGTCTATACAGCTCAAGATGAGGTTCGGCCTAGCTGTACAAGACCTTGTGAACTCCCTAGAACCAGAGATCACTCAAGAAGCCCTGGGAAGTCAAGAGAAAACATCAGAGCATATATATCCGTGCGAGTCAAGTTTCATCTACAAGAATGATCAAGAGAGTCAAGACCAGGACATCAAGGACCAAGAAGAGCTTCAAGAAACTGCCCAAGGCAGTCAAGAAGAACTCTTAGACGACTTCTACATCACCAAACTCGCAACCTAGAAGATAGCTCAAGACGTGCATCAAGAAGTGCATCAGGGAACATTCATCTGCCTTAAACCGCATCCGAGTAAGTTCTATTCAATTTATTCGATCCTTGCAGGTTCAAAGAGCCTCCCCAATGGCTAGTCTTTCACCAAAACGACCGTAGACTTCGAGTTTAAGCTCACGAAATTTAGTTTCCTTATTTGGTATATTTAGTTTTAAAATCAAAGATATTTTGTATGCCTTTTTATTTTTGCGTTTTGTTTGCTTTTTTGTTGCGTTTTGCTTCTTTAATTCGGACCTAGAGCTAGCTGATGGACACTTAAAAAGTCCCCTTGCAATAGTTGTAAACTGTTTTCCCTTGATTATCAATAAAGAGTCGCACTTCTTCCTACTTCTTCCTACTTCTTCTCTTCGAGTGTTCTTGAGAGAAAAGATAGATGGAGAACGTTGCAAACATCGTTGGAGTCATTGAAAGAAACAAACAAGACGGAAATGATGCTGGAAATCTTCAACCACTGATCGATTTGAATGTTCAAAATCAACCAATCCATTTGCAGAATCAACCAATCAGTGGAAGAAGTGTTGTTGCAGGGCACGCTGAGGCCACTTTAAGAGAATTCAACAATCTAATTGGTTCTATGCTAGTAAAGCCGCCATCTGTCCACCTTTGCCACATAGACCAGATTACTGCATCAAACCCTCGATGATTCAACTAGTGAAGCAGATGGACCATGTCCAAATTTTCAAGGAACTATAAGGAACGACGAGAGCAAATGGATATTCCCAAGATTACCTCCTCTTGATCATGTTCAAGTTTTCTCTTGGTGATAAAGCCACAAGGTGGCTAAGACTTTTAGAACCGTGTTCGATAACCACTTGGACCCAATGTTGAGATCAATTCATCTACCATTTTTACCCAAAGTCCAAAACAACTCAGCTACAGAACAAGATTTCCACATTTTAGCTAGCGGCAAATGAGTCATTTTTAGAAGCATGGGATCAAATCAGAGGTTACCTGAAGAACTGTCCACATCAGGGATATACTCAAGAAACCTTACTTCATGTGTTCTATCAAGGCATTTATGAGAAATTCCAAATGGCCCTTGATACCGCAAGCCAAGGAAATTTTATTTCTAACACCGTATGGGAGGCCCACTTCCTTATCAAAAATTTATCTGCTAGTAATAGCAACCACTGCCCGAATATCATCGATCAAGGAAGGCTTCAGAAAAAAGAAACAAGAGAACTTGTAGACAGTAGTGGCAAGCATGGTGATGGTGAAGAAAGACTAATACTACAAAGGGACATAAGAAATCAACTACATCAGAGGGCGGGATTTCAATAACTTCCGAAACCACCCAAATCTTTTGTACCAAATCAGGAATGTTGAGAATCCCCAAGATCAAGTTTACCCTCCCAACCCTGAGGGATTCTAGAATAAAGGAGGCAGCTATGGGAGTTACAACTTTCAGCCCAAGCCCCAATTTCACAACGGGCAAAACGGGTTTTAAGGATCTGCTTAACAAAACGCCTTAAAGAGTAAACTTGAGAAATTGATGTTTCAGCTAATGGAGAGTCACAAGCAAAGCGCAGAAGTCACTAACGCCAAGGTGAATGGCATGTACGACTCTTTGAACAGAAAAATTGATGCAGTAAGTACTTATGTTTGCGTTTAAGAGAAACAAATTGCCTAAGTAGCTTCAGGAACAAAAACACCTCCAGGAGTACTTCCAGGAAAAGTAGAAGGGAATCCTAGAGAGCATGTGAATGCAGTGGAGATAAAAGGAAACCCATACTCACCAACTAACACCTAGGTCCTCTGATCTGCGACTTGCAAAACGACCAAAAAGGGCAATTTTCAAGACCTAAGTATCGGAAATTCATTGAATTTACTAGACAATTACCCTTAGGATTAGGTTTCAATGATGTTTGGAAGCAGCCTCACTTCCACAAATTGTTCGATGAAAGCGATGAGACACCCGAGAAGATTGAAAAGATGATAGCTGCGAAAAGGATGCCCCCTGAGAAATTTCGAAGGACCTTACGGAAGATAGAAGCTCCTGGGAGATTTGTTGTACCAGTCACACTGGATAAGATCTTCTTTGAAGGTTCCATGTGTGATACTAGAGCTTCTGGCAACATCATGCTGGAATGCATTGCAAAAATTCTCGGATACACAAATCCACCTCCTTCTTACACAAGGTTGGACCTAGCTGATGACTCCGTCAACTACCATTAGAGAGAAATCGTAGACGTGACTGTCCGCATCAGACACTGTAATGTGATCGCAAATTTTGAAATATGCGCAACTTATGGCTATAGCCGTCCACATCTTCTCTTATGTAGGGATTTCTTGACCTCTGTCGGAGCAGTAATGGATTGGCCAACAAAGCAAATGTGCCTCACATACATCGATTTGTACCTCTACTACCACGCTCTTTCCCCGAATGCTCCATATCTACAAGTAGAACGCGAGCAACTCACTCAACCACCTTCCCCACCAAGTGACCAAGAAACCTCCAGCCGGGAGTAAACACAACAAAGTCAAGCTCACTGTTATAAACAAGCCTTGAATGGGAGGCAACCCATTGTTTTTTTACTCTTTCGAACAATCTCAGTTTATTTTAGTTTTGTTTAAATTTTCCTTTTGAAATTTTCACCTGCCTTCTTCCTTCTTTATACTCTGGGACGGTGTAGTTCAAGTGTGGGGAAGGCATTGATGTACCACTTGGTTATGCTTAGTGAAAATTTCTGAAATGTTTAATCGAGTCTTTTTCAATAAATACAGGATTAATGAGCTTTTTCAAAAGACTCACTTTGGGACGACCTTCCAACAACCTAATCGGACCATATCACAAGCAGAGCTGAAGTCTGAACAACCATGAGCGACACAACATTTTAGTCTTGTTGACATATTCTTTAGAGCTTGCTTACAAAAATGTTAGGAAAATTTATGTATTCCGTTTTGATGCTTCATTTGTATGACAAGAACCAGTTCCATTCTTTAATAAAATATATATATATATATATATATATATATATATATATATATATCATGAGGTAAAGGAGAAAGATGAATTGGAAAAGTCTGAGTTTTATTGAAAAATGTATAAGTGATTACTTAATTTTTTTTTGGGTTTTACATTGGGGTTTAGAGATAATTGAGATAGTCTTAATAAAATGAAGGATATGTATGCATCAATTGGTCTGTGTCTCACTGTGATTATGCATAATGACTTGCATCCTAGATGTTAGGATAGCCATAAAACACATGAGTCACTCATAAATAATTCCCTTTCCAAGACCATACCTTGTTTGATATTCCCTCTGTGAGAACACACGCACACTATCTTAATAAATGTTAAAAGGCTAAATTCATTGATTTTGAGAGTTCCTTGTGATTTCGAGATTTAAAGTATGGGATATTTCTAAGTTCATGGCTAAGTATAGAAAGTAGGTTTCGCTCTGACTCGGTATGATAAAGTTCACGGAAGGAAGACCCGGTGTAAGTATTGTCCCTAATAAATTACTAGCTACCAAACCATTTCTCCGGATTTGAGTTTTTATTATTTTTTACTTGAGGACAAACAAATATTCAATTCTGGGGGAATGTGTTTACCCCTATTTTTACTAGTTTTTAGAGTCTTTTAAATAAAGAATCTTGTTTTTTTTGCATCAAGAACAAGATAGTTTTATGGTGATTTCAATGTTTTGCAAGTTAATGGACTTCATCCACGAAATAAAGATAAATGGGCTTCAAATGGGCTTCAAACGTTCTAGAAGAAGAAGATTCCCAAAGGCACCAAACGATCGTTTGCAGTTTTCACCGATCGGTTTCACTCTTCACCGATCAGTTGGCATCTCAAATAGGATATTCTCTTCTTTAACCTAGGATCTTTAGCACTATAAATAGAGGGTCTTGACTTCATTCTCAAATCATCCAGATCTGAACACAGAAACACTTCAAGAGATCATTGTAAATACTTAGAGTTTTATTTTTAGCTTTTGTAGTTTACTTTGCAATACAATTATTTTTTCATCTTTGTCTTGTTTATTTTCTTTAAATATGCTTGAGTAATTATCTGTTAGGCTTTTGAGATTTCTAATAAGATGTTCTAGATAATAATGAATATGCATGCTTGGTTAGAGAATTGATGTTTGGTTCTTTGCCTATGTTGTTAGTGATGCTTATCTGAGACAGCCCCTAGGTATTGTCCTTAGGTAAATCTGCGCAACGACAGTTGGTAGAAATATCGAAATCTTACCCTACTGAACAGGGTACCTCTATCGCAACAGCAGTTGGGTAGAGATCGTTGTGAACATTTCGATCATTTTCTTAATGCTAGCTAGCTAATAGATCTTAGATAGTGAACGACATTTTCTGTTTATGATTGTTTAGCTTAGTACGCTATCGCAACGGCAATTAGATTTGACATTTATGATTGAGTTCGAGACGGGATTTAATGCTTTCTCACATGTATGCATGTTTGTTTGTTTAGAGATCTTAAGTGATTTCCTGATTGCCCGACCTCCTATCCATTGCTTTTATTTATTTATTTTATTGAAAAGAAAACCAAATAAAAATCCTATCTAATCGTCCTATCTAAACTGTAATTGCTATAATCCATAATGTAATGTTTTTGGTACTTGTGGATTATATCCCTAAATACTACAGCGGTGTGTCATACACTAAGTAGGGTAAAACTTTGCTAACAACGTGTAACCATAGCTACCCTAGAACTTGCCACTTTAAATCCTCTTTGAATAACCCTTAACTAATAAATTACTCAATCAAGGTTAAATAAAACATCACAGCAAGTTTAAAGAGGGTACAGATATTACTTCTCAATATTGAGTACAAAGAGCTAAAGTCTTCTCTCTTAGAACCGAAACAAATAAACTAAATTTAACGTGTTTTGACGAACTCCAAAGGCTACGGAAATTGCTATATGGAGCAGTGTTGAAGTTATCGAAACTGTCCTGAAACGTGTTTTGCTCGTCTGTTGATCTTTCTTTGCCTAGAAAAATGTAAAGACTTCTAAAACTAAACATATTTGAAAATTATCCTAAAAGCATTGAAGTCTTGCTAAATACTTCTAAGAACACTAGAAAACTATAACTAAAACGGATAAATATGACGTTATCACCTATACAAACAGCTTCTGATTAGATGTAGTAACTAATATTGAACTTGAGGGTTGAAGATCTATCGGGAGGACTAATCCACTTTTGTCCACCGAAGGCTATCTTAACCATGTTAATGTAGGAGGGCTGCTACCACCATAATACGATCGAAGGAGCATATTCATTTAAAATATTAAACCAAGCGTAATATGCTTCGCACCCTACTAACCGGACACCTACCATATATACTGTTACGATCAATTCCGACTATGCTAACTACACAACAATGAACAAATCCAGCATGTCCGAAATATTCCTAAAGTCTGGCCAACAGTAATGTATAGTTTTCTAATATATGTTTAATAGTAGTATCAATGCATGAGTACTAAAATAATGTATTTAAATGTACTTGGAAGAACAATAACTATTTGTGATGACTAATACAGTTTTTTTTTTTTTTTTTTTTTAAATAGCACCTAAAATTGTTTATAATAAAGTCGTTTATTATCAAAATTCAAAAGATATTTTTTTGCAGTTTATTTTCATCTTCAGAAAATACACAACAAACATACAAATTAAAATCAAATTTAACTGACCATATAGATCGTATATAACTCGCCGGTAATATGCTCAAATTCGTTAAATTACGATTAATCATATATCAAATCAAAGTTTTAGTGACGAAGAATGGAAACCTACTCATAGAATTTTTAGACATTTTAATATACGTGATCGTTAAAATTTTAAAAATATATACGAAGATTAGATTGCTTATCAAATTCGTTTTTGTGAATTTAACCTTTTTTAAGTTGAGAATAAATTTGTAAAAGATATCATTTCAACAATTTTTTGGCAAAATGATATTTTACAAACATTATATATAGTATTTTTCATAACTAAATTTGATTAATATATTCAACTATTTAATATCATATAATGTTGTAACGAACTATGGTTTTAAAATAAACCTTAAGGATAAAAATATCGGGCAAAAGATTTATATTTTTTGAATTCTATATTTTTTAAACTGTGTTACCAATGTTAGCAGTGGCAGAGCCAGAAAAACTTGTCACGGAGGCCAAAATATATATATTATAAATATAAAATTTTATTCGAAAAATGAAAATATCACTACAAATATTGGTCTTACAAATGAATCCTACGCTCACTCATACTTTGGAAACACTTTATCACCGTTTCGTTTGATACGGTATCAAGTACCTGCTTTTCGATAAAACAAACTAGACAAACACTAAAAATGTATCACAAATACGATTACGCGATGCCGCCTTCACAATATTCATTGCAGAAAACATCTTTCAACGGTTGCAGTCGCAACGGGTAGAATAAAGGCTAGCTTCAAAGTCGATAAACCAAATGATGAGAAATATGTTTCTTCGTCACCACCATCACACGAGCTAGATCACCAACACTTTTGAGATTAAAAAACCTTTCATCCCTTTGCACATTATCAAGATAGATGTCAAGTTGATGATCCAAAGATATGCGCTCCACAAAACTAAAGTCATATGGATAAAGCTCAGCCAATCTCACCAGCCTTGATTTGTCAAATTGACGAAAAGAATCCACTGGACTTAAAGATGCAATGCAAACAAGTAGTTCTAAATTTACATCGTCAAACCGATCATTAAACTCTTGAAGTTGCATATCTAAGACAATGTAGAAACAATCCACCTTATAATGATGCAAATTGGTGATGTTGGTTTTTTTCCTTGGCCTTCTTAAATCAACAAACTCTTTGTCCATATTAAGCACTTCAATGCTATTTTGCTCACTAATAGAACAAACTTTAGTGAGAAAATCATCCCATCCATCATCTCTAAGCTTCTGCAGCTGTCATTTAGTAGATGCCACCAATGAAATAACATTCAAGATATCTTGGTCTCTTATCTGAAAAGCCTTTGATAAGTTATCAGTGAGCCCAAAAATATGCAGCATTAACTGAAGATAGAAAGCAAAATCAAAGGTGTGAAAATATTTGAGGAGGCCATATGCTTATCTTCTTTTGGTGGTGTCTACGCCTTCATCCTAGATATATTCAAAAACTTCAATGACACATGAAAACAACTCAATAAGTCGCAATAAAGTTGTATAATGTGAACCCCAACGCGTATTTGTAGGTCTTTGAAGTGAAAGCTCTTGATTTAAACCCAGTTACAGTCTTAATTTCACCATTACTAATTCCCTCTTCAATTTTTCTTGCGATAGCTCTCCCAGATCATATATTTTCTCTTGCAAGAAGCTCCAACAACATTTAACAAGAGAGAAATCATATCAAAGAAGTCTCCAACTTCAAAATGTTTTTTTGCAACCGCCACGACAACTAACTGAAGTTGATGAACAAAGCAATGAACATAATATGCAGAACTACTTTCTTTCAAAATCAATGATCTCAATCCATTAAATTCTCCTTTCATGTTGCTAGCTCCATCGTAACCTTGTCCTCTCACCTTTTTCAAACTCAATCCGTGTTTGGCAAACAAAGAATCAATAGCATTCTTCAGAGATAAAGAAGATGTATCTTTTACATGACTAATTCCAACAAATCTTTCTTTTACCATCCCATATATATCAACGAAGCGGAAAACCACTGCCATCTGCTCTTTATCTGAAACATCAGCAGATTCATCTACCAATAAGCCAAAGACATCGTTATCAATTTCTTGGATAACAGATTTCGTTACTTCTTCTGCAAAGCAATGCACAATGTCTTTTTGAACTGGAGGAGAAGTCATCTGATTATTTTTCGGAGCATTCTTCAACACAACTTTTCTTACACTCTCATTCTGACCAGCAGTATATTTGAGAAGCTCCAAGAAATTACCTTTATTTGTTGAATCTTCTGACTCATCATGACCACGAAAAGGTAATCCTTGATGTAACAAATGTCTAGAGACATCAATTGAAGCACTCAATCGAATTCGATATTCGTTTTTCACAACATCAGTTTGCTTATGTAAAGCATGTTTGATAGACTGACCTTGTCTCATCAAATCATCACATTTATTTTTGGCAATGCTGTGAAAACTAGTATGATCACCCGTATGCTTAGTAAACCCATAAGTTTTATTCCAGCCACAATAACCAATCGAGACAAAAGCATCACACCCACCTTGCTTCTCAGCTTGATCCCTAAATAAATAACAACACAAGCAAAAGGCTTTATCTTTTTCCACACTATACTCTAACCAATCAGCACCATATCGATCATACCATTGTGAATTAAAACGTCGTAATACACCTCCTATTTCTGTTTGTTTAAAATTATGATTACGAGATTGATAAGGTCTTTAATCAAATACTTTCGTGGTACCTCATCTCTTTGATTAGGATGATAACTTAGAATACTTTTCTTTATGTCGGATCCCATGGCAAATCATCCAAATCAGTGTTAGGCAGTGGAGATTTTCTTTTCAGAAATCGATCAATAGTTAACACTGTCTACACACACAAAAAAAATCAAAATCAAAACATCATAATCAATATTCCACAAATCTAAAAACGTGTCTAACATTTTAAGTCTTTAACTACTTGAATTATTAAACAAATTGGCTAATGAATCAACTATTATAAAAACTTATATTTACTTAATTACAAAAAAAATTTACTTACGATAATACGATTCACTGACTTTTCTAGCTATACGAAGGAAGAGGAACAGACTCAAGATTTTTCTATAAAAATTGTTTCGCCGTTTAGGTTATAGAAACATACTTTTGTTAAGTTAACTTATAGTATTCAAATAATTAAACAAAAAAAATCAATTAAAACTTATTAAAACCTAATCGTTTGTCAAAAAACCTAACAATAATATTATATTTGTTTCATGTTTTATGGCATATTTTTTTAAGCTAGAAAATATATATTTACAATTCAATGTTAGAAATGTCAATTACCTTTTAACATGTATTAAATTATTATTTTAATAAAATTTAAACAAAAACTTTTAAAATCACGGGTGTCTTATGACCCCATGATTGTTCTCTACTTCCGCCGCTTAATGTTAGAATATTGAGATTTAACCATTACTTTAAAAAACTGAATAATAATTTCTGCCGACAGCCGACAACAATATCAAACAAAGGATCCTTGCGAATATGATAATGAAGTGGCCGGCCATGTATAATTGCTGACAAGTATAATTATATATCATTTTTTCACTGTCCACTACACGACAAAATTTTACGCATGCATTTATATTCTTTTAACCTATCAGTCAGGACATGGTTACGAATTTTTAAATTGTGAAAATTTTAATTCTGAACATTTAAAATACCATTTTAATATCAAAATTTACATCAATTTTTAAATTAATAGCTAATTTATGTTGATTATTTAAATTTAGATATATCGGTTTATAACATTAAGTATCTGTTAATAACTTTTGTTTTGTCTAAACGACATTGTTGCTTAATTAACAAAACAACATCGTTTTATTAATAAAAAAATGTTAAGAAAAGCCTCAACTTTCAAAAAATAATACTAAAAGCTTTAACTTTTACTACACTGAAAATAATGTTTATCTTTTGGTTGACTATGTAATAAACCTCAAACTTTTCTTAATTATCCTAGAAAATTTTAATTTTTTGTTGAACTTGCCAAAACAGGCACGTCGTTACTATAATGACGTCGTTTGGAAGACAAGCAATAAATTAGTAGTGGGGGGATTCGAACTTCTTACTAATAATTTATTGCTTGTTTTCAAAATAATATCATTTTAGTACGAAGTTAAAAAATTTAAACACTTTGGAAACAGCATCATTTCGATTTAACAAAGACATTAAATAGAGAGTTAACGATATGTCCATTTTGGCAAATTCAACAAAAGTTTGAGATGTTTTAAGATAGTCAACAAAAGTTTAAGGTTTAATAGATAGTCAACCAAAAGTTAGGCAATATTTGTACCGCAATCAAAATTTAGTCTTATAACAACATTTTTGAAAAGTTGAGCCTTTTTCGGACATTTTTCCCATTAACAAAACAACGTCGTATTGTTAATAAAGCAATTATGTTGTTTAGGCTAAACAAAAGCTGTTAGCGGATACTTAACTTTTTAATTTTTTAATTTAACGACATGCTTAAAGTGACACAGTCAACATAAGTTAGCTATTAATTTAAAAAGTCAACGAAAACTTCAACCTTAAAATTATATTAGTTTTTTACGTTCAAGATTAAAACTTCCACAATTTGAAATTTTATAACTTTTAGACATTTTTCCTTTTATGTAAATTTATTGTTTTTGGTTAAGCTTTTCTGTGGACATCTCCGACCTTAACAATATATTTGGTGTTATAATGTCAAAAAACAAAATCTATCTCCAACCAAAACACCAAATACCACACCAAAAAATATATATCTTATTATTATATTAATAAATTCAAAAATTTTAATAACTTTGGTAAATTCTAATTTTTATTATAAATGATTAATTAAAAGTTAAACATAACATATTAATCAATTGTCCAAACAAAATTACAATCAGTAAAATATATGTATTTTTAATATTTTAATTGAACTTTATTATATATTTTTAATCTTAATCATAATCATGAGTTTGAGTATTAAAAAAGATATTTTGTGCAAATTAATATTTCATGTTAATTACAATTACAATGTCATATTATTAAAAATGAAAACAAATGAAATTTATGGTACCGAATATCCAAACCAACAAAATTAAATTATCTAATAAATAATAATTTACGTATATTATAAATGAAAAACAAAAAAAATATTTTAAGTTTTAGTGTTGTGAATAGTGTTTTGGTGTAACAGTGACATATAAGCCCATTGTTCTTCCTCGATATTATGAGTTGATGGGTGTCTAAGGTTCACTTCTTGATTTTTCACATAAATCTTTTAAAGCTTCCTCCGTTTTCTTTGACAGATTGATCATTCTTCCCTTATCTAGGTCTCAGATCAAAGGCTTTAGACCTTTTAATTTCTTTGAGAGCGAAAATAAAGAAGAAGTAGATAAGTATATAGGCGACGTATCCCTCCAATACCTCTCATCCATTGGCAAAAACTCCTCCATATCGGTAACTGCATCTATAATCTTGAAAAGTTTTTTCACTTGCTAAGACTTACTTTTAATCTGAATTCTACTATGAAGATGATCGGAGCACCCACTAACTTCAAAGATACTACATGTGCGAGGAAAATCCACATCCCAATGATAATTCATAAAAACTCTATCTAGCTTCTTTAAGAATTACATCATCACGCTTATTGCACCATGTAAAAAGAGGACTACAAGATATCATGTCATCAAGTGTGAGCATTCCCTAATCACATCATAGAAATCCCTCATACCCAGAGGAATAGATGGAGAAACCACAAAATTTGAATGCTCTTCACCATCTAAGATTTCATTGAAGTCTCCAAAACATATCCAAGGTTTCATTCAAATTATTGAAGAGTTATAATGATCCCACAAATCATTCCAAAGCACCCTCCGTTCTTCTACAAAATTTGATGCATAGACGAAAGATCAGAAGAACTTTTCTTTAATTTCCCCTAACTTTACCGAGCAAGTGATTAGTTGATCACTTTTTAAAATGGAGTGAGTAGCACATGATTGCGCCAAAAAATCCAAATGCGCCCTCCATGATGAGATTCATAATTTGTTAAAATTGACCAGTCACCAAAAATCAATGTACCAATCTCCCATGACTTACTTTCTTTTACTCTTGTCTCTAACAGACAATCAAACTGAAAATTTCCACTATTTACCCACCTCCTAACAATGGATAGATCTTAATTATTTATTTAAGGCGCGTACATTCAAAAATAACCCCGAGAAATTATATCTTCTTGGATTTATTTTTCTTCAAAGCACTCGGGATTGAATCCTTTGTGTTTAGGCTACTTACTTCAGCTTGGTGTTTTGAAGAACCTTTAGGTTGGCGGGGGAGAGGCTTGTGTAACATCTCGATTACAGAAATATGGTGGTGCATGCAAAGAAGTTTAAAAAAAAATTATTTGACCACCTATGTCACCAAAGTGCACTTATCTTTTGGTCATATATCCCGAGAGAACTCCAAAGTTAAGTGTGCTTGAGCTAGAGAAATTTAGGATGGATGACCTGTCGAAAGTGATTTCCGGTACCGTACGAGTGAGAACAAAACACAAGGAAAGATCATGTGGTGACTTGTAGGGTTGGTAAATCAAGTCTTTAAAGCCTCCTAGACGTAGAGGACTGTCGTCGGACGAGGGTGGGCCCAATGGATCCAGAGAGGACGTGTCCCCATTAAAGTGGTAGTTGAGGCGTTACAAGTGGTATCAAAGCCAAACCCAGATGAGTGTAGAGTCATGAAGGTTCACACAGTCCGGGGTAACGATCTGGTGCGCAACGAGGACATTGCGATCTGCTAGTAGGGGTGATTCTAACATCCCCATTTCAAAAATATGGTGGTGCACTTATCTTTTCGGTCACCTATGTCACTAAAGTGCACTTATCTTTTCGGTCATACATCACTAGAGAACTCCAAACTTAAACGTGCTTGAGCTAGAGAAATTTAGGATGGGTGACCTCTCAGGAAGTGATTTCCGTTACCGTGCGAGTGAGGATTAAACACGGAGAAATATCACGTGTTGATTTGCAGGGTTGGTAAATCAAGTCTTTAAAGCCTCCTGGACGTAGCAGACCGGTCGTCAGACGAGCGTGGGCCCTATGGGCCAAGAGAGGACGTGGGCCCATTAAGATGGCATTCGGGGCGTTACTTCTTGCGAAGAGTTACTTCATTCCGATTTTCCTTCTTTTCTTCCTCCTCCTTGTGGAGTATCCCCCCCCCCTTTATTTCATCATCGTCTGCTAAGGATTTCTCAACAGTTTCTGAAGTGGTTACTTCTTGAGGAGTTTGGAAGAAGTGATTATCTCCCCTATGTTTCATCGTAGTCTGCTAAGGATTTCTCAACAGTTTCTTAAGTGGTTACTTCTTCAGCAGTTTGGAGGAAGTGTTTACTTCTTAAGCAGTTTTGCAGGTTATCAGATTGGGGCATGACTACTAGGAGCATATTCAGCCAAAACAGAGAAGCAAGAAGGGGACTTATAGGTGCTTCTTCAAGTACCTTTGGCTTCCCAAACCGTTTCTTACTAGGAGAAGCCTGGATCCAACGGTAGTTTTTAGGATTTGAAACTTTTGGTGATAAATCAGTGTCTTTCTCCAAGATTGGGTTTACACATTCATTCAAAGGAGATAGGATAATGACTTCGGATAACAACCCCTTCCTGATAACCAGCGCCAAAGCCATATTCTGACCAGCTTCTTTTATAGAGGGTGAGTCTTCCTTAGCTAATGTATTTAAAATTGTTTCACCCGCAAATACCATCACCATAACAAGTTTTGTTTCAACTCCGGACTCTACAACTTTGTTTTTACCCGTTGTTAAGTCTGACACAATAACATATTCTGTTTCAACACCCGAGTGTACTATTCCATGATCACAATGACTTCTAAGATCGGGTTTAAACATTAATTCAAAGGAGATGGGATAATGTCTTTGGATGGCAACTCCTCCTCTAAGATCGGGTTTAAACATACATTCAGAGGAGATGGGATAGTGACTTCGGATGACAACTCCTTCCTGATTACCAGCACAAAAGCCATATTCTGACCAGCTTCTTTTATAGAGGGTGAGTCTTCCTTAGCTAATGCACTTGAAATTGTTTCACCTGCAACTTCCATCGCCATAACAAGTTTTGTTTCAACCCCAGACTCTACAACTTTGTTTTCACCTGTTGTTAAGTCTGACACAATAACATCTTTTGTTTCAACACCCGAGTGTACTACTCCATGATCACAATGCTTAAATCAAACTAAAAACTTTACATGGATTGATAAACACAACCGTAAAGCGTCTTTTCAAAACAATTACAAACATCAAAAACCTTAAATATATAATTATTAGAATTATTCTATGGTATGGAAACGTTTGTTCATGACGATCCAACTTATTAGTATTCTTGTTTGGAACTTGGAAGCACTTCAAACATCGGCCGAGTCGTTGTCGTTCATATATGGTTTGAGATGTCATTCTGTAAAGCACCTATCACATTATGAAGATTGTCCTAATCAAATAATCTTGTATTCTGAACTAATATATATGTCTGACCCTAACTTCAATTTTTTTAGTTTTGTGAAAGAAATTATTTAATCTAAAAAAAATATGATTATCATTATATATACAATGGGCATCAGTCGATACTTTAAAAACATCATATATATCAAGCGTCTACAGTTCTACCGGTATTTACAGCTCTACAGGTGTACCAAGAACATTTTGTGTCCAAAGATCTCGATTATTATTTTAACTTGGGAGAGAGCCAATTAAAATGAATGTAAGGGCTTAAGGTTTAGAGGTTTCAGTTACAATATATATATATATTGGTCACAAAACATATTTATTAACTTAAACCGAAGAGTTTATAAATAAAAGCCGACTTTGTAAGAGAATCTGTGTCGGTGTTCTTGAAATATGGAATAAACGAAAAACGTAAAGAAGAAAAGAAGAAGCAAACTCCCAAATATCTTCTAACAGCCCAAAAATATCGTTATGAGAGTCTTTTGATTCCAAAATCTGTATCAACTGAAGAGAGTCCGATAATATCCTAGTATTATCAAAGTCATTTAGCTCGAGGTCTTGGAGGACTACTCGTAAAGCCATTTCATCAGCTGCCAACGCAGAAAGCACATATCCTTTTGACTTTGTTCTTCACAACTCTAGCACCCAATCATTTGATCTTATATTCCACGCTTCCTAGTTGTTGAGTTCCACGTTGCATCGACAAAATAACAGTATGCTGTATCGGATTTAGGTGATTCTTTTGTTTTCTCTAATAATTTCACCCTAACAAATTGACGGCGTATATTTAAAATCACATTCATTGAATAACCCGATGTCTAGAAAAACGGCATATAAATTAACCAACATGAAATTTAGACTTTAGGAGATTTAAATGTTCAGAAAACATAAAACAATAATGTGTATCTTCGACCAACCAGTGACCTTAAACGATTGCATATTGTTTAATCTAGCCACGAGTATATATATATATAATATGGCCTCGTTGTAATTATACATTGTTGGTTTAACCTGGAGTTTAAACAATATGCAGTGTTATCTAGTTGGTTTAACCGTCAAAGTTGTCCTTTCATTTATTTTATATTAGTTATTTGCTTTATACATTTAGGAGATTTAATCGACACCTAATTAACTAAAACCATTGGATGCACTTTCATAGTGGGTTCTCCATTTTTGGGCTAAGAAACCATTGAATACCACATTATTCATTTCTTTAATACACATATTTTGTTTATACTTTGTTTTCTTTAATATTTATGTTGAGTTATAAAATTATGCTAAATGATATATCATGGTTTTTACTTGTTTTTAACCATGATATAAGTCCGTTTATCGAATCTTTTCAGTACTTTTAGAGTCTTTCAGAATCTTTTCAGGTATTAGGCACGATTGAAGCTAAATTAGATTTATCGAAGTCTCTGAAGCATCTCGGAGCTGAAGCAGTTCGGAGACTGAAGCTCAGTATCGATCGACACCCATGCAGTGTCGATCGACACCATCATCCGGAAGAAACACGACTGAGAATCCTAGTATCGATCGATACCATTATTGGTGTCAGTCGATACCGATAGTCAGAACGCACATTCTTTAGAAGACCCGAAGAAGAAACATAAGATTTCCTTATTTTTAGCAATGAACTCCAAAGCGTGTTTTAGTTATAAAATTAGGTTTTTCAGCCTCCTGGGGGGCAGACATTGATTATGGGAGATAGAGTATTTTTGCAATAGAGTTTTGGGAGAAGAATCTTGAACCCTCTTTGTATTCTTACTCAATTTTACTTTATGATATCTATTTTATTCATGATGTTTTTTTCATTCACCATGTCTGAGTAGATTCTTTGTTAGGTTTAGAGTTATTCAAAGGTATTTGATGAATTGTTAAATTAGATTTAATTGTTAGGAAAATCTATAGAGTTCTTCATCTGGACTTGAGATTAATGCTTATTCTAGCGTCGCGAACTAGAATTTGATGTTAGGTTGATTAATTGACACGAAAGTGTGATTAGTTTTCTGAACTAGTGTTTGGTGAGCAAAAGATCTATTCGCAAAGAAATTTGTTTAGGATTTTGTGAACAATTGAACCTGATCATTAATGCTTGTTTGAATTCATAGGATTTGCAAAGAAATTTGGAATTCTAGGTTTAGACATAGATAATCTTCGCAGCGACGGTTAGTTGATTTTACATCTGTGTTTCAAGTTCAAGAACGGTGCTTGTTATATTCCTGACATTTTATTTGATTGACAATTCTGATTTACCTGCGAATTTTTCTAGTCCTAGCGTTTTCCTCACTGATCTTACTACTTGATTTTAATTGTTTTGGTATTTTTGATTACACTCATTTTGCTTAGCTTAATTCACATTCTGGAATTTATTGAATGACAATCTTGAGTCTTTGTGGTTCGACCCCTAGAATACTACAGCTACTTGGGACTCTAATTTAGGGTATTATATTTGAGCATATCAAATTTTGGCGCCGTTGCTGGGGACTCTAATTTCACCATTAGATTTTGGTTTAGAATTTCGACTAAGTTGTCGAGCATCGATCGACACCCTTCAGGTATCGATCGATACTCGTCTTAATCCCTGTTACTTATGCGTTCCAACTTCTGTGTTTCAGGTGTATGCACAATCGTGAGACCAGAAGAAGCAAGAATAAGCAGTTGACTAATCTCTCCAACAAAGAACTAGCTGATTTAGAGCGCACGATCAAAAAGCAAAAAAAGAAAACAGAGATGAACAATCCGATTGTGCTCACTCGTGAAGAAGATGGGGTTTTGAGAGATCAGGAAGGTCATCTGTGTAACGAACAAGGACAGAGGATTGATGCAGAAGGAAACGTTGTGGTCCCTGCACCGGTAGCTAATGAGATTATCCGACTAGCTGTGCGTGGGAATGTTGGGAATGCTCTGGTTAATCGCGTCAGGACGCTTGGGGAGTACAACAGACCCGATCAGTTCTGTGCCAATCGGTCTGCGATTCGTATTCCCACTTTTCAGAGGAATGACTTTGAGCTGAAGCCTGCATACTACACTCTTGTAGGCCAGCACCCTTTTCATGGCCTTTCTCACGAGCATCCCATGGATCACATCGAGAGGTTCGAAGATTTGGTCACTAGTATCAAGTACAATGGAGTGCCAAATGAGTTCCTCTTCTGTAAGCTATTCCCATACTCTCTTGGTGGAGATGCAGCTTACTGGTTGAAGCATTTGCCTCCTGATTCTCTGACTACTTGGGAGGAGACTAAGAATGCGATCCTGAACAATTTCTATGATGATGCTAGATCCGAAGAGCTAAGGAACAAGATCTCCCATTTTTCTCAGGGAGCAACAGAGGCGTTCAAGGCTGCTTGGGTTCGATTTCGGTCTTATCAGGGGGATTGTCCTCATCATGGTTTCTCACAAGTTCAGTTGTTGGGTATTTTCTTCAGAGGGATCGATTGGAGATATCAGATGGCTCTGGACGCTGCAAACAATGGGAATTTCAACACAAGGTATCCTGAAGACGCTTACATACTGATTGAGAACTTGGCGTCTAGCAACAGCACCAAGAATGTCGACTACAAGCGGAAGAAGCAGAATGGGAACGTCGACGGACTACAGATTGCTGAGGTACATGCAAAGCTGGATTCGGTTCACAATTTGTTGAGAGGTAAACAGCAAAAGGCAGTGCATTTTGCTGAAGAAGTTGAGAACATAGATGAAGGTGAAGCAGAGAATGTCAACTACATTGGTGGTAATGGATTTCAGAATTCGTCATACAACCGCGGTTTCACCAACAACTCTCAGAGAGGAGGATTCAAGTCTGACTTTAAGTCCACGAATTTCGGAGCAAACTCTTTTGCTCAAAAACCATTCCAGAATAGTGGGTACACTCGCACCTATGGAAATTCATCTTACCAAACACCACCTCCCAAGACTCAGGAAAGCAAAGTTGAATCCATGCTTGAGCAGATTCTTGAGGGGCAGCAGAAAATGACTGTCAATTTCAATGGGAAGATGGATGCCTTGTACACTGACCTGAATGGAAAAATCGAAGCTCTTAACATTCATCAGAAGAAGCTGGAAACTCAAGTTGCCCAGACTGCAGAAACAATTAAGAGACATGATGGTTTCCTTCCAAGAAAGACGGTGAATCCAAGAGAACACGTTCATGCTATTACCTTGAGAAGTGGAAGAGAGGTCAGTCCAGGGGTGAAGAAAACTTATTCTGCAAAGCAGCTCGTCGATCTTGCTGGAGACGACGACGATGAGATTCCTGGAATTACTCCAGTATCGATCGACACTCACCCAGTGTCAGTCGATACCAACCTACATCGATCGGCACCCATTCAACGTTCTGTAGAAGCAGCGACAACACCACCAGCATCGATCGACACTCACCCAGTGTCGGTCGATACCAGTCCAAACATCGAAAAGAAGCAGTCCACAGGGAACACTGGGAGAGTTTACGTACCTAAGATACCTTTCCCTCGACCTCCTACCAAGACTAAGAAGGAAATAGGGGAGGCCAGATGCAAAGCAATGCTAGAAAAGTTGGTTGTTGAACTCCCTTTCGTCGACGCTATCATGACTTCACCAGCTTTCAGAAGGTATATCAAACAGATGGTGTCGAGTAATGTGAATTTTGAGGAAGGAGTGTTGAGGATTACTCACGAGTGCAGTGCGATCCTACTCAACAAGATCCCAGAAAAGCTGCCAGACCCTGGAAGTTTCGTATTGGATTGCACAATCTTCACTGAAAGGTTCGAACGCTCCCTTTGCGATCTCGGTTCCAGTGTCAACCTCATGCCATACTCAGTAGCTAAGAGAATGGGGATGACAGACTTCACACTTACTAGGATCTCCCTAATTCTTGCTGACCGCTCAGTCTGATTTCCCGAATGATTACTCGAGGACGTTCCAATTACGATCAGAGATTGCTTAGTCCCGACTGATTTCATAGTCCAAGAGTACGACGCTGAACCTAGAGATCCACTGATTTTGGGTAGACCCTTTCTCGCGACAGCAGGCGCTATGATCGACTACAAGAATGGGAGAATATCCCTTAACATTGGTGATCTGATCATGACCTTCAACATGGAGAAGATGATGAAAAAGCCAACCATTGACGGGCATACATTTTTCATCAATACCTTCAGTGATATATCGGACGAGTACTTCATGCGGTTTTACCCTGAGAACCCGTTGGAGAGAGCACTGGTTTGTTCAGCTGAAACAGAGATGGATTCCAGTGAGGTTGCCACTGGGTACGCCACGATCCTTGACAGCACCACTGAAGCATTGATCGATACCACCGAGAGCATCGATCGACACCAGTTATTTTTACCCGAGGTCGCCTTACTGCTGAGCAAGCTGCGCAAGTATCGCAAAGCTCTCGGCTATTCTCTTAATGACATTTCAGGTATATCACAAGATCTGTGCATGCATCAGATTAATCTAGAGGACGAGTCAAAAGATTCAATCGAACATCAGAGGAGGCTTAACCCGAATCTGAAGGAAGTTGTGAAGAAAGAGATAATGAAACTTCTGGAAGCAGGGATCATCTATGTTATCTCTGACAGCAGTTGGGTCAGCCCAGTTCATGTTGTACCTAAGAAAGGAGGATTCACTGTGGTAAAGAACGAGAAAGATGAGCTGATTCCAACAAGAACGATCACTGGGCACCGCATGTGTATCGATTACAAGAAGTTAAATGCTGCTACTAGGAAAGACCATTTCCCAGTACCGTTCATCGATCAAATGCTGGAGAGGTTGGCAAGTCACCCTTAATACTGCTTCCTGGATGGATACTCAGTCATTTACTACGCCAACAGGACGTTGGATGATGCTCAAAAGAACTACAGCACTACAGAGAAAGAGTTACTTGCCGTTGTGTTCTCCTTTTAGAAGTTTTGTTCTTATTTGATTGGGAGTAAGGTGACCGTCCATACCAACCATGCTGCTCTTAAGTATCTGCTGCAGAACAAGGATCTGAAGCCTTGCCTTTGCCGTTGGGTTCTACTGCTCCAAGGTTTTGACATCGAGATTAAGGATAAGAAAGGGGTAGAGAATGAAGTTGCAGATCATCTCTCACGAATGAGGATCGGAGAAACCGTGCCTATTGATGATTCTTTACCTGAGGAGAAGATCTATTTCATCAAAACTGGGATTTGACACAACTCTGCTGCGACTCTGCCAGTGCAAGACGCGAACATCGATCGACACTTTCTTAGTATCGATCGACACCCTCACGAGATTTTATAATCTCCCCATGTCCAAAACATCAGCATCGATCGACACTCATCCAGTGTCGGTCGATACCAGTTATTTGCCAGTGCTGTGTTGACTGTAAACCACTTGACTGTTGAGGAATCTTTGGCTGTCACCACTCCTGCTGAACCTTGGTATGCCGACATAGCTAATTATCTTGCTGCAGAATACGAACCAAAGCATCTTAAGAAGTATGCAAAGAAGAAGTTTATGCGAGATGTCAGACGATTCTTTTGAGATGAACCGTACTTGTACAAGCACTGTTCTGATGGGATTTACAAAAGATGTATCGCTGAGACTGAAGTGCCAGAAATTCTATATCACTGCCATGGATCTGAGTATGCTGGGCACTTCGCCACATTCAAGACAGTTTCTAAAGTTCTTCAAGTTGGCTTCAGGTGGCCTACACTGTTCAAGGATGCTTATGCTTTTATCTCCCATGGCGATGTGTGTCAGATAAGGGAGAAGATCAGTAAGCGACATGAGATGCCACAGAACTTCATCCTTGAAGTAAAAGTTTTTGACTGTTGGGGTATCGACTTTATGGCATCGTTCCCTCCTTCGCGACATAATAAGTACATCTTAGTCGCTGTCGATTACGTCTCCAAATGGGTGGAAGCGATTGCTAGTCCTACCAACGACTCTTCCGTAGTTCTGAAGCTGTTCAAGACCATTATCTTCCCTCGATTTGGAGTACCTCGGGTTATGATAAGTGATGGTGGCACTCACTTTATCAACAAAATCTTCGAAAAGCTGCTGAGGAAGTAAGGAATACATCATCGAGTCACAAAACCTTATCACCCTAAGACAAGCGGACAGGTTGAGGTCTCCAACAGACAGATAAAAGAGATTTTGGAGAAGACAGTCGGTGCTACACGGAAAGACTGGGCAATGAAGCTTGACGATGCATTTTGGGCTTACCAGACCGCTTTCAAGACACCACTCGGCACCACACCATTCCATTTGCTGTACGGGAAAGCGTGTCATCTTCCAGTTGAGATCGAGCACAAAGCAGCCTGGGCTACAAAATTGATGAATTTCGACATCAAGTCTGCTGCTCAAAGGCGATTGGTTCAACTAAATAAGTTCGATGAGATCAGACACCTCGCCTATGAAAACTCCAAGCTGTACAAGGAAAGGACTAAGGCCTATCACGACAAGAAGATCCTTTCTCGCCACTTTGAACCAAATGACCAAGTACTTCTGTATAACTCTAGTTTACAGTTATTTCCTGGGAAATTGCGTTCTCGTTGGTCAGGTCCCTTCACAATCAAAGAAGTCCGCCCACATGGTGCAGTCGTGTTGGTGAATGCTGAGGGAAAGGAGTTCATTGTCAATGGACAGCGGGTGAAACACTATTGGGCAAAAGCCGCTATTCCAGATGGCCACATAATGCCTCTGGCTGAACCACCAACTGCCTAAACGATCCAAATGTCAAGCTAAGGACATTAAACAAGCGCTTGGTGGGAGGCAACGCACTGGTGAGTTTGTACATAAGTCTTTCCCTTCATTTTCATTTTTGTTTTTGTCTTGTGTCTTCACGTGAACCAGGTTCAGATGAGCAGTATCGATCGACACCCACCAGTATCGATCGATACTGAGACTAGAGAAGAGCTGTGCTATCATGACGCGAGCATCGATCGATACTACTTACGGTATCAGTCGATACCCTTTGCCCATGTAAGTTTTTCTATAAAACCCTCGGGTTTCTTCTTCATTTCTCTCATCTCCATCGATCGACGCCGCCGCTCACTCTGATTTTCTCTCACCATTTTTTCATCTCTTAACCGTTTTCATCGATTTAAAATCCTATTCCACTCGAAATTTCGTCCCCATTGTCATCCTACCATTCACTCTCTCGATCTGCAAGGTAATAAACTCGAAATTTTAACTATTGGATTCGTTGGCAGGTTTGGAAAATTTCGATTCTATTTCCTCTGTTTTACTTTCCTGCATCGTCTCACTTCGTGGATAATTCTAGAGGAATGAGGAAACAATAGATGGGATTGAATTAGCTTGTTTTGCATGATAATTTTTCTTAGAAATTCGACAATGTGTTGTGATGACTGAATTGGAATGAGATGAATATATTGATTGTTGTTGAGTTGCTCACTACTACTATGCAGTATCTACATGACGATGTAGTTAATTGTGTTGGCTTTGTTTTGCACGCAGATGGCTCCCCGCAAGAAGGCACGACACTCGGAAGCCTCAAGCTCCAACCCACCACGCCACGAATACAGTCTACAGGATTACGTGGAGGCTTTTGATGGATCGTTCTGGCACGCCGGCGTCGTGGCAGCCTGTCTCACCAACGATCGTTACAAAGTTCTGAAGGGAGGTTTCACCAATGACACAGGTCCTCAGAGTTTTCTTGTGGTCCACGTGTTACTGCTTAGATACTTTAGGGTATTATATTCTGAGCTGATCCTCCTCTACAAGGCTGTCAGCGACCTCATTCCTGAGGATAGATATGAGTGGCCTGAGTTGAACCTCGCGGTCAACATGGGCGCCGTCTTCGCACACATTTTGGTCTCTCTGAAGACCAAGCCTTTCTCCGGACGCAACTACGCCACTGCACGGAAGACTGAGTCGGTCGGCAGCCTCTTTACTCCCATCGACCCTTAGAATACTACAGATACTGCTTAGATACTTTAGGGTATTATATTTGAGCATATCACTAAACCATATATATATATATATTGGTTGAAAATTGAATTTTGTAACTAGTAGAATCAACTGGATACCTAACTGGCTACTTATATCTTCACCATTTATGTCATATCTTTGTTATTTTGATTTAGGCAACAAAATATTTAACTCTAAGGGCATTTCCAACTCCACTCTAAATCCTTCACCAAACTCTATTTTAGAGTAAAATCTACTCCAACCCACTCTATTTTCAACACAAATTATGTAAACCTATTTTTTCCTCCAAATATAGAGTAATCTCATTTTCCACACTATTTTAGAGTTAAATTTATTTACTTATAAAGTAGTCATTATAATTTTAATTTATTTGATTTTAAAAGGTATATTAATTTATTTGACAAACAAAAGTTTAGAATCTTATTTTATTTTTTAAATAAAAAAATATAATGAAATATAGTCATAAACTGATAATAATTTTTTAAAAATATAAAAGAACTGAAATTAAATACATAAGATAAATTTAAAACAACAATAATTAATTTAATGAGTTAATAATCCGGTAAATTGCTTCCAGATCCACCTATATTACTAAACTATTGTTGATAACTCCACTTTTTACCATTTTATCATGGTTATTAATATCTATTTTATTATGTTTCATTGATATTTTTTATGTGTTTTGTGTTGCATTTAGAATCCAACTAAGTTTTTTTGCATTTTAGAAGTTCTCTAGTGTCTTAGTGTGTATTTAGTGTGTGTTTTTGTGTCTTTTGAATCATTTCAGATGATAAAAATAGAAGACACACATGATTTAGCTTCAGAGCTCTTCATGAAAGTTATAAGTCACCAGTATCAAATACAATGGAGTGTCCAATGATTTCCTCTCTTACTGGAGATGCAGCTTACTGGTTGAAGCAGTTACCTCTTGGTTCTTTGACTACTTGGGAGGAGACTAAGACTGCTTTTCTAAACAATTTTTATGATGAAGCGAGATCAGAAGAGCTCAAGAACAAGATCTCCCAATTTTCTCAGGGAGCGACTGAGGCATTCAAGGCTGCCTGGGTTCGATTTTGGTCTTATCAGAGGGATTGCCCTCACCACGGTTTCTCGCAGGTTCAGTTATTGGGTATCTTCTTCAGAGGAATCGATTGGAGATATCAGATGGCTTTGGACGCTGCAAGAAATGAAAATTTCAACACCAGGTATCCCGAGGACGCTTATGTGTTGATTGAGAATTTGGCATCCAGCAACAGTACCAAGAATGCAGATTTCGAGAGGAAAAAGTAGAATGGAAACGTTGACGGGTTGCAGATTGCTGAAGTACATTTAGAGAGGAGGAGGATTCAAATCTGATTTTAAACACTAGTGCGGAAACTCTCAAAGAGGAGGATTCAAATCTGATTTCAAGTCTTCGAATTTTGGAGCAAGCTCTTTCGCTCAGAAGCCATTTCAGAACAGTGGATACACTCGCACCTATGGGAATTCATCTTATCAAACACCACCTCCCAAGACTCAGGAAAGCAAAGTTGAGACTATGCTAGAACAGATTATTGAGGGGCAACAAAAGATGACTGTTGAATTAAATGGAAAGATGGATGCTTTGTACACTGATTTGAATGGAAAAATCGAAGCTCTGAACATCCATCAGAAAAAGCTGGAAACTCAGGTTGCTCAGAGTGCAGAGACAGTGAAGAGACAGGACAGCTTTCTTCCCGGAAAGACGGTGAATCTGAGGGAGCACGTTCACGCCATCACTCTGAGGAGTGGAAGAGAGGTCACTCCACAGTTGAAGAAGACTTACTCGCCTAAGCAACTCGTCGATCTTCCTGGAGACGACAATGACGACGATGGGATTCCTGAAACTTCCTCTGTATCGATCGATACTCACCCAGTATCGATTGATACTCCTCAACATTGATCGTTGCCTGTTCAGAGTGCTGGAGAACCTGTTGCAAAACCACAAGTATCGATCGATACCCCCCTGTATCGATCGATACCAGTCCAAAAGTCGACCAGAAGTAGACCACAGGACATATCGGGAGAGTCTATATACCAAAGATCCCTTTCCCTTGACCTGCTGCTAAGTCTAAGAAGGAAATAGAAGAGGCCAGATGCAGAGCAATACTAGAGAAATTGGTTGTTGAACTCCCGTTTGTAGATGCACTCAAGACTGCACCTGCTTTCAGAAGATACATCAAGAGGATGGTATCAAGCAATTTAAATCTTGATCCAAAATCTCTTCTTGATATTTTGGATTCATCTTCATCATTTCATGCGACTTTAGTGAATGATTTTTCATCTCTATTTTTTATCTTTCTGTTTATGCATTCTTCTTTTATCTTTCAAAAGTTTATTGCTCGATTTAGACAACTTAAAAATAAAAACGGTCATTTTTCGCTTCAAAATGCGTTAATTGATCACATATGGGAAAAATATTCAAATGGTGATGAATAAATTTAAATCTATTTTGTTTTATTATTTTTATGTTGTGTAATATGTTTTTTATATTATAATGGTTAATTTAAATATTATTATAATTTTAGAAATTTTGAAAAAAAATTATTAAGTTGCTTTTTAAGTTTGATAAATAAAGTGTATTGTTAGAAATTAGTAACAAAATATAAAAGAAGAATATACTAAAAAATTCTTTTTATAATTAAAAATAAAATAGAGTAATACATTGGAGAAAAATCTAACTCTATTATATAGTTACTCTATTTTAGAGTAACAAATATTGCAATACACTGGAGAACGTCCTCTCTAAGATAAATGTTCATCACAATTCGATATCACATCATTATATTTATTTCTTCCTATTTATTTTTCTATTTTAATTTTAATTTTTTATTCTTCTACATTTTATATATTTAATTTGGGATAGTGGAGTTCTTTATTAACTTGTTTTTTAATTCTAAATATATTTTATAGAATTGAAAGTTTCATATAACATATGAATCTAATTAATATAAAGTTTTTGCCCATGTCAAAATTTTATAAATAAATTTGACATGTGTTGCGATCTTGTTAATTATTAATTTTGAGCAACTAGTTTTTTTATAATAAGATTTTTTTATCATTTTAAAATAAGTAACTATACATAATTTAATTCAAAAATAAAAGGAGTTATTTATTAAACTTTTGAAAATTTATGTATAACTTTTTTGGAATTAGAAATTTTCATATTTATATTAATATAAAGTTTTAAATCTTACTAGTTGAATATTTTTATATCTATCAAAATTTTATCAATAAACTTAAACACGTATTGCAATCATCTTAATAACTAACTTTAAAAACAAAAATCTAGATAATATAATATTAAATATACTAGTAATGTTGAAATTATATATATGGTCCTAATATGGACATAGTCCGAATCATTTAAAATATACGAAAGAGAACTAAAAATTACAACCACATACTGTAGTTGAAAATATCTAAGAGAATATAATCTCTTCTTTCTTTTTAAATTACAACCAATTAATTGTATTACTATTTCCAATAAAGAAACAGCTCATTGGAAGAGTTGATCTTATCTTCGCCACGCCGTATATCTTTCTTTCTATAAAGTAAGCTCTAGAAGAAAACGAACCAATAAAAATATCTCTTCAATAATGATATATTAATATTTAATTGTCCATTGGGGGCTATAAATAAAGGCCTTTTAGATCCAAGTTTATCGTCAAAGCAACCAAACCCATAAAGAGAGATTTAATAAAGTAGAAAGAGATCAAAAACAAAGATATGGCTGGACTCATCAACAAAATCGGAGATGCACTCCACATTGGAGGAGGCAACAAGGAAGGTGAGCACAAGAAGCACGAGGAGGAGCACAAGAAACACGTCGACGAGCACAAGAGCGACGAGCACAAAGAAGGTATTGTTGACAAGATCAAAGACAAGATCCACGGTGGCGAAGGCAAAAGCCACGACGGAGAAGGCAAAAGCCACGAAGGTGAGAAGAAAAAGAAGAAGGACAAGAAGGAGAAGAAACACCATGACGATGGTCACCACAGCAGCAGCAGTGACAGTGATAGCGATTAAGGTTTTCTTTGTTTACTCTAGTTTTTAAATCATAAACATAGATCATGAACAAAAATTTACTAATAAGTCAGATTTTGGAAAAAAAATTTGGATCTTGAAAATCATACGTATTATTGTAGATATAAGTTCTTTCTGTATAATTTCGTAGTTGTTTTGCTACAAAATTTTTTAACAATTAATCGTTGTATTTGATATCATGAAAATTTCATTATTTTTGAAGAAGATACATACAGTTTGGAATAAAATAAAAAATAGGGCAAAACTAATATCTTTGGTAAGACTAAGTTATGTTCTATGTTCTTTGAACATACATAAGAATTATTTTATTTATTAAATGTTTGTTGATTTGTCATTTGTAGGTGACGAGGATCGCCTAAATAAAGAGATCTGCTTCTGAGTATTATTAATTAATGTTGTTGTCTGTTCCTATCCTCTTAAAGAGAGGCTAAAGAAAGGAGAACGGTGCATCTGTCTTTGTTTGTTATGTTTCTCTTTTCTTGTCATGAAAACGATGCTCATGTATCTTATTTAAATTTTAACTAATAAATATCAATTCTCATAAATATTAACATTTCTATTTTTTATTTTTAAAAATAACACAAAAATTGATTTTTTTTAAAGTACCAAAAATTCAAAACTAAATTTTAAACTTGCAAAACTAAACTCTAAACCTTAAAAAGTAAATCTTCAACCCAAAATATTAAACTCTAAATCCAAAATATTAAACGTAAATTTAAATATTTAATTTATAAACTTTTATAATTTATTTTTTAGTTTTTTTGTGGTATTTAAAAAAAAATAAAATAATTTATGGTATTTTAAAAAATAAAACTAATGATGATATTTTTGAAAACAAACCAGTAGTATTTTAATGAATTTTTCATTAATAAATAAGTGTATCGTTAAGACATTTTATTTTAAGATCAAAACTTGTTAATAAACAAATTACTGATAAAATCAAAGAAGTTAATGATAAAATCAAAGAAGTTAATGTTAAGTACTAAAAAGTTAAATATAAAGCAATTAATACCTTTTCTGGTGTAGTAATTTTGTTTAAATAAAGGATTTGCAATTAAAATAACGTTAAAGGTTATATCAATTATTCAAAGTCATACAATTTAGAAAGTGAAAAGGAAAAGATTAAGCATACATATATATACTTTTGGATACATATACATGAGAATATAAAAGAAAATTTTTAAAGCATGAAACTATAGTAAGAGGAAGAGATGGGGATTAGCCAACGTTTCGATGCACCACTTCCTATACGTGCACGTTTTTCCGTCTTTTAAATGTTATTCATTCACACTCTTGCAACTTTTGTGTAGGTTTACCAGTCTTACCTCTCTGAGTTCTCATGATAGATGCGTAATAGGTCTTTATCTTGTAGAGCTGCCTTTAAATCTGATCATGTCCCTTGAAAGTTAAATCATTTTCAAACATGCCTTCATCATCCAAGGTCATACATACATTTAGACCATCCTCCACATCAATAGCAAATGTGGTCACGTTCAATGATGCAGTATCATCTTGTGGTGTAGAGAGAACAATAGATGACGCATGTGGAGACAATTCCCCTGAAACGATAGCGCCATCAGTTGGTGATGCAGTTTCTGACAACTTAGTTCTAGCCTCGAAAATGGTTGTAGAGGGAGAATAAATCTGTAAATTTTATAGTACGTAGACATCCTCAATTGATGACGTATCTACAATAACAGTGGAGGCAGCCTAAGTGTAGAGAGAATCAGTTTGGCGAGGATTATAACCTGCATCTTTAGTTGTAGTGGCTAAAGAACTAGCAACTCATTTGTGGTCTGAGCATAAGCACATGAAGCCTAACTACCTGCAGACAACTTGGTGATACGGTTCATCAAACATATTACAAGAAGAAGAGAGTGCCATGTCACAAGGAGGTTAAAAAAGAGAGAAAGACTTTGAGGACATAGGGTTTCAAGTTGAAGAAGAGGAGAAATACTCTGAAAGAACTAGAGGGTTATAAGTTAAAGAATAAGTGAGAGACTCCGAGGGAAGTGGAGGGTTTACTTTTAGAGACTCGATTTAAGAGAGAGAGAGAAACTGAGCTCACTCTGTTCTTGTGCTTTTCATGTCGAGACTTTAAGCCAAGCAATGTGCTTGAAAGAGAAATCAGTGTTGGTCTTATTGTAATCATTCTTAGTTGATGTGGCTAGAAACGATTCTTATTTCCTTTTATTTTGGTGATTACAATCTATGTATTCACTTGTTTACCGAAGTCACAGAGGATCCTAAATCTAACATTGGTGCAGTGAAACTGGTCCAATTGTGATTGCAATGGGTATGGGTGATGAATCCGACATGTTTGAGGCTGATAACTACTACAGTGATGAGATTCAACAACACTTGAGAGTTTTTCAAGGTGGATTTAAGCATTTATATGAAGCTAAAGTTCAACAAGAGGGGAAATTGGTTTTTTTGGATACTCTGTTCCGATCGATTGTGTCGACATTGGAACAGATGGAGACTTGATCTGGGAAGCAGGTGGCTCTTCGAAAGCTTCGACTCACTCAACTCAGGTATTATCTATGTTTGTTTTGCCTCGTCGTGAGTCCGATGTTGGCAATTTCCAACATGATAATCAGTTCAGCTTGCTTAGAAAAATCGAAATGCATTTGTTTGATGATTTGTTTGCCTTATTAGTGGTTGTCTTAGTTGGAATGATTTTTTTGTGTGGGTTGCTATCATGATCACGATAAATTGGATTTGGTCTCTTTAAGGTCTGGAAAGTGATGTGCTTAAGTGGTTCAAATGGGAGATGAGTAGGCAAGCTTTTCACTCTTGGGATGAGTTTAAGCAACACTTGTTTTTGCGTTTTGGTGAATCTATTGAAGATGATCCGGTAACCATTTGTTTGTTGTAAAGTAAACATCATCTGTTGCAGCTTATGTCACGGAGTTTGAGGATTTATCAGCTTAGGTCACCGGATTGGATGAGTCTAATTTGGAAAAAATATTCTACAATAGGCTGAAACAAGAGATGAAAGAAGTGTTGCAGTTGAAGGAGCCTGGAGGACTTTCTAATCAAAAGGGAATTGTGTTACGTATGGAGTCTAATTCCTTTTGTCTGATATTGAGTGAGAAGGGAACCAAAGTAGCAAGGGATTCCAAACATGTGCCAGTTAGACCTCCATCCACTTTTCAGCCTAGTAAGCCTCTGTTTTTGCTGAATGTTACTGCTCTTGTGGTGACACAACCAACTGCTCCTATAAAAGTTTCACAACCGAGACGACGACACACAACTGAGGAACTTGATGCAATGAGGAGTAAGGGCATTTTCTTCCGGTGTAAAGGAAAATAATTTACGGGTCACAATTGTCCTTTAAAAGAATAGTAAATACTTGTTGTGGTAGAGGGTGTGGAATTGGAAGTATTGGATACGGAGTTCCTACCTGAAACAGAGGAGACGACGGAGGAAACTCGGAGTTGCGTTGTTTATCTCTCAATTCTTTTTTTGGCCTTGCAATCTCCGAGTACAACTAAACTGTGGGGTAAGAGTGGTAAATAAGGAGCGGTGGTGATGTTAGAATCCGGAGTTTCTCATAACTTCCTCACACAATCTATGATTTCTTGGCTGAAATTACAAATGTATGCATCAGGTGGTTTAGAAGTTTTGTTGGGCTTTCAGTTCATGGAACAGGGGATGTAAGGGTATTGTCTTCCAATTAGCAAGTGTGGAGTTTAAGGGTGACTTTATTTCTATGAAACTTAGTGGTGTTGACATAATTTTAGGAGTTCAGTGGTTGGAGACTTCGGGAAAGTGGTTGGAGACTTCGGATTTGAAATTGCAAGAATGGCACTTTAATTATCTCGGAAAATCTGTCACATTAGTTGGGGATCCTACTTTACATGGTTATGTTCCTTCCTTGACTTCTTTGCATGCACCTATTTTTCCAGTGGAAGAATAAAAGCTGCTTGCTATGGTGTCTTGTGTTCAGCCATCTGTTGACACATCATTTACATCACCAGTTATGGCTACAGTTTTGGACGAATATTGATATGCTCAAATATAATACCCTAAAGTATCTAAGCAGTAGCTGTAGTATTCTAGGGGTCGAACCACAAAGACTCAAGAATTCACTCAATAGATATTAAGACTCGAATTAAGATAAGCGAACAAAGTAATGCAGGAAATAAGCAGCAGAATATAAAAGTTGTGTAATTCAATGGAGAAAAACGCTAAATCTAGGGAAATTCTCCGGTAAATCAGAATTGCAGGTCAAATAGAATGTCAGGAAGATATTAAGCACTGTTCTTGAACTTGAAACACAAATGTAAAATCAACCAACCGTCGCTGCGAAGATTATCTATGTCTAAACCTAGAATTCCAAATTTCTTTGCAAATCCTATGAATTCAAACAAGCATTAATGATCAGGTTCAATTGTTCACAAAATCCTAAACCAAATTTCTTTGCGAATAGGTCTTTTGCTCATCTAACACTAGTTCAGGCAATCAATCACACTTTCGTGCCAATCAAACAACTAACTCAGATTCTAGGTCATGAAGCTAGAATCAGCACTAATCACAAGTCTAGATTAGAGAACTCTATTGAATCTCTCCTCATATTCAGATCAACCTAACAATTCATCAAACACCTTGAAAACCTTAAACCTAACAAGAAATATCTACTCAGACATGGTGAATGAAACAACATCATGAATAAAATAGATTGTATAAAATAAATCAAGAGTAAACAAGGGTTCAGAATTGTTCTCCCACAAAACCCGAACTAATCTCTCTCAAAGTATTCAGAATTATGATAAAAGCTAAGTCTCTCTCTAAAAGTGTCTGAAAACTCTAAATATAGATCGTACAATTTTGTATTCTGCTGCTTATTTCCTGCCTTACTTTCGCCTTAGCTTAATTCGAGTCTTAATATATATTGAGTGAATTCTTGAGTCTTTGTGGTCGACCCCTAGAATACTACAGCTATTGCTTAGATACTTTAGGGTATTATATATGCATATCAAATTTTGGCGCCGTTGCCGGGAACTCTAAATTCGCCATTAGATTTTAGATTAGAATTTCGACTAAGTTCGTCGGCATCGATCGATACCCAGCTGGTATCGATCGATACTCGTCGTAATTTTTTTATATTTTTGTTACTTACGTGTTTTTGACTCTTGTGTTTCAGAGAAACATAGAGGCTACCGAGATGAACAATCCACTGATTTTTGTTGATGATGCTGGAGCTTTGAGAGACCATGGGTCAATTGTACAAAGAGGGGACAAAACTCGATGGAGATGGAAATATCATTGTCCCTCCGCTGTTTGTGAAGTTGGGAACGCTGTGGTTAATCGTGCTGACATTGTGAGTACACAGGCCTGATCAGTTTTATGCCAATCAAACAGCGATTCGTGTTCCTGCGTTTCAGAGAAATGACTTTGAGCTGAAACCTGCATACTTCACTCTTGTGGATCAGCGATCTTTTTCATGGTCTTCCTCATGAACACCCTATGGATCACATTGAGAGGTTTAGGACTTGGTCACTAGCATCAAGTACAATGGAGTGTCCTATGTTTCCTCTTCTGTAAGTTTTCTCATACTCTCTTCTGGGATGCAGCTTACTGGCTGAAGCAGTTGCCTCCGGATCACTGAGCACCTGGGAAGAGACGAAGAACATTTCTGAACAACTTCTACGACGATGCGAGATCCGAGGAGTTGAGGAACAAGATCTCCCTTTTCTCCCAAGGTGCGACTGAGGCATTTAAGGCTGCTTGGGTGAGATTCAATCTATCAGAGAGATTGTCCGCATCACGGTTACGCAAGTTCAGTTGCTGGGTATTTTCTTCCGAGGGATCGATTGAGATATTCAGATGGCTCTGTGATGCTGCGAGTATAAGTAATTTCAACACAGATATCCCGAAGACGCTTATGTGTTGATTGAAAACTTGCATCTAGCAACAGTACCAAGAATGCAGATTTTGAGAGGAAGAAGCAGAACGAGAACATTGATGGTTCGCAGATTGCTGAGGTGCATGCGAAATTGAATTCGTGCATAATCTTTTGATGGGCAAGCAGCAAAGCTGTACACTTCTGATAAGTCGAGATTGTAGATGAGGTTGAAGCAAATGATGTTAATTACATTGTGGTACTGGTTTTCAGAATCAGCAATCAGTTAAACAACAACCAAGGCTTCACCAACAACGCTCACGAGGAGGATTCAAGTCTAATTTCAGAGCGAATTCCTTTGCCCAGATACCGATGCAGAGCAACGCGTACGAGAGTTCATCTTACCAGACTCTGCCACCTAAGACTCAGGAGAGTAAGGTGGAATCCATGCTTGAACAGATCCTTGAGGGACAGCAGAAGATGACTGTTGATTTTAATGGGAAGATGGATGCCATGTACACAGATCTGGATGGGAAGATTGAAGCTCTTATAATTCATCAGAAGACGCTGGAAACTCAATTACTCAGACTTCAGCAACTGTCAAGGAAAGATGGTTCATGCACACAATGAACACGTCAATGCAATCACCACAGGAGGTGATTTTGAACCTGATACGTCAGTGTCAACCGACACCGACGCAAGTGTCGACCAACACCGACGCAAGTATCGACCAACACCAACGCACGTATTGACCGACACCGACCAAATGTCGACCGACACCACCACAGTATCGATCGATACCAGTGCAATGCTTTCACGGGACACCTCAAAAACCCCTGTATCGACCGACACCACTAGCAGTATCGATCGATACCCCTTGCAGACTGAGTTGAAAATTTCAAAAACACCGAGGATTGTTGAGAATGTGTCTACAAGCCTAAAGTTGCCATATCTTTTGCCACCTAGACATCTCAGAAACCCCATCACTTCAGAGAAGTTGCTTGCTTTTGAGAAAGATGGTGAGGAAAGTTCCTAACAACATTTCATTTGAAGAAGCTGTGGAAAGCCACCCTCTGCTTGGTTACTTTCCGAGGTTGCAGAGAAACAGAGGAAAAGATTAAGGCACTCTACATCAAAGCAAGAAGTACACCACCTCCAATGAAGCAGTTGACTAAAAAGGAAGACCCAGGAAAATTTCAGTTCCATGCTCTATCTCTGGAGTTATTTCAAAGAGTCTCTCGTTGACTCAGGGTCTAGCGTCAATGTCATGTCAAGGGCAATTGCAGAGAGATTGGAGCTGATATTCATCTCCTAAGATGCCTCTTACATTCCGAACTCTTCCACCTCGCTCCCATACGGTACAATCCCTGATTTGCTCGTTAAAGTAGGAGATTGTCTGGTTCCTACTGATTTTCAGGTTATGGAAATGAGTGCAATGTCTAGTACACCTTTATTTTGGAAGACCGTTCATGGCTACAGTTGGGATTGCAGTTATAAACACGCCCAGTAAGAGAATCTCGTTCTCATACATTGACAAGAAGGTCTCCTACAAAGCCATTCCTACTGGAGGAGCTCCCACACATGTCTCTTGCATCACTGTTGTCACGGGAGAGACATTGGTGATTGATCTGTTGGACGAGCCTATTGATGAGCCATCTGTCATAGATCTTTTAGATGGTCCTTCTATCATCACCAAGAAAGACATCAAAACAGCTAAGGCAAAGAAGAAGGTGAAGAACAAGAGAATCGAGAGTGCTACCCATGTGACTCTAACCCCTCAGAAGTGTGATGGAGATATGATTGAATATAAGGTGAAATGCAAGGGAACCTCGAAACCATTCTCTAAGGTTAGAGTTATCCTCCCTTTAGAGCTGAAAGAGAAAGGAAAGGATATTGTGGAGGGTATGTGGAGCAGAACTCTGAAGCTGGAGATGTCTGGTTGTGGAGATTACTTTAGGGTTAGTTCTCAACCCGATCCTGATTGATAGCTGAGCTCCGACATAGTCAAGCTAATGACATTAAACAAGCGCTTGGTGGGAGGCAACCCACTGGTGAGTCTGTATATAAGTTTTAATTTCAATTTTATTTATGATTCTGTGTCTTGTGTCTTCACGAGAAACAGGTCCAGACGAGCAGTATCGATCGACACTAACTGATGTCGATCGATACCACATCCACAGAAAGGGAGCTTCTGTCCACAAACACCTGGTATCGATCGATACCAGGCTGTATCGGTCGATACTGACCCTCACATGAACGGTAACTTCTTTGCGTTTCATTCGCAGTCTGTTCTTTTGATTTCTTTTGCCAACTCTTGACTAGATAACACTTGGGACAGTGTTGTTTAAGTCTAGGGGAGGTAGTCGCTGACATTGTGTTTGTTTTTCTTAGAGTCAGTCGTTTTTGAGTCAAAATTTGTTTTATTGAGTCAAAACCTGTTGGAGATTATGATTTTTTTCTTGAATCTATTGTTCTGACCTTGCTTTTGAGTGACCAGTGTTACAGAATCAGTTCTAGATCGACTAATGAAAAATCCAAAGACTGACCAGTTGACTAGAAGACGCCTATGTCTCCAGCAGAGTCCTTCCAAAGCCTGAGCCAAATTATTGCACTTCATCGTTGTGGTTAGTGTTTATAGAGCTTGATTCATCATTCATATCTGACAAAGGAACCCATGTGTTTGAAAATTATGGTATACCTCTCCCTTGACACACGTTGATACAGAAGATGCATGAAAGATGAGATGATTTCCGCCGAGTAGAGGGCTAGGAACATTTCCAGTGATCCCACTTTTCTACTTGGATAAGAAATGATCACACAAAGGTCTGAAGCGAGGGATATGAACATTTCCCGAGACCCTGTTATTCGCCTAAGACCTTTGATACTTTGAGAGGGGAGAACCGGGGATTCAGTGGCAAACACCATCAATACTCGCGTCTCAAACCTTGATTAGTATATGCAAAGCTAAAAAAATAAAGAGAACATAAAAAGAGATAAGTCTGGGGGAGAGGAAAACAATACCAAACGTGTATAATATGGGTAGTTCTTTTGTCAAGATATTGTATGAGAAAAAATCTAGAAGGTTCTTGAACATTGATTACAGCGATGAAACTGGTAATGAAGGTTTGGTTGGATGATGTTGTGAAATAATGTGTGTAGTCTGGGAAGCTGTGATTGTCTACGGAGAAGTACACGGTGGTTAGATATGAAACTGATTAGGTGATATCTGAAAAGCTTGGGAAAAGGATCATTGTGATGTTTCAAGAACAGGTGAGTCTCCGTGTTTTCAAACCTCTTTCTCTAGTTTAGTTTTCTGTTTGCTTGAGGGCAAGCAAATGCTAAGTCTGGGGGAGTTGATATACCTTGGTTTTTACCCGTTTTAAGCCATGATATAGGTCTTGTTTTTAGAGTCCTTCTAGTGTTTTTGTAGTCTTTTTGAGTCTTTTCAGATTTTGGCACGTTCGAAGCATAATTGGAGATATTGGAGCATTCTGGAGCTTTTTGGCATTCGTTGAATAACTTCTCACCGTTGGATTGAGCTCAAATTTGGATACAAGACAGATCTTACCCGTTTTTAGCTCAAACTGGGAGCATTCATGGAATAGGGGATGTAAGGGTATTGTCTTCCAACTAGCAAGTGTGGAGTTTAAGGGTGACTTTATTTCTATGAAACTTGGTGGTGTTGACATAATTTTAGGAGTTCAGTGGTTGGAGACTTCGAGAAAGTGTGAAGTGGATTTGAAATTGCAAGAATGGCACTTTAATTATCTCGGAAAATCTGTCACATTAGTTGGGGATCCTACTTTACATGGTTCTGTTCCTTCCTTGACTTCTTTGCATGCACCTATTTTTCCAGTGGAAGAATAAAAGCTGCTTGCTATGGTGTCTTGTGTTCAGCCATCTGTTGACACATCTTTTACATCACTAGTTATGGCTACAGTTTTGGACGAATATGAATATGTGTTTGTAGTTCCTACCAGTTTACTTTAGGGGATAAGAATATGCTATGAACTTACGTCTAAGAGTAATTTCATCACGGTCTTGGCTATGCGGATTAATGACACTGGGGGTCTTGAATTACTGATTAAGTGGCTTGGCCAACCCTGGGAGGAGAATTCTTGGATGCTATCAAAATAATTTGTTTAATTATTCTCACACTTCCAGCTTGAAGACAAACTGTTTCTCCGAGAAGGGAGTATTGATACGGTTCATCAAGCATATTACAAGAAGAAGAGAGTGCCATGTCAAGAGGAGGTTAAATAAGGAGAGAAAGATAGAGGCCATCAGAGGGTTATAAGTTGAAGAAGAGTAGAAAGACTTTGACAACACCAGAGGGTTTCAAGTTGAAGAAGAAGTGAAAGACTCCGAGGGAAGTGGAAGGTTTGTTGGTGGAGACTCAATCTAAAAGAGAGACGTTGAACTCATCGTATTCTTATGCTTTTCATGTCAAGACTTTAGGTCAAGTGATGTGCTTGAAGGAGAGATCAACGTTAATCTATTTGTAATCGTTCTTAGTTGATGTGGTGATATGCTCAAATATAATATCCTAAAGTATCTAAGCAGTCGCTATAGTATTTTAGGGGTCAATCCACAAGGACTCAAGATAACACTCAATAGATTCTGGAATGTGAATTAAGCTAAGCAAATAGATGAAATTAAGAATAACAAAACAATTAAAACAGGTAGTAATTCAGTGGAGGAAAACGCTAGGCTTAGGAAAACTTGCAGGCAAATCAGAATTATCAAATCAAATCAATTGTCAGGAATAAATTAAGCTCCGCTCTCGAACTTGAAACACATATGTAAAGTAAACCAACTGTCGTTGCGAAAACTATCTATGCCTAAACCTAGAATTCCAAATTTCTTTGCAAATTCTATGAATTTAAACAAGCATTAACGATTGAGTTCAATTGTTCACAAAATCCCTAAACTAAATTTCTTTGCGAATAGGTCTTTTGCTCACCAAACACTAGTTCAGGAAACTAATCACACTTTCGTGCCAATCAAACAACCTAACATCAGATTCTAGTTCGCGAGGCTAGAATCAGCATTAATCTCAAGTCTAGGTGAAAAGCTCTATAGATTATTCCCTAACAATTAATTCAGATCTAATAATCCATCAAATACCTTTAAGCAACCCTAATCCTAACAGGGAATCTACTCAGACATGGTGAATGAAGCAAACATCATGAATAAAATAGATTGCATAAAATAAATCAAGAGTAAACAGGGTTTAGAATTGTCTCCCACAAAACCCGGAACCAAATCCCTCTCAAAGTATTCAGAATAATGAATAAAATCTAGTCTGCCAAAAAGTGGCTAAAAACCCTAAATATAATGCTAAAACACGTTCTGGGCTTAATTGTAAATAATAGAATCTTCTGGGCCAAGTTGCAGACTCTTCAGACTTGTAAAATCACGTGTTTCCTTTTCTGCAGTCGGTATCGATCGATACCAGGTTGGTGTCGGTCGATACCAGGACTCTGTGCTTTGCCAGACTGGACTGTCTTCACGAAAACTGGCATAACTTTTGATCGCACCGTTAGAATGACCTCAAACCACTTCCAAATGAAAGCTAACCCATTGATCTATCTTCTATCCAAATTTGAGTTCAATCCAACGGTGGAAAGGTATTCAACGAATGCCAAAAACAAACTCCAGAATGCTCCAATATCTCCAATTATGCTCCAAACGTGCCAAAACCTGAAAAGACTCAAAAAGACTACAAAAACACTAGAAGGACTCTGAAAACAAGACATTTATCGTGGCTAAAAACGGGTAAAAACCATGATATATCATGTGGCTAGAAACGATTCTTATTTCCTTTCATTTTGCTGATTACAATATCTGTATTCACTTGTTGATTTAATACAGTGGTTTACCGAAGTCACAGAGGATCGTAAATCTAACACTTGGCTCGTATTTAGGTTAAAGTTTAACCAGTCAACATATAGCTTTCTGTCCTAAATGATCGTAAGGAACACACTTAAGCAGCATCCATCAGTATAGTACATCAATCATAGTGATTGAGCCACTTTCATCCTCAACTACAATCATTGGTGTGAAAAATTTATTAAGCTTCACTTCTAAAAGTAGTTTTTGCTTCTCCCATATCTGTGTAGGGTAAGGCAAATGCTTACTTGTAAGCATCAGAGCTCCTAACTTGAGCCAATCCAACTAATCCCTATTGTGTAGTATACTTGATTTGAAATGTTCTTGAAAGTAAGCCAAACAAGAATACTGTTGATCTTAGGGAAAGAAATAGTTCCTACAAGATTGCAAGCAGAGAAAGACATTAAAAAATCGTCAACATGCCACATACCACATTGAAATATCGATTGTGTAGTGGCTTCTTCTAGAATGTGGAATAGGAAGGAGGATTTCCCTAACTTACGAGTAAAGAACTTACATTGTTTTCCCTAAATCCTAGATATTACAACATGTATATGTCCTACATTAAGAACAACACATCTATAAAATTGACCTATGATAAAATGCTTCTAATTTTCAACACCCTAAAGAACGACTTGTCCATGTATCCATACTTTTGGAGTCCCATCTTCCATGAAGTTATGATTAGTTACTCGATTAAAGTTACACATTGATGGTTACATCTTTGCAGCCCAAAGATACTCTGAAGATTGTAGACCATGATCCAGATCAATCAAGGTCAGAGAACCTTTACCAACAATAGAAGGATGGTGGGTTGATGACTGGGGAGTAGCTTGAAGTGGTCGACGACTGCAAGTTTATTTGTTTTAACAGCAAGCAATGGTCATTGAGATTCAACTTCAATAAGTAGATAAGTAGTGGTATTACATAGAGTTTGTATTGTTGGAGATGGACGATTTGGTGGCAAAGTCCAAGCTCCCTCAGGAGGAGTGGCTAAAGTAGGCACTCGAGAAGTTCAATATCTCTATTGAATGTTTAAAATATTCCTTGGAATTCAACCCTTTGCATTACGAGTTTGCAGAGAAGGAGGGTATGATATGGGATTGATCAAATAGGCTTATCTCCATTTGCCTACTCAGAGAAGGCATAAGAGAAACGACGACATATATTTTGAGATATTCAGGATTTGTGGTGAGATCGAGAGATGGAGAGAACGAGTGCGCGTAACCAGAGTAAGGACTTGCCAGCAAAACATTGCCGATCAAGCGGCGGAGAACCCATAAAAGGGATCAAAATTTGCTTTCTCTCAAAAGAGAGGGATCAAATCTCATTTCCCCCACTAACTTGTCAATTCCCCTATCACCCTGATTTTTATTAATTCTTATTTTAATAAAATAAATAAACCAACCAAAAATCAAACCAAACAATTTTTTCTCTCATCTCTTCTGCTTTTCGACATCCAAACCAATATCTTTCCTTTTCTCTCCCCCATCGTGTTCCTCTTGAGGAGATTGAAACTCAATTTAACTGACCATCATGCTCCTCTTCTCGACATTAGATATTGTACCAATTATTTGAAGGATCTTAAGATGAAAATTTGAATTAGAAAAATTGTCTATTTGTAAATTTCACTTTTATGCTTGTTGCGTGAGTAACTTGTTTTGATAATCAATTATTGCATTCCTTTGGTTATTTATGGATAAGTAAGTTTGAATTTGTATGGAAAAATATTACGATCCAAAAACTAGTAAATTTGGTATAAGTCAGTACAAGTGTGTTACAGAGTAGCTACCAAAAATGAAAAAAAAAAAAAAATATCTCGTACAATTGAACAAGTTGGTAAAACTTTGTTTTCAGACAACCACCAAAAATGAAAATCCAAAAAAGTTGATTTGGTACAACTGGTACAAGTGAGTTCAACTATGTTTCGGGGCAACTAAGAAAAATTGAAAAGTTATAAAAATTAGGTGGCACTGAAAAGAGCAGATCCAAAACGAATAGTTTATCATTTGATACATTTTGATTATGAAGGATATTATTTAAGAGAAGAGAAATATATGCAATAGATTCAAGAGAAGATGAAATGTATTATTTCCTTAAGAAGACATCAATCAGTGAGGAAATATTCCATATTTGGTTCTCCATATTTCTCAATGGATTGTTCTCGAGGAGATACAATCTTTGTTTGCCTTATCTCCGTGGACAAGACATTTGTACTATTAGTTTAACAATAATGGTAGTAGTCATAGTTAATATCTATGTTAGTGTAACAATTTGTTTTTGCTTGTAAGAATTTCTATGTTAGTTTAACAATGGAACTTTTATCTGTTGTAGTACACAAATGTGTGAACTTGTACAACTATGTTTTAGTTTAAATTTTGTTTTTCGAAGTTCATATATATAAAAATTAAAAAAACCTGAAAAGCCAACATACAAACATACAACATACCATATTTGAACATATATTGATATGTGGTTAGTAAACGTTGTAAATGTTTGATGATTATTTTTATACTTTGTAAATTTTTACCATATATTTATGTAAAACTTTTAAACAACATATTCTGATCATATTATTATATGAAATTGTAGTAAATTGTACTCTAATGACTTAATATCAAAAGAACAACTATAAAATGAATTTATAGTAAGAGACTACTACCTATAGGGAAAACGGCCAAAATCAATCCGAACAATTTGCAAAATAAAATTTTATATTCAAATTACTATATGATGCATTTTTAACCCGAACCATCATTAATTTAAAATTTTATATCCGAATTACTACACATTAGCGGAAACAACCTTTGATTTAGACGTTGTTAGTCAATTGTTAAGTTTTGATGACTAAGACGCCATTGTACGTTTGAAATGGTAATTTATTGGTTCAAAACAATAAAGTTTTGTTCATGATACATACATAGACTCAAAACGACTTTGTTTGTTTTATTTTCATTTTTTTATATATTGAAATCCAATTTTATTAAATATTGTAAAAATTATCAAAATTGTTAAAAGACGTTGTTTTGAGTCTATGTATACACCATGACTAAAATGACATCGTTTTGGAGCAATAAATGCTATTTCTAACGTATAGTGGCGTCTTAGTCATCAAAACTTAATGGTTGACAAACACCGTCGAACTCAAAGTTCGTTTCCACTAATGTGTAGTAATTTCAATATAAAATTTAAAATTTATGACGGTTCATGTTGAAAAATGCATTATATCGTAATTTGGGTATGAAATTTCATTCTGCAAATTGTTCGGGTTGATTTTAGCCGTTTCCCACTTACTATAAGTTTAAAATACAAAAGTACAATTATGTACATGCATGTACAACTATAAAATTGAGTACAACTACTTGAATTATTTTTCAATAATTATGGAGGAAGATGAAGAAGAAAAAGAGAAATTTATGAAATTGTGATTTTATAAGAAGATGTGTGTAGATATATTTTCATCAAGATTAGGTGTTTAGGGTTCTTTTAGACAAATTTTAATTTTTTGTGTGGAATATAGACATTTTGGAATTGGGTGTGTATTTTGTTGTCATTTCGTTTGGTTCTTAAACGCGTTTTTATTTTGCACTGATTTTAATTACGAAGTTGAGTTCATTCTTTTTCTGTGAAACAGAATGTGTTCAATAGTCTTGCTTTCGAGAATGTGATGGATCATGTGCAGAATTTTGAGAACTTGTGTGGAACCATAAGAGCGAATGGAGTGACTAAGGATTATTAGTTGTTGACTTTGTTCCAGTTCTCTTTCTATGATAATGATGCTAGATGATTAAGGCACCTTAGCCTGGTTCTATCACCACATGGACACAATGCATAGACTAGTTCATAAATCGTTTTTATCCAAAGTCGAAGACCACAACTGTAAGGAACAAGATCTCACCGTTCTAACAAGCGAGAAATGAGTCCTTCTTTGAGACTTAGGATAGATTCAGACGGTACCTAAAGTATTGTCCTCACTATGGATACACACCTGAGACCTTATTAGATATAATTCACCAAGGTGTCTTTGAGAAAATCCATATGGCTTTAGACACTGCAAGCCAGGGGAACTTTGCGACTAACACTGTCCGCGAAGCTAATCTATTGATCGAGAACTTGGCGACGAGCAACATCAACTATTGCCTTGATTATGACCGGTCCAAGAAGGTTTTCGTGAGTAGTCTAGAGATAGATGATTATAAGCAACTGAAGGAGAAAGTCAACATCTTGCTTGCTGAAGATGTCGAGAAGGAGCTTAGTGTACCTGTTGATGAGCAATGCCCTAAGATTGATGATGAATATATTGGCTGTGATTGGTAACACTGTGTAATGGCGAAATGACGGAAAATAAAATTAAGTTGCGTAATGATTTAATCTGCTGAATAAAAAGTTGCCGAAAACCAAAACTGTGCGATTAGATAAATCTTGCGAAATGGCAGAATATAATATTTTTTTGAGAAAAATATAACTATTTTAAGAATCAACTTATTTAATATGAAATCTTTCCATATTTAAGATGTTCTTTAAACATCTATTTAAAATTAGAAAGTGATAAAACATTCTTAATATATTAGAGTAAAATAACATTTAAAAATATTAGTCAAATTGTTATACAACATAAGAAAATTACTCAAATATTAAAAAAATGTTAAACACTTATTTTGTTTAATACATTATATATATATATATATATATAGATATATAAAGCTTAAAATATTTGTCAAACACTTATAATTTCAAATTATTAACAACAAGATCTAAATAATATATTTATATTCATGCAACCATATAAATTCATGCAACTGTATTATCAATGCTCAAAGTTGATTTTTTTGTCATGCAAAAATGAAAATAAACAATATATTTTGCTATTACACAAATAAGCAAATATATCATCACTTAATTGTGTAATGGCCATTTACTTGTATTTTTTTAGCAAAAACGCAAACTCTACGTTTTTGCGTTTTCAGACTCATTACACATTTTTTTATTGGTAAAATTCTTTCAGAATTGCGTTAGAAAACGCGATTCCGCCATTCCAGAAGTTACCAATCGAACCCATTATGTGGGTAACGAGGAGGTTAATTACATTGACTGAAGATGGTCAACAATTTCAGAAACCATCCTACCTTTCATATCGAAGTACGAATGTGGAGAATCCTCAGGATCAATCCTCAAAGCAATTTCCAAGGAGGAGTCCACTGGAAAAGTAGCTGGTTACAGAGTCTACAACTACCAGCAAAAGCCTCAGTTCAATAATGGGCAAGGTTGTCTTCATGGAACCGTTCAACCAAACCCACTGGAAAGAAAATTAGATGATTATGTAGTAGCTTATGTACAACCATAAGAAGAGAGCTGAGATCATCAACAAAATTTTTTATGGGATGTAAACTTCTTTGAATGAAAATATCGAAGTTGTAAGTACTCACATGCGCGTTTTTGGATAACCAAATAACTCAAGTTGCTTCAGGTGCAAAGGTACCTTATGAAATGCTACAAGGAAATGTACCTTAACGATGTAGATGTCGAGAAGGAGAAGGTTGCAACGACAACTAATTGGTAGTAGGGTTCAACTGATCGGTTTAAGCCCTTAATTGATGGATTGGATGCCTATTATCCGGAAAACAAAGTTCAATCTGATGTTAAACCTGCAGTTGCCGAAGAAGAGGGTATCCAGAGTGGTTTAAGCCTACAACAACAACCATCCTTTTACAAGCCAAGGGTCCCCTACGCTCGATATGTTAGAAAGGTCATCGCCGAAGGGAATATGCAAAGGTTCAAAGAAGCGATTGGTGAAATCATAGAAGGGATGACATTTGAGTAAGCCAAGAAAACCTACCTGATATCAAGGAGGTCTGGAAGTGCGCTATGAGGGGAAGCAAGGTTTAAATTAAGGTTAGGAAAAATCTCATGAAGGAGAAGGTCTTAAGACTTCCTAAACTTGAAGATCTATGAAAGTTTGATGTCCTTTGTTTAGTTCTTGACATTGACTTTGAGGATTCACTTTGTGACACAAGATCTAGCGGGAATCTTATGTCGCTATTTGTTGTTATAGAACTCAGGATAACAAGCTTTGAGAAGCCTCCATGCACCTTGAAGTGTGCAACGCTTCAACACCAAGCCTCAAGGGTTCCTACCTAACCTAAGTGTGTGAATTAGACATTGTTTAGTCCGGACAGACTTTCATGTTGTTGAGATGGCAGGTGGTTATGAGATGCCCTAAATCTTAGGGAGGCCTTTCCTTAATTTGGTTAGAGAAGTTATTGATATGCGAAAGTAGCGGTTCTCTTTCCATCTTATGGATAAGATAGTTCACTATGAACTTGCCCTATATCACTTTATCAGACTTCTATGGTAGATGGAGAGGTGGAGATAGAACGTGCATGATGGTGAGGAAAATCGCCAGCATTTGTGCCACAGCTCGCGATCCTACTTATCAGATTGCTCTGAGATTTTGGGATACAAATAAAAAAAATTCGTGGAGCTGACTAGGAATTTGCCTTCGAGAGCCGATGTATTTCTAGAAGCTGTGTGATGATAGTGACAAGACTTTGGAGGAGACTAAGATTATGTTCGAAGTAGAGATAATGCTTACAAAGTTTTGAAGAAGTTTGAGAACGACTGAGTCTCTCAGAATGTTTGTTGTTCTAGTAACAATGGAAAAGATTGTTTTCAAATGCTCTCTCTGTGATTCTAGCGCGTTGCAAATAAGCATCACACGCCTTCTCGAGATCACGAACCTCGTTCCCAAGGATATGTAAATTCTCGTTCTTCAAACCTCTTCTGTAGATAAGGATTTTTAATTGTTCTTGCTAGGGGACATGCAAAGATGTAAGTCTAGGGCAATGTGTTAATCTTTGTTTTTATCAGTTTTAAACCATTGTTTTAATATATAAATATTTTGAGCTTTTTCTTGATATATTCATGCATTGGATTATATATTCGGAGTTATACCTTATTTTACCACTCTTTAAACTCATTTTTAATCTAGTACCACACCTTGTACACATACCCATGATTCATACCTCATGTATTATTGTGTCATCGCCATCTTATGCATTCATGTGCATAAGTTATGGAGTATACAAACTGACATAGCTGAGCTTTTATTAGGAGTGGCTATGTGTAAATGTTTGATTTTGGGATGACTTGTAAGCTTCTAGTATGCTTTGACTAATTTTATTCATTTGAGTTTGGTAAAGATTATACATGTTTACGTTCACCTTGGTGCAAATTTTGTAAGATAAGAACCTATTCTATCTCTCCCCCCTACATCTGACTAAAAAAATGAATATTCAATGAAATGAGGAAAAGAGAAAGAAAGGAAACTGAAAATTTGATGATATCTAATTTGTGAATGCATCAAGGTAATTTTAAACTCCATTTGGGTTTTGAAATTCATTAGATGGTCGAAGTGAAAGAAAGGATATGTACCCATTAATTGGTCTGTGTCTCACTATGGGTATGCATGCATCGTAGAATTTGTTAAGATAACCAAAAAAACTTGAGTAACTTTAAATACTTCCCTCACTGAGACCACTACATATTCGATATTCCCTTTGTCAAGTTTATTAACTCCTAGAGTTCCTTGTGATCTCGGGATTCAGAGTATTGGCTATTGCTATATTTATGGTTAAGTATATGTAGTAGTATATGATATGGCATGGTTTTGATGCGGTCTGCGGAATAGAGGTCTGAGATTAGTCAGCTCCCAAGGATATGTAAATTCTCGTTCTTTAAACCTCTTCTTTAGATAAAGATTTTTAATTGTTCTTGCTAGAAGACATGCAAAGATGCAAGTCTGGGGCAATGTGTTAATCTTTGTTTTATCGGTTTTTAACCATTTTTCTAATATCTATTTTTAGCCTTTTCTTGATTTAAGCCGTGTTTCTAAACAGGTTTTGATACTTTTTGGAGTAAATGAAGACTTTAAAGATCATTTTGGATGATTGGAGATGTAGGCGCGCACAAAAGTGCCAGGCGTTTGGCTTCTGATTGAAGAATTTCTACTGTTAGATCTTCTTCATAGGTTCACACAAAATAGAGAAGAATGTTTGATTTCATTTGCAAGTGGTTTGAAGAAAGTCTTACGGTGCAATCAAAGTTTTTGGCTAATTTGCTAAAGACATGTCAAGCTGACTCGCAGATGAGAATCGATTGGTATGAGTTGAGATTAGTACCGATCAATATGATTTTTTAGCAACTGGTAATAAATCATCCAGACGAGATTGCTAACGCCCAAAACGACCGTAACACATCTCCTGCAGACCTGCACTATATAAACCTAAGACAACTTTTAGATATATTCCTAGCGTACTACTCAATTATATTGATTCGAAACACTTTGGGAGAATATCTTTAATCCTGTTGAAAGTTGAAGAAGATTCCTAAACCATTTTTATCTTAATTTTATTTCAATTATGTGTTTTTCATATTTGAGTTGCTATTTTTCTATCTTTATGGTTGTGTAGTTCATTCATTGGGTGTAGAGTTTTCTACAAGAAAGTTTATGTACATGTTTTGCTAGGGTTGAATTGGAATTGATTCATATATTTCTTCATCTAGGATTTGGCTTAATGCTTGGTTGAGTTCAACTAGTTTAGCCAGAGCCCTAAATTGATATCATCAAGACATTAAAAATGTTGTTGATTCGATTGATCGATCATAAATGGGCAAAGTATCCTTAGCCAACCACAACTGATGTTATTGTGCTTTCTTAACATATCAAATTAGGACCTGACTGTTTGCTAAAATTCCTTTTGAAAAACGACTGTTTAGTTGATTTGAATTGCTTTGTATAGATAATTGTTACACGCTAAAGCAGGATAATTTTACACTAGTAATTTGAGTTCTAGAAATGTTATTAATGCATACCATGATTTTCTGCATTCATTCTTGTGAATCCCTAAAGAATTGCCTATTGCCCAACCACGTTAGTGTTCAAAACAGAGGTACTTCATAATTCACTGAATTCTAGCTTAGTATAAATCATAATAATTCATAGTGCATTCGGTTGGTCCTTGTGGATTCCATTCCATATTACTATTGTGATTGTTAGTTGTACACTTACGGTTTTAATTGGGTAAAAATTTACTCGTCACAAGTTTTTGGTGTTGTTGCTGGAGACCAATAAACGAGTGCATTTAAATTCTTGGTATAGGTTTTGTCTGGAATTTTTTTGAAATTTTGTCTTTACTATTTTTTAGTGTGTTTCAGGTAGTTTTAGGTGCAAGCAAAGATAGATGCTCACGGAGTGGTGGATCCTAATGCTGCAGCGCGTAATCCATTGAACTTTTCACCACCACCTCCACTATTGATCGGAATTCCACCTGTATCGTTCGGTAGGAATCCACCTACTCCACGGATTGGTATACATCATGTACAAATTAGTGTTAATTTGGGGAATTTGAGAGCAAACGATCTCTTTGCTAGACATGCGATTTTGGACAAATACAAATATCCATATATGTTTTACAAAAATATTGCTGCAATCAATTTACTAGAAGTAGACGGACAATATATTGGGGTCAAACCTAACTCAACAAATCGGTTTTGCAAAAGTAATTCCATGGACTGCCTTGAGAGATTCTGATGGATCATATTGATTCGTTTGAGGAGTTATGCAACAAGATTTAGATGAATGGAGTCCATGTTGATTACTTGATGTGCAAGCTCTTTAACTTCTCTTTGAGTGATAAGGCAAGTAAGTGGCTTAAGGCGTTACCACTAGCCTCGATTACTTCATGGAGCCAATATATAGAGCGTTATTCCTGAATCACATTTACACTAAGTACAAGACAACAATCCTTAGGAACAAGGTCACCATGTTCCAGGAAGGAGAAATTATATCACTTTTATGAAAGTTGAAAGAAATTCAAAGAGTATCTTGGAGATTGCTCTCATCATGGGTTCTCTGATGACAACTTAATGAACATTTTCTACGATGGAGTTGAGGAAAATTATAAGATGGCTCTTGATACAACGAGCAGAGGCATTTGAAGTAAATTATAAGATTGCTCTCATCAAAGCGAATAGGTTTAAAAATAAAATTTCATAAATCTAAGACATTTGATGTAAACCATGTGAGGCATAATAGGTTAGAGGTTACCAATGGGTAAGAATCTATGCATATAGCTTTAGGGTTAGTTTGATATGTTTTAGATATAAAATGGTGATCATTCGTATAGTTGTTAGATTTTGGATATATTATACTATTTTGATGTCAAATGTTAGTGTTTGTTAAAAAAAGTGAAAAACATTCGAATTTTAGAGTTTAGGGCTTACAGACATCTCGAGTCTCGTGAAGTCTCACAGTAGAATTCGCATGTGAAGTCTGTAACATTTTGTAAAGAAGTCTGAAATTCAAATAAATCCAAAATAAAGTTTAAAATAATTGAAACTTAGGTTCTTAAAGAGAGATTTAGATACAGAAATTCCCTATCTATGGATAATTACCCTGTGTCTTGCAGCTATCATCAAACACCACGAAGTCGTCCCTCAAATCTTCAACCTCTTCCATCGCTGGGTTGAACAAAATGTCCGATAAGCCTTCTTCAGTTTCCAGCCAAGTGTCATCATCACCACCTGTGTGAATTAGATTAGTATTGTCGAGATCAATTACGATATGTTAAACTGTAGTGAATAACACACTTACGCGCGAACGGATTGATCCTCCAAAACTTAAGCACCACAATCACCGCTCCACCTCTCCGGATCCTAAAGCCATTCCAGAAGTTATAAGCGTGTTCGCCGGTTGCCACATACTTTAACATATTGTGCTTATTATGATTAATAAAAAGTGGTTGTAAATTACAATAATGTGAGTTTCGTCATGGTGTTATTATTGTTTGGTTTAAACTTACATGGCATCTTTTATGTGAAACACACTCTTTGTATGTGCACGGCCATGTGGACTCTCTTGAAGAGGGCATGTGCTGCATATCATGCCCATAGTATCTACATCATAAGTGTTCTCCTTCAGTTAAATAAAGTTACATGCATATAAATTCTGGTTTAACAAATTTGCATGCATACCTATAGCAACGTTTGTTTTGGTTTTGATGTCACGGATTTGGGTCAAACTTAAAAAATCCAAGTAGTGCTTGTTGTTCAAAGGATCGCTTTTTATGATTCCAGTCTTTGTAGACAGAATTGTAAGTACGAAGTGAGAGTTTGTTGCACGAAACCCTGCAAATCCTGGCTATACTGCTACTTTCTGTATTTCAATCCAGTGTCCTTCATACTTCTCCAATCCAGAGAACGTTGGCACAATCTGGAGTAATCATCAACTCCATCTTAGTTCCCTGCATAAGAAAAAACATCACCAAAGTATTGTATTGTCAGATCCATGTGACTGCATGTCTGCATGTAAGTGAATATCTCTTACCGCTTCATCTACTAATACGTAGGACCAGTAGGGACCTTCATTGAGAACGGAGTAAGAGTAGGCGCAGAGAATCTTGATTTTAAAACACCAATCTGTTTTGCTTCCATTGGCTCTTTCATTTGCTTCGGCTATAAGGTTGTAAGTATCCATCAGTTTTTTATTTGTTGTGAGTTTTGTGTTGCGGAGATAAAAGCAGGGAAGAAACAACTTCGTCTATGGAGGTGGAATGATAAATAGATGGGAAACTGAAAAGTTGGACATATCTTAAGGATGACTTTTAAAATAAATAAAAATTCAGCGTTTCTGGTTCTTTAATGTTTTGTTTTAAGGGTTACATACTTCTTTAGTGATGTCTGTATGCGAAGTCTGTAAGTGAAGTCTCCAAATGAAGTCTGAAAATGACAGACTATAGACTTTATGCGCAGACTTCATACGCAGATTTCTCCGAGAGACTTCATGCGCAGACTTCACACGCAGACTTCATGCTCATGCTCAATCATTATGTTTGTTCAATAATGGCTTTGGGACATCGGAAAGGGCAAAGAAGAAGTCATTATGAATGGACTCAAGACCCAAGGTGATTCAATGTATCTAGTTAGTAATTTAATGGTTCGTTAATCATTGGAATAAATTTAGAGTTTACAGACTTCTTTGGTGAAGTTTACTAATAGACTTCGTCTGTGAAGTAACCGATTTATCAGAATTCGTTGTAGAAGTCTAATTTCGAAAACTTAAAAAAAAATTGAAAACTTTCAAGATTTTTGTGTTAAAAATTTTGGGGGGGCAAAAAAAAAAAAATTTACATTTACTGAACAAGATAAAACTGAAATTACAATAGTTAATCTGAGTTTAAAAATTAATAAAATTTCCATCGCTCTCTTTCTCCTCTGAATCACCAAACGTCGCCGGAAATCTCTAAACGCCGACACTCTATCTCGACTCCTACGATCGTCACCGTTGTAAGTTATCAATATTTTTCCTCCCTGTGGGAAAACCCCAAACTCTATCTTTCAGGGTTTGCTCGCAGCCGCCGTCGACCAAACGCTGAATCCTTACTCTTTCACTGAACCGTCGCCGTGGACTAGGAATTCTCGTCGGAAAATCACCATACGACGACACCCTCTCTCTACTCTTTCTCTGAATTGTTTCTTCTTTTTTTTTTTTTATGTATCTAATCCCATCTTTTATTTGATTCGCAGATCTGGGAATCACAACCGTCTATTCATATCTTCAATATTTATTCATCTACAAATTCCATTTCAGTTTAGTCTCTTCGTCTGTCCCTTTTCTGATCTCAGATTTATAGTTACTAGAGTGTTGGACACTTCATAAGGGAAGTCTGCTACATAGACTTCATAAGTGAAGTCTATATGAAGACTTCACCAACGAAGTCTCGTACACTTCACAGTTATCTAACTTCCCGTTTTTTTTTCTGTGACATAGGTTTGTAATATGGCTCTTCCGCGCGAAATAACTGAATATGAACCAAATAATGATTTTCACCATATGCCCGAGTTACCACCCAGGCATTTCACCAAAGACGTTGAGCCGCAGCCTGAAAAAAGTATAAGCTACTACAGCGGAACACCTAAGCTTCTTGAAGCTGTCAAGCGTGCACTAACTATAGCTGAATGGGAAAGGATTTGGACTTTCCCTCTGGGTGTCTTCCTAATGTACCACGAGCAGCAAATCGCATGGGCATCAAGGTTGGTCCACTATATGCTCGGTTTCCAACTTGTATGCTTCAAAAAGCATGAGAGTGGAGTCTAGTTGGTGAAGTCCCAGTCAGATTCTCTATAAACGAGTTTGAACACATCACCGGGCTCAACTGCGAATATGTGGAAGAACTTATGACTCCGGAGCCAGAGGCCAAGATCACGGATGAGATGAGAGAGTTTTGGGTAAAGCTTAGAGTCGATGTGGCGGGTGGACCAAGCTATGAATACTTGGTGTCAGCGTGTAGACGTTGTGCTCAATGGGATACGGAAGATCGCGTGAGGTTGGGCTATCTAACCATCCTTGCCAGCTGCATTGATGCACATCCTAACCATCAGGGCCTCAATGTAAACCTTGCTAGGCTGGTGATGGATCTGGACAAGTTTGCTGCATACCCTTAGGAAAGAGTAGCTTTCAAGATTTTGATTTCTTCGATGAAGGCTGCAGATATCACCATGACTTATCACATCATCGTATTTGTCCAAGCATTGTAGTTTTTGGTTTACTTTGCCCTACCAGACTTTGCAACAGAGGTGGGAGATCCTCTCGCCGGTAACCCAAAGCCACCTCTTCTAGCTTACAAAGGATAAAAGGGGAGGAAAAACCTCAGAAATGGCATCCTCAAGCAGGTATATTATCAAAGCTCTAATCTGTGGTGTTATTAGAGACATCTTTCTAGAAATTTTTTCTTATACTTCACACATGAAGTCTGTTATTATATTATCTGATCTCTCTCTATTCATTTTTATGTTTGCAGACCAGAGTCTGCAGCTTTGTCAAGTCAGCATTTGAGGAGATGTTCCCACGGTGGGATGATGATGAGGAGGATCAGAGAATTATCAACATTGTGAAAAAAATGTTTGGAAGATTGTAAATGAATCCTTGGCAGTGGCAAAAAGGACACTGGCCATCTTTGGGTGTGTTGCCCTCAAACTTCAAGGAAAACAAGGTAAAAATGAAGGTGAAAGATGAAGTAAAAGATGAGCAGTAAGAGGGCACATATCATGGCATTAAGAGAGAGCTAGAAGCTCCTGAAGAGGGTAGTTTGAAGAAAGCTCGTCTATCCTCTGCTGCAGAATTTAAGAAGCGCTTATATGATGCGTTGAAAGATGCAATTGACGCTCGACTCAACACGTTTGAGGCAGAGTTGAAGGGGCAATTGGTTGAAATTGGAACGAAGATTATCTTACTCAATGAAAAAGTAGACGATATGAGTTGTGCTTTTGATAAGTTCACCAGCGGAGCTATGAAGAAAGAACCCGAGGAAGTGAAAGAGAATCCTCAGGAAAAGCAGGCTCAATCTGATGCCAAATCAAATGCACCTGACGATGGGGTTAGTCTTCCTCCCCTTAACCCAAAGATTCTCAAAAAGAACATAAAAAATCTTAGTAAGAAGGAGAGGAAAAATAAAAGAGTAGCTGTCAGGAGTAGTCAGTCACACAAATGATTTGAATTATGAACCTTGTTGGCTTGTTGGATTGTTGTTGGCATGTTTAACTCTTATTCCAGAAACTTGTAAAATTTATATTTGAATGATGTTTGTTAGTGTGCCTTATCCATGTGAAATTGCAATAAAACGATGTTTGTTTCCAACTATGCAGAGTAGTGTTAACCAGGGCAGTGAGTCAAATGTTGTGATGGTGGATAAGCCCAAAGAAGTAGATATGGAGTTTGATAAAGCAAAAAGAGCAAAACAGAGCTTGAAAGAGAAACTAACATAGCTCATGGCTAAGAAAATGAGTGATCAGCTAAAGATGAAAGAGAGGCAGGTTGTTCGCCCTGGTACGGAGACTATACTTCCGGCTAAGCCGGTTGCACGCGGCAATGGGTATAACCCTTTTGGTTCTATCGACAAAGACCAAAAAAACAAGCTGATTGCCTTCTTGGAGACTTGCCCGTAAGTTGCACTATTTAAGAGTTTTAAACCTAGTTTATGTGACATGATTTTAATGTGTGTGTGACTTCATTTTACAGAGAGACAAAGAAAAGGAACCCCGAGAAAGACTCAAGCACATTCTTGTACCGCACGCTGCGGTCTCCCACAAAATGGCTTTGTGACCTGGTGAGACTTTGTATAATAAGTCTGAGAGTGAAGTCTCATAGTGAAGTCTAAGAGTGAAGTCTCAGAGTGAAGTCTGAGGGTGAAGTCTTAGATTGAAGCCTGACAGTGAAGTCTTAGATTGAAGTCTAACAGTGAAGTATAAACTTCATTCTGTACAGTAATTCGATACTTCATTCTTAGACTTTGGTTTGAGACTTCACTCTCAGACTTCATATGGAGACTTCTGTTTTTTTTTTTATCTTTAATTGTAAGGTTCCTTTACCATACTGCAGCACATTGATGTTGGAATCAATCTACTAAGACAAAGGTTCACGAAGAATCCAAAATGGTTTAATAGCGACAAGATCTGCTTCATTGATTCGATCTTCACCAAGTTGTGGAAGTCTAAGTACAAAAAAATTTAAATGACTGCTGATGAAAACGGGTTAGGCAGAGTGCTACCTCCTGGGGCGTTTGATCTCTACACAGGAGAACAACCAGAGTTCTGCAGATCTAACAAGATGTGGATGAAATCTACACCTCCCTTAACATCAAGGATAGGCATTGGGTTGCGTTAATGATTCAGGTTCATAAGAGACACATTGTTATTTGGGATAGCGATATAACTGTAAGCAAGGATGAGGAGATTAACGCTGCAGTATATCCTATTTGTGATATAATGGCTTATCTTATGAACCTTATAGCTCCTGCGGATCAAAAAGCTAAGCACCCTTATGTTCCTTACACATACGAGCGGATTTCACAAACGGCAGTTCCTAAAAACTTCCAGAGCGGTGACTGTAGAGTGTATTGCCTGAAGTACATCAAGTGTCATGCGCTTGGCATACCATTTCTTCCAAACATGTTGTGTGATAAGAACATCAAGTTCATTAGGGAGAAGCTGGCATAACGGGGACTGAGAAACGCGGTTAAGAAGGTTTGGACTTATACGACGAACGCTGAGCTTCTCTTTTAACGTATATTTTGAAATCTTGTATATAATTTGCCTCTTACGGCTGCTATTGCGGAAATGTTTTTTTCACCTAATGGAACAACCAAGAAGTTATTGTAATATTTTTAAATTATTTCGTCATATATGATATGTTAAATGAATTACAACCACAAAAATACAAAAATAAGTGGTCATAATTATATAAGTAAAAGTTTAAAAATGAGACTTCAAATGCAGACTTCGCGTGGAGACTTCATATGGGAACACAAACAACTAGTAAGAGACTTCTAGTAGAGACTTCACGAGTAGTCTTCATCTGGAGACTTCGTCTTTGTACTGAACACCCAATTAGAGACTTCTCTAGGAGACTTCAAGCGTAGACTTCTACTGGAGACTTCATCTTCGTACTGAACACCCAATTAGAGACTTCTCCGGGAGACTTCAAGAGCAGAATTCTATTGGAGACTTCATTTGCGTACTGAACTCCTAGTTTAAGACTTCTCATTTAGACTTCATCAAGAGCAGACTTCTATTGGAGACTTCATTTGCGTACTGAACTCCTAGTTTAAGACTTCTCATTTAGACTTCAAGAGCAGACTTCTATTTTGGTTCGAAGTAAATAAAGCCACTATTCCCGATAAGAAGCACCCAAAACGAAGTGGACCTTCGTGAAACGTCACTTCTTATCATTATTACTCCTTTCAAAACACGCAACCTACTTTTCGTAATCACTATTACTGAGTTGCAAAAAATTTCAATTTCATCTCTTGCTATCTAAAGAAAACTCTCAAAAAATGTCGTACACAACAGGAGTCATCAAAAGAGGTTTGAGGAACCTCTTGAAGAAATCGCATCCTCACTTCACGGCAGGTAATCTCTATATAGCTTCACCAAATTTGTTCTTTTCAGATATTACAGTTCATGCAAGCTTCTAATTTCTTACCAAATTCTTTTAGGACATGTGGCCGCTGATATATTCCATTGGGAGGGTATGATTTTTGGCCCTCTTGGAACCCCTTATGAGGGAGGAGTTTTCAAAGTGACTATTCATTATCCGTCAGAGTACCCGCTGAAACCCTCACATGTAAGTTTTGATCATATTCCAGTTACACAAATGGAATTTAGGGAACGCACGCATGTTTAATAGTTAGTAAAACACATAGGGACGATTAGTAATAGAATAAGTCCTTTTCATGTAATTGGAAATTCCTTAAATATCGTTACGGTTAATATGGTTAATATAGGTTGGTTTCAACAACACAATCTACCACCCTAATGTGGATCGCGAGAGTATCCTCTTGACAATGCTCCTACATGATCTCTGGAGCCCCGTAAACAACATAACCACAATATTAGAGGCTCTTGTGAAGATGTTGACTGAGGCAGAGTTGGGTGAAGGAGATAAGTTTGTGGAATCCATTGCTCAAATCTACATAACCGATTGGGACCGTTTCAATGAGAAGGCACGAAAAATATCTAAATCTTTTGCCAGAGGATCAAAGAGCACCTGATCCCTTTAATTTATATGAAACGGAGGGGAGTTTATGTTAATTATATTTTCGAACCTTTAATTTATTTATTTTAATTTCTTTTGAAACGGATTGAGGGGTAAAATTTATATTTGAATGATGTTTGTTAGTGTGCCTTATCCATGTGAAATTGCAATAAAACGATGTTTGTTTCCAACTATGCAGAGTAGTGTTAACCAGGGCAGTGAGTCAAATGTTGTGATGGTGGATAAGCCCAAAGAAGTAGATATGGAGTTTGATAAAGCAAAAAGAGCAAAACAGAGCTTGAAAGAGAAACTAACATAGCTCATGGCTAAGAAAATGAGTGATCAGCTAAAGATGAAAGAGAGGCAGGTTGTTCGCCCTGGTACGGAGACTATACTTCCGGCTAAGCCGGTTGCACGCGGCAATGGGTATAACCCTTTTGGTTCTATCGACAAAGACCAAAAAAACAAGCTGATTGCCTTCTTGGAGACTTGCCCGTAAGTTGCACTATTTAAGAGTTTTAAACCTAGTTTATGTGACATGATTTTAATGTGTGTGTGACTTCATTTTACAGAGAGACAAAGAAAAGGAACCCCGAGAAAGACTCAAGCACATTCTTGTACCGCACGCTGCGGTCTCCCACAAAATGGCTTTGTGACCTGGTGAGACTTTGTATAATAAGTCTGAGAGTGAAGTCTCATAGTGAAGTCTAAGAGTGAAGTCTCAGAGTGAAGTCTGAGGGTGAAGTCTTAGATTGAAGCCTGACAGTGAAGTCTTAGATTGAAGTCTAACAGTGAAGTATAAACTTCATTCTGTACAGTAATTCGATACTTCATTCTTAGACTTTGGTTTGAGACTTCACTCTCAGACTTCATATGGAGACTTCTGTTTTTTTTTTTATCTTTAATTGTAAGGTTCCTTTACCATACTGCAGCACATTGATGTTGGAATCAATCTACTAAGACAAAGGTTCACGAAGAATCCAAAATGGTTTAATAGCGACAAGATCTGCTTCATTGATTCGATCTTCACCAAGTTGTGGAAGTCTAAGTACAAAAAAATTTAAATGACTGCTGATGAAAACGGGTTAGGCAGAGTGCTACCTCCTGGGGCGTTTGATCTCTACACAGGAGAACAACCAGAGTTCTGCAGATCTAACAAGATGTGGATGAAATCTACACCTCCCTTAACATCAAGGATAGGCATTGGGTTGCGTTAATGATTCAGGTTCATAAGAGACACATTGTTATTTGGGATAGCGATATAACTGTAAGCAAGGATGAGGAGATTAACGCTGCAGTATATCCTATTTGTGATATAATGGCTTATCTTATGAACCTTATAGCTCCTGCGGATCAAAAAGCTAAGCACCCTTATGTTCCTTACACATACGAGCGGATTTCACAAACGGCAGTTCCTAAAAACTTCCAGAGCGGTGACTGTAGAGTGTATTGCCTGAAGTACATCAAGTGTCATGCGCTTGGCATACCATTTCTTCCAAACATGTTGTGTGATAAGAACATCAAGTTCATTAGGGAGAAGCTGGCATAACGGGGACTGAGAAACGCGGTTAAGAAGGTTTGGACTTATACGACGAACGCTGAGCTTCTCTTTTAACGTATATTTTGAAATCTTGTATATAATTTGCCTCTTACGGCTGCTATTGCGGAAATGTTTTTTTCACCTAATGGAACAACCAAGAAGTTATTGTAATATTTTTAAATTATTTCGTCATATATGATATGTTAAATGAATTACAACCACAAAAATACAAAAATAAGTGGTCATAATTATATAAGTAAAAGTTTAAAAATGAGACTTCAAATGCAGACTTCGCGTGGAGACTTCATATGGGAACACAAACAACTAGTAAGAGACTTCTAGTAGAGACTTCACGAGTAGTCTTCATCTGGAGACTTCGTCTTTGTACTGAACACCCAATTAGAGACTTCTCTAGGAGACTTCAAGCGTAGACTTCTACTGGAGACTTCATCTTCGTACTGAACACCCAATTAGAGACTTCTCCGGGAGACTTCAAGAGCAGAATTCTATTGGAGACTTCATTTGCGTACTGAACTCCTAGTTTAAGACTTCTCATTTAGACTTCATCAAGAGCAGACTTCTATTGGAGACTTCATTTGCGTACTGAACTCCTAGTTTAAGACTTCTCATTTAGACTTCAAGAGCAGACTTCTATTTTGGTTCGAAGTAAATAAAGCCACTATTCCCGATAAGAAGCACCCAAAACGAAGTGGACCTTCGTGAAACGTCACTTCTTATCATTATTACTCCTTTCAAAACACGCAACCTACTTTTCGTAATCACTATTACTGAGTTGCAAAAAATTTCAATTTCATCTCTTGCTATCTAAAGAAAACTCTCAAAAAATGTCGTACACAACAGGAGTCATCAAAAGAGGTTTGAGGAACCTCTTGAAGAAATCGCATCCTCACTTCACGGCAGGTAATCTCTATATAGCTTCACCAAATTTGTTCTTTTCAGATATTACAGTTCATGCAAGCTTCTAATTTCTTACCAAATTCTTTTAGGACATGTGGCCGCTGATATATTCCATTGGGAGGGTATGATTTTTGGCCCTCTTGGAACCCCTTATGAGGGAGGAGTTTTCAAAGTGACTATTCATTATCCGTCAGAGTACCCGCTGAAACCCTCACATGTAAGTTTTGATCATATTCCAGTTACACAAATGGAATTTAGGGAACGCACGCATGTTTAATAGTTAGTAAAACACATAGGGACGATTAGTAATAGAATAAGTCCTTTTCATGTAATTGGAAATTCCTTAAATATCGTTACGGTTAATATGGTTAATATAGGTTGGTTTCAACAACACAATCTACCACCCTAATGTGGATCGCGAGAGTATCCTCTTGACAATGCTCCTACATGATCTCTGGAGCCCCGTAAACAACATAACCACAATATTAGAGGCTCTTGTGAAGATGTTGACTGAGGCAGAGTTGGGTGAAGGAGATAAGTTTGTGGAATCCATTGCTCAAATCTACATAACCGATTGGGACCGTTTCAATGAGAAGGCACGAAAAATATCTAAATCTTTTGCCAGAGGATCAAAGAGCACCTGATCCCTTTAATTTATATGAAACGGAGGGGAGTTTATGTTAATTATATTTTCGAACCTTTAATTTATTTATTTTAATTTCTTTTGAAACGGATTGAAACTTTAATTTACTTATTTTAATTATCTTTATTTTTTCTTATTATTATTATGTTAATTATCTCTAATTTCTTCTATTATTATTGGAACCTTGATTTTGTTAAATCAAATACAAAAAGAACTGGTCATAACTATATAAGTAAAGTTTGAAAAGGAGACTTTAAAAGTAGACTTCTCATGGAGACTTCATGTGGGAACCCAAACAATTAGTCAGAGACTTCTCTTAGAGACTTCACGAGTAGACTTCACCAAGAGACCTCATCTTCGTACTGAACACCTAGTTAGAGAATTCTCCAGGAGACTTCCAGCGCAGACTTCTACTAGAGATTTCAGCTGCGTAGTGAACTCCTAGTTTAAGACTTCTATGGGGGACTTCATGTAAAGACTTCTACAGGAGACTTCATCTGCGTCCTGAACTCCTAGTTAAAGACTCCTACGGGAGATTTCAAGTACAGACTTCTACTAGAGACTTCATCTGCGTCCTCAACTCCTAGTTAAAGACTTATACAGGAGATTTCAAGTACAAACTTATACTGGAGACTTCATCTGCGTCCTGAACTCCTAGTTAAAGACTTCTGTGGGAGACTTCAAGAGCAGACTTCTACTTTCCCTCAACATTGAAACTCTACGTAACATAAAAAAAAATACAGTCCCCTCAAAAAAGCCCTGAGCCATATATATATACATTCATAGAATCACAAACAAAGATTTTGACTTACTCAGTTATCGCGAGTATGTCCAGATTGCCTGCATTTTGAACAACTATATTGCTTGTGAGCCTTCCGCGGTTTTGGCATATTCTTTCTTGCGATTTCAAGCCACGTTTGCCACCTTGACTTCTTATGCCATCCAGGAGAACGCCGGATTAGTAGTGGGAAAACCTTGACAAAATCGGGCTCTTTGATATCGACTGTTTTGGGGAAAATGTTGCTTGCGTACGTCAAATACAAATATTCCTTTGTGTATGACGGGCATACGAGGGCGGCAACATCCATTTTAAGCTTAGAAGCAGCAGCAATTGCATGCGAGCAAGGTATTTTCTCAACATAATACAGACCACATCCACATGTTCGATGTTGGAAATCAACGATACAATCTCTGTGTCCTCCCGTCACGCGAAATCGCCAACTGTCTATGCGTTTGACAGTCATCTGGTCAGCATAATGCTGAGGAATAGTTAGCAAATATTCAACTCTCTTGCTATGTTTGTTGTGAGACTCATAGCATTTCTCACCTTTTAAAAAACTATCTTCCTAGCTTCTCTCATATGAATTCCAAAAGAAAGGGTATGGGAAATCCTCCAGCTGGCTTAAGTGCGGAGTTTATCGATTCAGCAATGTTGTTCGTTTGTATGTTGAAACGTTCTCCTGGAAAGTGAATGCGGGCCCATAGTTTCACATCTGCGTTCTCCAAGTAAGCTGCAAGCTCGGGCTTTGTCTCACGTAAGGAGTCCGTGTATCTGTTAAAATCATAATGCGTATATGCATACGCAGCGCCTCTCACCACGTACATAAGATGCTTTCTCTTGTACTTCGTGATTATGTTATTCTGTAGGTGATAGTAACATATCCCTCTTGTTGCCCATGGCATAACAATTTCAATGGCATTCTTAATCGATGCGTGCCTGTCAGACATTGTGACCATACTTCCCCGGTAGATGACACCCATCCACCACCATAACGCTTCTCAGAAACTGAAAACTGGTAATAGAGGCTCTAAGAGCCATAAACAGATATTTGAATCTTTTTTGATCATCAACCACAAGATCAGTGACAGTTCCAGGATTGGCTAGCCCGATGCGATAGAGATAAGACGCCAGCTGCTCATATCCATCTTCCACTGTTCCCCTCACCAATTGTGGTGCAAATATTAAAGCTCTATAGGAAGTGGTATAATTCATCTGCATACCATATTTATTCTTCATTGTAGATCTAATCATCTTCGGCGTTACTCCATCGATTGTTCCCCATTCATCATAAAACAATGTAGCAATATATCTCGGAGCATGACGTTTACGCAGAGAAATTTGGTCCGCCACATTGCAAGTATGATCTTTTTGTTACAAGGTAACCCAAAACCTTTTTGGTTTGTTTTTCACAGCCGCTCTAATCCTCCAATTGCATCCTTTCACACCGCAAATGGCTACAAACAACTTTTGTGTAGACTTATGCACTTTGTACGTGAATTTTGACATTATCGCCGTCAACCGCAGCTCAGAAAACTCCTTTGCAGGAAAACTCCCAGTCGTACAGATACCGTATGACCATGTCATGTTGGATCTTGGGCCTTCACCAACAAAGCCACCTTCCGCAACAAGACATGTATTAACATCATCATCATTTTCACTAACATCCTCATCCTTAACTTTCCCATACACTGTATAATCCTCAAGGTATTCATCTTTAACCTCACTAGCATGAGATTCTTCCGCATCATCATCATCATCGTCGTTGACGTTACCCTCACCACCATCAGATATATCCATATCTTTGTCTTCAAACTCTTCTACATCGTCCTCAAGGTCTTCGTCAACACTTTCACTAGCAACCTCATTGCCACTAGCCATATCAAAACGACTCGAGACGCAAAGGCGTACAGAATGCGGTTTACATAACTCAACTAAGGACCGCACTTATCTATCATTTGAGACATGCATAGGTGGTGTAGGACAATCCGTGTTCGTTAGTTGCAACATTGAATCCGACAACGAGTAAGTTAACTCGACGAAGTCGTTCTTGTCCAGCTCATAGTCTGCTTGTGCCATCTCAATGAGTTCACGGTGTGTACAAGAATCACTCAAGAATAACATTCTCCCTCCTTTGGGATTATCCACCTCAAAATGCCACTAACAGTCTCTCATCACCCATTCTCCATCGACAGTAGGTACTTGAACCATTTTCTGAAAAACATTTGAAACAAACAAATGCAAACTATTAGTTTGACAGTAGACTTCAAAGGTGAAGTCTGTTGAAAAATAATTATGAGAAAACGATCTATTTCCCCACGAAAAGTATCGCATCGTACCAGATGCAGCTCAATCTATAACCTCAACCTATATGTCCACCAGAAAGAAATTATAAAACTTTATCCCCACGAATTCATAGTTCTACATCAAATTTTACATAGATCTGGTTTTATGTGGTTTACGAGCTAAATCTAATACAAAACCAATCAAACCCGAATACAAACTAAATTCAAAACCCGACTGACCCCTAAACCCGACCCGACCTAAGAATTTTAAAAATAGATTAAAAATCCCCAAATTCTCCAATTTAAGAACCCTAAAATCAAAATCATAATGCTGTAAAATTTCTCGTGTTTTTCTTTGCTTCTTCTTCCCCAAAATCAAATTTGAGGTTTCTACAGATCTCTTCCAATTGATTTTGATCTCCGAGCCAACACTCTTTGGTTCACCGATCTTAAATGGACAATTATGTGATTACCTCCCGAACATGTTCTAAGATGACGTTCAGATTCAATCCTTCGTCTCTGATTCAGATTTGATAAGAAGATACTCTCCTCAGTCCAGTTTTGAATCAACAAAACCTAAATTGAAAGACTTAGTATTTAATACTCCTGAAGATACAAGAACACTAAGCTGATGAGTTAAGGTGAAAAGGTGCTCTGTCGGCGGCGAGTTTTACGGAGAACGTTGAGTCGACTCGGCGAGTCATGTACGGTTGATGCTTGCAAAGTTATGATTCATGGGTTTGATCAAAATGGTGATGGAGTTCTAGATTCGACGAGTTCGATGATGATATATGGGATTTGGACATTTTTCCTTTTATTTTGTTAATTGCTTACTTCAAATTCTTATGAAACTCAATCGATTAAAGTTTTTACGAAAAAATAAAACCAGAACTAAAGCAAAAGGATGGAATGGCCAGAAACAGAAATGGAAGCATGAGAGTTTGGGAGGAAACGAGATATGGAGAGAGATAGGGGAAGAAAAGAGGTGAGGGAGAGCGAGTTTGGTTTGCTTTGGTTTAATTTCTAATTGGGTTGTAATCGGGTAGAAATTGGTTTTACTCTAGGTTTAATTTGGTTTAGATTTTTAGTTATTCGGTTAAGTAAACCAATAATCGGGATTAACCAAGCTAATTGAGAAATTGGATGAGAATAATACTTCTAATGGGGATACAAGTTTAGATTGTTTCCAAGAGGGGGGTTTAGGTTTCGATCATTAGTTCCATGGACATATAGGTCGGGGTCATAGATTGGGATACATCTGATACGATGCGATACTTCTCGTGGGGAAATAGATCGTTTTCCCAATAATTATCAGAAATTCATAAAATCGATTTAAGATACAATATAAGACATTGAGATGTGAAATTCATACATAAACAACAACAATAACTAATACACATGTAAAAAAATTAAAATCTCGAAAATACAAATTATATATGATTCAAATCCATTTTTAAAAAAGATAGTGTAAGAGACTTCTTGAACGAAGTCTACGCACAGACATCCTCTGTGAAGTCTAAAGTTTATAACCTAAACACCTAATAAGGTAACAAAAAAGATATAAAATTAATTATGCGATTAAAATAGTGTAAATTTCTAAAACATCAAAAGCCATACGTACCACACATGTAAGAACAAGAAAAAAAAATAACTAATTACAAATAAGCTAAAATTGCATTTTTACTGAAATTATAATTAGACACTTCACAGACGAAATCTCTTAGTAGACTTCTTGGATGAAGTCTGCTTTTCTATCTAAAGAAGACTTCGCCCGAGAAGTCCGAAGCAGGGGTCTGGTTTTGCAATTGACCAGAGTTTGACTTTTTTAGCAGACTTCAGAGGCGAAGTCTCCTACACAAGGAGACTTCGTCAGAGAAGTCTATACCAGTTTGGGGACTAGTTTTGCAATTGACCACAATTTTGACTTTTTCAGTAGGCTTCATCTAGGAAGTCTCTTTGGTAATGGACTATGCCTATGAAGTCTATTACATAATTAGACTTCCACGATGAAGTCTTTTTGCCTTCAGAGACTTCTTCGGCGAAGTCTACCCATAAAGTAGGGTATAGTTTTGCAATTGACCACGTTTGACTTTTACATGAGACTTCGTCTGAGAAGTCTATGTAGAAAAAGACCACGTTGCAAGATATATGGATGGTAAATATTGAAAACGATGTTATAGAGTTAAATGGTTGTAATGAGAGTGGAGATCGACAAAAATGGAGCTTTGAACTCAGTTTTAGAGCATTAACATCACTTAATTCGGTTGTTTGAAGCATTTAGAGCTCAATTTTGTTTGGTAATGGTGGTTGGGAACTATTGAAGACGATGAAATTTTCGTTATTTTGTGAGAATCTTTGGGTTATTGTTTTTCAAACCCAGCCACCAGACTTCACAGGAGAAGTCTGCGCTAGGTATTTTTGTGAAAAAAGAAGCTGAAAAGGATATTTTAAGGCATTTGAAAGAAAGAGGAAGATGAGTCTAGTTTTGGAATTGACTTCAAATAAGGGTCTAGTTTAGCAAGAAGCCCATTAATTTAAGAGTAATGATGGTTGGTGTTTTGTCATTTTTTATCATTACATATTAGTCATTTATGTTAAGTTGTTAAAGAGGGGAAAATATGTTGTACAATGAAAATATTGAACGAAACTTTTTCATTGTCTTTGTTTTTGTTATATGTTGGATTTTATTCCTCAATTTAATTTAGAATGGAGATTTTGAGGTTAATGCCCTGCTAGTTAATACTTTTGCCAGATAAATGACCTTGATAAATTGGATGTTTGGACCAACCTAAGTTCTAACCCACAGTGTCTACTACGAGGAAGGGAGTGACAACAACGAACAACACCAGAGTGATAACGACGAACAACACCAGGCTGATCTCTTTATTGGATTAACATATACTACATATTAACATTGACTAAGTGAGTACCCGCACGTATATGTGCTTTTGCTTTAGCTTTTCGTTCATATATTATTCTACAAGAGAATGTGTTTTTTTTAATTAACCTAAACTGTTTTATTGTGTGAAAACATTTGAAAGTGGGATAAATACATTAGCTGGAGAAAAAATGATAAATCTTTCATAATAAACTATTTTAAAATGTTTTTATATTAGATTTTATCAAATTTTATTTTATTTTTAACGTATTAATTTTTTCCATTTCTTGTGCCTGGTTGCATGTTTTCAACCCGTTATTTCATATATGAGAATAGTTATGTATTGTGAATTTAAATTCTCTCCATAAACCCAAACCCTTTTAAATTTGAGTATTTTTACTCTTAGCATTACGAAAATATTAAATTTTAAACATATATAGTTTTTTCCAAAATATATTAGCATCGAGTTCTCAAACTTCTAAACTTAATTCGTGAGTTTTTTTTTATAAAATATATAGCATCGAAAAATTTAAATCTTATTTCTCATTTTTTCTAGGTAAACACATTAAGACTACACAAAATACTTATATTGATAGCCTTGATCTTACATTGTTTTTATGTACTAACATTTTAGCGTAGGTAAATGATGAACACGTCTTTTATTTACTACAAAATGTGTGGTATTTCTTCCCAAGTATCTTTTACAAATATATATATATATATATATATTAAATGCTACGTAAATAATTTAGAAAGGATAAAAGTTTTGTAAATATTTAAGTGTTGAATTAGCGTATGAGGGAAGATGAAGATAGGTGCAGGGAGAAAGGATGTAAGGAGTGCATGAAGAAAATAATAAAGGAAAGGTGTGACGTTTTCATACGACCACATGACACCAGAAAGGAGAGTCCTCGACATCTTTTATATATATGATTATTTGATCAACCAAATATCAAATTCTTATAATATTACTTGTTTCATGGATAACATGCATGGACCATCAGCTTTTATAGTCCAATTACATAGATTACAGATATCTTGATCTCTTGAAAGATCAAATATATCAAACCTTTTTATCTGATTGTTCCATTTAAAAGGACATAATGTCACATTTTCATGCGACCACATGACACAAGGAAGGGGAGTCATGGATATCTTTTATATATATGATTATTTGATCATCCAAGTATCAATTCTTATAATATTACTTGTTTCATGGATAACATGCATGCTTATTACCAAACATGCATGGACCATCAACTTTTGTAGTCCAATTACATATATTAGAAATATCTTAATCTCTCGAAACATCAAATATATCAAACTTTTTTATCTAATTGTTCCATTGAAAACCGCAATGGAACAATACTGATTTCCATATATTTGTTTGAAAATTAAATTGGTAATCTTTTTCTGGAAGGCACATCATGAGCTTCCAAATAGTCGTCTTTGAATCTCCAATGAATGTTAAGCACTGGACTGTCAAGTAAATCGATCACCTTAACGGTTGTATCACGACATAACCGAAGTATTTTTTCCATGACCTGAACCAAATAAAAGAAACATGGACAAAAAAAAGCAATATAACCCCCTCTTCTTATTTCTCTTATCATCAACAATGTGGCAATTTTATTCCTAAATATTCTCTTCGTCACCACCGAAATCACCGTCACAGAGATCTATTATCCCCCGTCTCCATTCATGTTAAATTTGATGCTAGAGTCACCGCTTACATCGTTATGTTTCACCATCTCACCAGCCTCGACACCATATGTGACTTGAAAATGTTATCGATTTTTTTCCCTGATAAATGGTGATTGTAATACTAATCATGTTCTCATGTGGTAAATCCAACTCTTCGCCAATCTTGTAAAAAATTCTTATATGGTTAGACTCCAAAATCCCGAAATAATTTTTAAAATTGGTTAAGTTGTCTAACTTACTAGTGTAATTGGTATAATTGGCAAGAAAAATAATCTCACCATAGAAATTGATGATATGTTTTTTAATCTCATCAATCTCCACTCCAAACATGGCTTGCAAATATTTGCGGTTCGAGATCCTCTTATTTATTTCTTTTAGTTATGGTATAGTACAAAGTCGTTGAGGTGATGAATGGATGTCACTAGAAGTGTGAAATGTACTAATTAGATTAAATAGTTATAACAAATTTTTTTTTTAAAAGATAAAAAAATATGAAAGAAAGTTTAGGAGTTTACATTCAAAAATTCTTACACTGAATACTTAATTTTTTATTTAATCAACTTCCATTTAATTATTAGTATTAACTAGTCACATGTCAAGTAGATGGAGAGAGTTGGCCTACTTTTATATATAAGATAACCAAACCTATCCATAAAAGTTTCAAAAACATTAGTAATATTTTTAAAATCTTACATCTCTATTTTGTAACTAAAATCTATCATTTTCCAGTATATATGTTTTAAAAATATTATTTTAGATTTTATTATATCAAACCTAGAAATTTAGCCGACTCCCTTTTGAAGGAGCCGTCAAACTGAAATGCACACCCAAACCCTAAGAACAAGCTAGCGCATTAATCTCTTATCATTGAAAAAGTACAGTCGTGTTCTTGTTGTTGTTGGCGTTCATTCGTAAGAAAAGGACTTGCTGTTGTTGGCGTTCATTCGTAGAAAAAAAGGAAGAGATGGAGGCTCGTAAAAAGGTAGAGATGGAGGCATTGTTGTTGTGTTTGAGTTTGAGTTTCCGTTGTTGTTGTGTGTCTTCGTGTTGTTGTAGGAGTCGTGAGGAGGAAAAGCAACCTGAGTCCTAGAGCCATTGCCGTCATGTCGTGGTTTTGTGTATTGTGATTGATATGCTCAAATATAATACCCTAAAAGTACTAAAGCGGTAGCTGCAGTATATTAGAGGTCGAACCACAAAGACTTAAGATATCACTCAATAGATTTCATAATATGAATTAAGCTAAGCAAAATCAAGGTAATTAAATAAAAATAGCAAACGATTTAAAACGGGTTGTAAGATCAATGGAGGAAAACGCTAAGTCTAGGGAAATTCGCCGGTAAATAAAAATTGCAGATCAAACATATTGTCAGGAATATAATAAGCACCGTTCTTAAACTTGAAACACGAATATAAAATCAATCAACTTTTGCTGCGAAGATTATCTATGTCTAAACCTAGAATTCCAAATTTCTTTGCAAATCCTATGAATTCAAACAAGTATTAATGATCACGTTCAATTGTTCACAAAATCCTAAACCAAATTTCTTTGCGAATAGATCTTTTGCTCATCCAACACTAGTTCAGGAAATCAATCACACTTTCGTGCCAATAATCAACCTAATATCAGATTCTAGTCGCGAAGCTAGAATAAGCAGTAATCAAAAGTCTAGATGAAGAACTCTATGGATTTTACCTAACAATTTAATTCAACCTAACAATTCATCAAATACCTTTGAATAACCCTAAACCTAACAAGGAATCTACTCAGACATGGTGAATGAGGCAAACATCATGAATATAATAGATTGCATTAACGAATAGAGTAAAGAGTACAAAGAGGGTTCCAAATCTTCTCCCAAAACTCTGCTACAAATTCTCTATCTCCGGGTATCTGTCTTCCCAAAAAGTGACTGAAAAACCTAATTATATCCTAAAAACACGTTCTGGGCTTAATTGTAAATAATAAAGTCTTCTGGGCCAAAGGGCTGATTCTTCAAACTTGTAGAGATTCGCGTTCTCTTCTTTGGACGTCGGTATTGACCGATCCCATAAGTGGTATCGATTGATAGAGAAGCAGCAAGAAGTCACGTTCCTTCCAAGTGTCAGTATCGAATGTCACTAGGTGGTGTCGGTCGATACACAAGCTTCATATCGGCTCCCAAACTGCTTGATCCATGTTCAGCTCCAAAATGCTCCAGAAAACTTCAATAGATCCAATTTATTGGCTCAGGTTTTGATGGATTCTGCTGGAAGAATGAGTGTCCCCTAGTTAACTGGTCAGTCTTTGGATTTTTCATTAGTCCGATCTGAAATACTGGTTCTGTAACGATGGATACTCAGAAGCAAAGTCAAAACATTTGATACAGAAGCAAGATCATTATCTCCTGCAAAATTTGACTCAATAAAGCAATTTTGACACAAAAAACAACTAACTCTAAGAAAAACAAACACAATGTCAGCAACTACCTCCCCCAGACTTAAACAACAATGTCCCCAGTGTTATCTAGCCTAGAGATGGAAAAAGAAATCAACAGAACTGAGTGGTTGATGAAGCGCCCAGAAGTTACCCGTGTGTGATGGTTAGTATCGACCGATACTACTTGGAATCGATCGATACCGAGTGTCTGTCGAGACAGGTACTTCTTTTTCTTCTGGGTGGCGGGTATCGACCGATACCATAAGTGGTATCGATTGATAGTCGTGGCAAGCTATTGTTCCTTCTTCGTGGATGTTGTATCGATCGATACAGACTGGTGTCGATCGATACTGCTCAGCTGAACTTGGTTTACGTGAAGACACAAGACACAAAACCGAAAATAAAATTGAAAGTGAAGACTTATATACAGACTCACCAGTGGGTTGCCTCCCACCAAGCACTTGTTTAATGTCATTAGCTTGACATAGCAATTTTTCATGCGTTGGGTGGTTCAGCTTCTGCAGGTGTAGGGTATCGACCGATACTGGATGGGTGTCGATCAATACCGAGGCTCTGAACTCAGGGAAATTTCAGAATCTCGGCAGGAATGCTGTGAAACTCAGTCTCGATGAAGTAAATCTTCTTCTCAGGTAGGGAATCATCAATAGGTGCGGCTTCATCGATCCTCATCCTCGAGAGATGGTCTGTAACTCCATTCTTGACACCATTTTTGTCTTTAACTTCAATGTCAAATCCTTGGAGCAAAAGAACCCAACGACATAGGCGAGGCTTGAGATCCTTGTTCTGCAGCAGATATTTGAGAGCAGCATGATCAGTGTGAACAATCACCTTCCTCCCAATCAGATAAGAGCGAAATTTCTCAAAAGAGAAAACGACTGCGAGTAACTCCTTCTCTGTAGTGCTGTAGTTCCTTAGAGCATCATCCAACGTTCTATTGGCATAGTAGATAACATGGAGTTTCTTGAGCTTTCTCTTACCCAGAACTGATCCAACTGCAACGTCACTCGCATCGCATATAATTTCAAAATAGAGGTTCTAATCTGGTGGTTGAACAACATGAGCGCTGACCAGTGCCTTCTTAATCTGCTTGAATGCGACAAGGCACTCGGGTGTGAAATCGAAGGTGATATCATTGCATAGAAGGGTGGTTAGTGCTCGAGCTAGCTTGGAGAAGTCCTTGATGAATCGTCGATAAAACCTGACATGACCAAGGAAGCTTTGAATATCCTTCAAAGATTGTGGCGGTTGAAGGCTCGTCATAACTTGAATCTTAGCTTTGTCAACCTCGATCCTAGCCTTAGAAACCTTGTGCCCCAAAACAATACCCTCCTGGACCATAAAATGGCACTTCTCCCAGTTGAGGACCAGGTCCTCCTCCTCACACCTCTGTAGTACGTTGCACAAGTTATCTAGACAGCCTTTGAATGAAGATCCGTAAACTGAAAAATCATCCAGGAACACCTCCATAAACTCCACAATCATGTCTAAGAAGATTGACATCATACACCTCTGGAAAGTAGCTGGAGCGTTACATGATCCAAATGGCATTCTTCTGTAAGCGAATGTGCCATAAGGACATGTAAATGTCGTCTTCTCCTGATCATCTGGATGTATCGGGATTTGGAAGAAACCTGAGTACCCATCGAGAAAGCAGTAGTATGGGTGACTTGCTAACCTCTTCAGCATATGATCGATGAACGGCAGTGGGAAGTGATCCTTCCTTGTAGCAGCATTCAGCTTCCTGTAGTCAATACACATCCAGTGTCCAGTGATCGTCCTTGTTAGGATCAGCTCGTCCTTCTAGTTTTTCATCACAGTGATTCCTCCTTACTTAGGTACTACGTGAACTGGACTAACCCAAGAGTTGTCTGAGATGACGTAGATGATTCCTGCTTCTAGAAGTTTCATAATCTCCTTTCTGACCACATCTTTCAGATTCAGGTTAAGCCTCCTTTGATGCTCGATCGAAGTTTTCGACTCGTCCTCCAGATAAATCTGATGCATGCACAGGTCCGGTGATATACCTGAAATGTCTTCAAGAGAATAGCCAGGAGCTTTGCGATACTTGCGCAACTTGCTCAGCAGTAAGGTGACCTCTGCGTTGTTCCAAGAATAATTGACAATTACAGGGTATGTGGAATTAGGACAAAAAAAAAACATACCTTAGATTAGATGGGAGTGGTTTAAGTTCGATCTTAGGAGTTCTCTCCTCACTCCAGTCACCAAAGGAATCGGTTCTCCTAGATGTAATGACCAGTTCCTCAGGTGGGGGTGGACGGTATCGATCGATACTATCAGTGGTGTCGGTCGATACTGCTTGGTTGTTGTCAAGTATCCTCGCGTATCCAGCAACAACATCACTTGAGTATACCTCCGAGTCAGCTGAACAGACCAGTACTCTCTCTAGCGGGTTCTCAGGATGTATCTGCATGAAGTACTCGTCTGATATCTCGCTGAAAGTGTCAACCAATAACGTTTGCCCATCAATGGTTGGTTTTTTTTATCATCTTCTCTATGTTGAAAGTCATGACCAAATCACTGATGTTAAGAGATATCCTCCTCTATATTCTCAACCTCTTTAGCAAAGTGTTTAGCCTTCTGCTGCTTGCCTATCAACAAGTTGTGCACTAAATCTAGCTTCGCGTGCGCCTCAGCAATTTGCGATCCATCAATGTTCCCATTCTGCTTCTTCCTCTCGAAATCTGCATTCTTGGTACTGTTGCTAGACGCCAAGTTCTCAATCAGCACATAAGCATCCTCGGGATATCTCGTATTGAAATTACCATTGCTCGCAGCATCCAAAGCCATCTGATATCTCCAATCGATCCCTCGGAAGAAAATACCCAGCAACTGAACCTGTGTGAACCCGTGATGTAGACAGTCTCTCTGATAAGATCTGAATCTCACCCAAGCAGCCTTAAACGCCTCTGTTGCTTCCTGAGAAAATTGGGAAAGCTTGTTCCTTAAATCCTTGGATCTCGCATCGTCGTAGAAGTTGTTCAAAAATGCGTTATTTATCTCTTCCTAGGTGCTTAAAGATCCGGGAGGCAACTGCTTCAGCCAGTAAGCTGCATCCCCACCAAGAGAGTATGGGAAAAGCTTACAAAAAAGGAACTCATTGGGCACTCCATTGTATTTGATACTAGTGACCAAATCCTCGAACCTCTCGATGTGATCCATGGGATGCTCGTGAGAAAGATCGTGAAAAGGGTGCTGACCCACAAGAGTGTAGTATGCAGGCTTCCGCTCAAAGTCATTCCTCTGAAAGGTGGGAATACGAATTGCAGACTGATTTGCATAGAACTGATCGGGTCTGTTGTACTCTCCAAGCGTCCTGGCGCGATTAACCAGAGCATTCCCAACGTTCCCACGCACAGCAGGCGGGATATCTTCGTTGGGTACTGGTGCAGGGATAACGATGTTCCCCTCTGCATCAAGTCGTTGTCCTTGCTCATTGCACAGATGACCTTCCTGATATCTCAAAACCCCAGCCTCATCGCGAGCGAGCACCATTGGATTGTTCATCTCTGCTTGTTTCTTTTGTTTCCTGTTTGCGCGCTCTAATTAAGCTAGTTCCTTGATGGATAGACTAGCAAACGATGTAAAACAGGTTGTAAGATCAATGGAGGAAAACGATAAGTCTAGGCATTAATGATCTATGTCTAAACCTAGAATTCCAAATTTCTTTACATATCCTATGAATTCAAACAAGCATTAATGATCAGGTTCAATTGTTCACAAAATCCTAAACCAATTTTCTTTGCGAATAGATATTTTGCTCATCCAACACTAGTTCAGGAAATCAATCACACTTTCATGCGAATTAATCAACCTAATATCAGATTCTAGGTCGCGAAGCTAGAATAAGCAGTAATCACAAGTCTAGATGAAGAACTAAATGGATTTTCCCTAACAATTCAATTCAACCTAACAATTCATTAAATACCTTTGAATAACCCTAAACCTAACAATGAATCTACTCAGACAAGGTGAATGAGACAAACATTATGAATATAATAGATTGCATTAAAGAATAGAGTAAAGAGTACAAAGAGGGTTCCAAATCTTCTCCCAAAACTCTGCTACAAATTCTCTATCTCCGGGTATCTGTCTTCCCAAAAAGTAACTGAAAAACCTAATTATATCCTAAAAACATGTTCTGGGCTTAAATGTAAATAATAAAGTCTTCTGGGCCAAAGGGCAAATTCTTTAAACTTGTAGAGATTCGCGTTCTCTTCCTTGGACGTCGGTATCGATTGACACTAGGTGGTGTCGATCGATACACAAGCTTCATATCGGCTCCCGAACTGCTTGATCCATGTTCAACTCCAAAATGCTCCAGAAAACTTCAATAGATCTAATTTAGCTCCAAACGTACCTAAATCCTGAAAAGACTCTAAAAGACTCCAAAAATACTAGAGAGATTAAATAAAAAGGACTTATATCATGGTTAATAAAAACCATGATATATCAGTGATCGAAAAGGAAAAGAAAGGGAGAGAGTGAGCCGTGAGTAGAGAGAAAGAAAGTTGAGCCTCCACCATTGTTTTGTTATCCCATCGATGTGGTGCTTCTCTCCACAACCTTGTTATGGTGAAATCTTAATCAGAGAGAAAATAGAAGAAGTAGCAGATCACAGAGAAGAAATGGACATGATCGTGATCCATGGAGAAAGAAAGAGACGAGGAGAGAGAGAAACGTAGATGGAGGTGGAGACCTCGCAGAAGAGAAGATATCATCACAGCCAAGAATATACAGCATTGGGAGAGGGAGATCTGACTTATTACATTAAGGGAAAGTAGAGATGAAGAAGATCGGAGTAGACCGGTGCTGGTGCAAAGCAAAATTGAATCAAAGAAGGAAGAAGGTGAAGGAAACTTACAATGAGTGGCCTAGTGGTTAACCCATGTGTTCCTGAAAATGTAGAGCATAGGAAGTCACGGTTTCGATTCACGTTGGGAGGAGTCTGCTCTCCAAAGTAGAGTTAATCTAACATGGTTTCGGTTGGCTCTAGGGGGATTACGGCTTCAGCCCGAAACCTCCTAGTCATTCAAAAAAAAAAAATGAAGGAGAAAGAGCAGCTTCAAGTTGGGATTTTGTAAGGCCGATTCCCGATGAACCAGTGTGACTTAGATCACAAATAAGGATTATTTGGAAAGATTACGTTCCCAAGTATGCACAAAAACGGAAAGAGCTCTCCTCGTATACGTGGAGCCATATATGTAAAAGGAAAAAAAAAAACATGAATTCCTTTCGGAATTTCAGGAACTTGACAGAAGTTTTCAAAAACAGAAAAGTTTCTGAAAATATTTCATAAATTCCTATATTATTTATAAATTCTAAACAAATATTTGAACTCCTAAACTTGCCAAAATGAATTATTATCAATTTTTATGCACAAAATTCAAATTTAAGCAAAATTATTCCAAAAATTCAAAATAAATCAAAATAAATTGAAATTAATTATCAAACCCAACCTATTCTTCTTCTAAAATTAGTGATAATTCATGATTAATTATATTCCTAGCATGTTTCAAGTCCAAAAACTCGAAATCACTATTTACCCATTTCCTTAAATTCCAAATTCTACTCAAAAGTCCAAAACCAATCAAATCCTAACTCCTAATCCGTTAGCATCAAATCCTATCCAAAAACTAAGCCAAACAAGCAAGGGATTCGTATTTTCGAGTTTCTCCATGGTAGGATTATGAATTTTATCCTAAAAATCTAGGATGCAAATCATTATGTATAATCACAGTGAGACATAGACCAATTGATGCATACATAGCCTTCTTTTCACTAAGACTACCTTATTTACCTAAAAACCCGATAAAATCCCTAAGAAAAACTAAGAAAATCCCTTGATGCTTTTACAACAAAACTTTGTCTTTTTTGAGTTCCTACTTCCCGTTTTCCTCATAATTTTTGGTTTGTAAAAGCGGAAAGGTGGAACCGGTTCTGTCATACATATTTAACCATCAAAATGATGTCCCCAACATTTTCTAGCATTCTCTAGGAAGTCCAAATTTTTTATATCAAAAAGACTAAAGTTAAAGAGACTTTTCTAATCATCCCAAAATCTTATGTCTAACATCCTAATCCTAAGGAAAGGTTAGCTATGTCGGTCCATATACTCCATAGTTTATGCACATGAATGCACATATGGCGATAATCAAAAGAATACATGAGGTTTGAATGAAAATGGTTTTTTTAAGGTATAAGGTGTGGTATGAACCTAGTTATTTGATATGCTCAAATATAATACGCTAAAGTATCTAAGCAGTAGCTGTAGTATTCTAGGGATCGAACCACAAAGACTCAAGATGTTCACTCAATAGATTTCAGAATGTGAATTAAGCTAAGCGAAATGAATGTAATCAAAAGTAACAAAACGATTAAAACGAGGCAGTAAATCAATGGGGAAAACGCTAGGCTTTCGGGAAGTTTGCAGGCAATCAGAATTATAAATCAGATCTAAATGTCAGGAATGAAATAAGTTCCGCTCTTGAACTTGAAACACATATATAAAGTAAACCAACTGTCGTTGCGAAAACTATCTATGTCTAAACCTAGAATTCCAAATTTCTTTGCAAATTCTATAAATTCAAACAAGCATTAACGATCAAGTTCAATTGTTCACAAAATCCTAAACCAAATTTCTTTGCGAATAGGTGATGTGCTCAAATCTAATACCCTAAAGTATCTAAGCAGTAGATGTAGTATTCTAGGGGTGGAACCACAAAGACTCAAGAAATCACTCAATAGATTATAGAATATGAATTAAGCTAAGCAAAATCAATGTAATTGAAAGCAGCAAACGATCAAAAGCAGTTGTAAAATCAATGGAGGGAAAATAAGCTCAGGGTATTTCTCAGGAAATCAAGGAATGCATGCAAATCAATCAATCAGGATTCAGATTTAGCACGGTTCTTGAACTCAAAACACTAAGCTATAATTAACCAACTGTCGTTGCGAGAATTATCTAAATCTAAATCCTTGAATCCCAAATTTCTTTGCAAATTCTAAAGACCTAAACCAGCTTTAAAGTTCAGGTTTGATATGTCTTTTGGAGGCTGAAAAACCTAATTATATAGCTAAAACACGTTTAGGAGTCTAATCTAAAAATAAGGAAAGCTTCTGGTTTATCTTCGGGTCTTGTTGCGCGTTCTGATCACTGGTATCGATCGATGCTGTAAGTGGTATCGATCGATGCTGGGAACTTTATCCGTGTCTATTCCAAATGAATGGAATAGATCGATGCTTCTCAGGTGTCGATCGATGCTGAGCTTCAGCTCCCCGAACTGCTTCAACTCCAGATTGCTTCAAAAGCTTTCAATAATCTAATTTGGCTCCATATGCGCCTATATCCTGAAAAGAACTTGAAAGACTCTAAAACTACTGAAAAGATTCAGAAAATGACTTATATCATGGTCAAAAGTGGGTAAAAACCATGATATATCAGTCAATAAAGTTTTCCCTAATCAAGTTGAGAATGGGTGGAAATACAAGTCTATAATCAAATCGAATTCATTGTACCAAACTAGATAAAAAAAAGTTGTAGATAGCTTACTCTTCTCAATTAGATAATTGGTTTCATTGATCAGTAAATATCATCATTGGAGCTAGAGTTTGATAGGTCTAATATCTTTTTCTTTTTTGATAGTGTTAACCCCTGTTTACTAACCTTTAGAGTCTTTTTGTGTCTAAATGTTGTATCTTTTCACCGAGATCAAGATATTTTTAGTGCCATTTTTGTGTTTTGTAGATTATGGACTTGGTAGAAGAAATAAAGAGAAATGGACTTCAAATGAGCTTCAAATGTTTTAGTAGATGAAGATTCTCGGAGATGCCTACCGATCGGTTTCACTTTGCAATGATTGATTTGGAAGAGCTCAAGAACTGATCGGGTGGATTGTGCACTGACCGGTTCACCGCCTTTAGGAAGCTTCCTTTTTGGATATTCTAGAAATAAGGGGCTCAAACCCATTCTCAAAACATCAAGTTCTGAAGACCAAAAACACTCGAAGAGATTATTGTAAATATTCTAGAGTTTTATTTTAGCTTTTGTTGTTTATTTAGCAATACAATTATGTTCTCATTATTGTCTTGCTTATCTTCTACATTTATGCTTGACTAATTCTCTGTTGGGTTCTTAGGGTTTGTGTTAGGATGTTTTAGATAAAGTTAATATGCATGCTTTTGATTCAGAATGGTGTTAGGGTTATTTGCCTAGGTTGTAAGTAATGCTTATCTGAGACGAGAGTCTAGGTATTGCCTTTAGATAATTCTGCACAACGAGAGTTGGTAGGAGAGTCAGAATCTAAACTAGGTGAGCAAGGCAACATTGCACAACGAGATTTGGCGGAACCCTTGTGAACATATTGATCATTCACTTAAGGCACACTTAAAGATCTTAGAAATGAATAAGAGGTTTTATTAGGGTTTAGTTTAGCTTAGTACGTTATCAATAAGAGATTACAGTAACTAATATTTATGATTGAGTTCAAGAAGGGATTTAATGATTTCTAATATTGCATGTTGCTTGTTTAGAAATCTTAGGAGATTCCCTTTAAACTAATATTCAATCCTTGAATTTCATTTCATTATTATTAAAAACCAAACAAAAAGTATTTGCATTGTCCTAGCTTTTAGTTATCATAGTCCATAGTGTATTTGTTTTGGTCCTTGTGTGTTAACCCCTATTTTTACTGATTTTTAAAGTCCTTTTTACAACTAATCTTGTGTCTTTTTACCAAGAAAAGTTGGTTTTTAAGTCTTTTAGTGTTTTCGCGGGAAAATAGGCTTACACACAAAAAGAGAGATTTAGAGCAAAAATGGGGTTCAAGTGGATCAAATGGGATTCAAGTGGACCAAGAGGAAGAAAGACTCAGATCTGCTAACCGATCGGTTGTGAAGACCAAGAGAACTGATCAGTTGCACCTTTGCACCAATCGGTTGGGCGTTTCGTAAAACTTTAATCTTGGCAATTTCAGAAGAATTCCATTTCTTTATTCTTCCATTTTTCTCTTTTCCCTTGTACTATAAAAGGAGGGCTCTACCCCTCCTCTAAAAATCATCAAGTGTGAGATCGAAAAACACCTTGTAAATACTATTTTTTAGAGTTTTAATTTAATGTTCTTTTAGAGTTTTATTTATAGATTTTGTGGTAGATTTAGTAATTCAATTATGAGTTCTTCATCTCTGTGTTGCTCTATCTTTACCATGCTTGCATAATTATCTATTGGGTTTTAGGGTATCTATCAGAATGATTTAGATAGGTATTCATGCAAGTTCATATTAAGATCGATGTTTTAATTCTTCATCTAGGTTGTTATTAATGTTTATCTTAGACGAGAGTCTAGATATGCCTTTAGATGTTTCTCGACAACAAGAGTTGAAATAGAACATTAGATTGTAAGATATGTGAGCAAAGTATCCCTAGACTACGCAAGTTGCTAGCAACTTTGTTAACCTATCAACCCTATATATAATGCTTGCTTTTATTCTTAATAATAAATGAGTGTTTTTGTTAGGTTTGTTAGCTTAGTAGTTATCACTAAGAGATTAGGGTACCTAGAATATATTATAGAGTTCAAGAATGGCTTTTAATGCTTTCTCATATGCATGTATGTTGCTTGTTTAAATATCCTTTAGGATTCCCTTCACCTAGTTCATCTATGTGTTGTTCATTTCATATTTATTTTATTAGATTATTAGGAAAGAAAAAAAAAAAAATAATTTCCCTAGGTAAGTTTTAACTATCATAATTCGTAGTGTATTTGATTGGTCCTTAGATTTGATCTTTAAATACTATAGCGGTGTTATCGTAAACTTTTTTGACACCGTTGTCGGGGGCCATTAACAAGTGCCTTTGGATTCGTAGTTAATATTTTGTCGAGGGCCATTAACAACACTGATCTTTGTAGCACATCAAGGGCGAATGGAGTTTCCCGAGACTACTAATAATTGACCTTGTTTAAGTTTTCCTTGGGAGAATAAGTTGTGAGATGGATGAGACTTCTAGAGCTAGATTTACATCACCACTTGGGAGCAGTGTTGCAATCAGTTCATCAATCACTTATACCCAAGGTCCTGGACCACTCATTTGAGGAACAACATCTCCACGTTCCAATAGTCGGGAAACGAATCATTCTTCAAGGCATGTGATCGGTTCAAAAGTTACTTCAAGGATTTTCCGCATCATGGCTACCCTCACAAAACTTTGCTATATGTCTTTTACCATGGAGTCTCCGTGAAGTTGCAAATGGCTCTTGACGTAGCAAGTCAAGGTAATATCGCTTCTAACACTGTTCAGAGGGCTTATCCCCTTATTGCGAATTTGGCCGCAAGTAATAGCAGCAATTGCGTCGAACACGATAGATCAAAGAAGGCTGCTAATAAGAGTGTGGAGACGAGCGAATACCCTGAGGAGTTCATGGACTGTAGCCTTAGCTATATTACACAGTCAAAATTTGATATGCTCAAATATAATACCCTAAAGTATCTAAGCAGTAGCTGTAGTATTCTAGGGGTCGAACCACAAAGACTCAAGAATTCACTCAATAGATAATAAGACTCGAATTAAGCTAAGCGAACAAAGTAATGCAGAAAATAAGCAGCAGAATAATAAAAGTTGTGAAATTCAATGGAGGAAAGACGCTAGGCCTAGGGAAATTCGCCGGTAAATCAGAATTACAGATCAAATAGAATGTCAGGAGGATATTAAGCACTGTTCTTGAACTTGAAACACAAATGTAAAATCAACCAACCGTCGCTGCGAAGATTATCTATGTCTAAACCTAGAATTCTAAATTTCTTTGCAAATCCTATGAATTCATAAAATAAATCAAGAGTAAACAAGGGTTCAGAATTGTCTCCCACAAAACCTGGAACCAATCTCTCTCAAAGTATTCAGAATAATCATTAATATTTCTAAAGTGGCTAAAAACCCTAAATATAATGCTAAAACACGTTCTGGGCTTAATTGTAAATATAAAATCTTCTGGGCCAAGGTGCAGACTCTTCAGACTTCTAAAATCACGTGTTTTCCTTTCCTGCAGTCGGTATCGATCGATACCAGGTTGGTGTCGGTCGATACCAGGTTGGTGTCGGTCGATACCAGGACTCAGTGCTCGCTAGACTGGACTGTCTTCACGAAAACTGGCATAACTTTTGATCGCACCGTTAGAATGGCCTTAAACCACTTCCAAATGAAAGCTAATCCATTGATCTGTCTTGTATCCAAATTTGAGCTCAATCCAACGGTGATAAATTATTCAACGAATGCCAAAAAAACTCAAGAATGCTCCAATATCTCCAATTATGCTCCAAACGTGCCAAACCTGAAAAGACTCAAAAAGACTACAAAAACACTAGAAGGACTCTGAAAACAAGACCTATATCATGGCTAAAAACGGGTAAAAACCATGATATATCAACTCCTCAGCTACATTACACAGTCAAAATTAAGACAGTCCATTTGGACTGTGTAATGCTCCAGCTACATTTCAGAGATGTATGATGTCCATTTTCTCAGATATGATCGAGGAGTTCATGGAGGTATTTATGGATGATTTTTCTGTCTATGGGTCTTCGTTTAAGGGATGTCTGGACAACCTATGCAAGGTACTTCAGCGCTGTGAGGAGAAGCATCTAGTTCTGAACTGGGAGAAGTGTCACTTTATGGTTCAAGACGGCATCGTTCTGGGACATAAGGTTTCTAAGGCTGGGATTGAGGTTGATAAAGCTAAGATTTAGGTCATGACAAGCCTCTTACAGCCTACATCTATGAAGGACGTTCGGAGTTTCCTTGGTCACGTCGGGTTCTATCGCAGATTTATTCAGGATTTTTCCAAGCTGCTTACTGCTCTGCTGTGTAAAGATGTCACCTTTGATTTCATGCCAGAATGTCTCGTCGCATTCAAAATGATCAAGAAGGCATTGGTTTCTGCTCCTATTGTTCAACCACCAGATTGGAGCCTCCCTTTTGAGATCATGTGTGATGCGAGCGACTTCGCAGTTGGGTTTGTTTTGGGACAGAGGAAAGACAAGAAGCTTCACGTCATCTATTACACCAGCAGAACACTGGATGACGCCCAAAGGAACTACAGCACCGCTGAGAAGGAGTTACTTGCTATTGTGTTCTCTTTCGAGAAATTTCGTTCCTATCTGATAGGAAGTAAGGTGATTGTGCATACTGACCATGCAGCTCTCAAGTACCTGCTGCAGAATAAAGATATGAAACATCGAATGTGTCGATGGGTTTTAATGCTCCAAGGTTTTGACATAGAGATCAAAGACAAAAAAGGAGTGGAGAATGGAGTTGCAGATCATCTCTCACGTATGAAGATCAGTGAAGAAGTTCCTATTGACGATTCATTGCCTGAGGAGCGGATATACTTCGTTGAGACTGGTTCTGATTCGATTCTGCCACTGCAGAAGTCAAGCATCGATCGACACCCTGAGTGTATCGATTGATACCCTCAAAATTTGCTGTTGTCAGTTCACGATACGAGCATCGATCGATACTCTCACTGTATCGATCGATGCAAGCCATTCCCCACTACCGATTCGTCTGCAGATCAATCTGAGTTTGAGGTATCCTTAGCTGTCACTTGGCTTGCTGAACCTTGGTACGCCGATATAGCCAACTACCTTGCTACTGACTACGAACCCAAGCATCTCAAGAAGTATGTCAAGAAGAAATTCATGAAAGATGTCAGACATTACTTCTGGGATGAACCATATCTGTACAAGCATTGTTCTGATGGGATTTACAGAAGGTGTATAGCTGAATCTGAGGTGCCAGAAATTCTATTTCATTGCCATGGATCTGAGTATGCTGGGCACTTCGCCACGTTCAATACAGTGTCTAAGGTTCTACAAGCAGGCTTCTGGTGGCCTACCATGTTCAAGGATGCTCACGCCTTCATCTCCCATTGTGATGTGTGTCAGAGACGAGGAAAGATCAGCAAGCGCCATGAGATGCCGCAGAACTTCATCCTTGAGGTTGAAGTCTTTGACTGCTGGGGTATTGATTTTATGGGACCATTTCCTCCATCGCGACAGAACAGATACATATTGATCGCAGTCGATTACGTCTCCAAGTGGGTAGAAGCAATTGCTAGTCCTACCAACGATTCTGCCGTGGTTCTGAAACTGTTCAAGACCATCATATTCCCTCGATTTGGAGTACCCAGAGTTGTCATCAGTGATGGTGGTTCTCATTTCATCAACAAGATCTTCGAGAAGCTGCTGAGAAAGTATGGCGTTCATCACCGCGTTGCCACACCATATCATCCTCAGACAAGCGGACAAGACGAAGTCTCTAACAGACATATCAAGGAGATTTTGGAGAAGACAGTTGGCAGTACACAAAAAGATTGGGCACTGAAACTCGACGACGCTCTTTGGGCCTACAGGACCGCGTTTAAAACGCCGCTCGACACCACACCTTTCCATTTGCTGTATGGGAAAGCATGTCATCTTCCGGTTGAGATAGAGGACAAGGCATCTTGGGCTACCAAACTTATGAATTTTGACATCAAGTCTGCTGTTCAAAGGCGATTGGTTCAGTTGAATGAGTTAGATGAGATCAATCACTTCGCTTATGAGAACTCTAAACTGTACAAGGAAAGGACCAAAGCATATCATGACAAGAAGATCCTTTCTCGCCATTTTGAACCAAATGACCAGGTATTTTTGTACAACTCTCGTTTACAATTGTTTCTTGGGAAATTGCGTTCTCGTTGGTGAGGTCCTTTCACAATCAAGGAAGTCCGCCCACACGGTGCTGTGGTCTTGCTGAGTAATGAAGGAAAGGAGTTCACTGTCAATGGACAGCGGGTGAAACACTATTGGGCGAAAGCCACTATTCCAGATGGCCATATTCTGCCTCTGGCTGAGCCACCAACTGCCTGACTGATCCCCATGTCGAGCTAACGACATTAAACAAGCGCTTGGTGGGAGGCAACCCACTGGTGAGTCTGTACATACGTTTTTCTTTTAATTTTTCGTTTTGTTTTTGTCTTGTGTCTTCACGTGAACCAGGTCCAGACGACGAGCATCGATCGACACCTCTGAGTATCGATCGGTACCGAGGCCAAAAGAGAATTGTGCTGTTACGCTGAGCATCGATCGATACCACTTACTGTATCGATCGATACTCAGCACCCAGGTAGGTTATCTATAAATCCCTCGGGTTTTATCCCTCACTCCTTCACAATCATATCGCTCGACGCCGCCCCTTCTCTCTCATTCTCTCACAACTTTTCTGAATTTTCATCGTTTTCTTTGATTTTCATCTCTATTCCACTCGGATTTTTGCCCACATTTTCATTCCCTTACTCACTCCTTCGATCTACAAGGTAATGTACTCGATTTCCGTCCTCTTGGACTACTGACAGATTCGGTTTGGTAGTTTGCCTATATTGTGAAATTCTTGCTCTGTTTCTTGTCATTTTTGGTTCTAAGAGAATGAAATTACTATATCAGGATTAGAATGGATATGATAGAGATGGGGTAGATTTGGGAATTCGATTTTAGGGTGATAGATTGGAAATTGCGGTGCCTTTATGACGAACCTTGCGATTCTGTCTCGAGTATCGATCGATACCAGATTTGCGATGCAATCTGTAGGGAACTGTGTGTCTATACCCCGAGTATCGATCGATACCCCCTTGGTATCGGTCGATACCTGCGCTTATTCGACACACGAGCTAATCTGCTTTCTGTTTTTGTTTTGATTTATTCTCAGATGGCTCCCCGCAAGAAGGCACGACAGGATGAAGCCTTCGGTTCCAATCCTCCATGCCGCGAATTCAGCCTTCAGGACGAGGTCGAGGCATTCTGTGGCTCGTATTGGCACGCCGGGGTTGTCACGGCTATTCTAAGAGGGGATCGCTACAGGGTCCTAAAGGGTGGTTTCATCGACAACACAGGCCCTCAGAGCTCTATAGATGTCCACATCAGTGACCTGAGAGCCGCACCGCGACGATCGTCATCCCCTTCTGCCCCTGTTCCTGTTGCTAGGCCTCCCTGGCCTAAGTTAGAGGGTAAGAGGATCATTCCGCGACGCGATTGGGCTTTTTATCCAGACCTCGTTCGCCAGTTCCTCGCCACAGCTCGAGTGTAATACAGAGACGAGGTCCACCGCACTGCCTTAGAGGGCACTTTGACTTTCCTGATCAGAGGAGTTCATTACAGGCTGCCTATCCCTGACCTATGCGCCATCTACAGGTTCGATCCCTATTCTCAGAAGGTAGCTCTTCCTTCCTGATATGATCATGGACGCAAAGGCATTGGATGATGCTCAAGAAGATGATATACTCATTCCGGAAGGACCTATCACCCGATCTAAGGCAAGGAAGCTAGCTGGAGCGGTTCAACAAATACTTACGGACATTCGGATCATCGAATTCTTCTTGAGGTTTGGTCGTTTGTGTAAGTTGCGTTGTACTCTTTTTCCTATATACGGTTTTGTCCCAATGGGTTTTCCGTATAGAGGTTTTAACGAGGCAACCGGCTTACACCGTCTAACGGTCTGACCAAGAGAGAATTCCGCTGGAGTAAACACACTAAATTCTGTCTTTGGTCTTAATTGATTATTCTCTTGTAATTTGCTCTTGTCATTTTCAAGGAGTGTGTTTTAACTCTCCCTTCTCCTTTATATGTCTTCTCTTCTACCTTGTCAAAAACAGATCATTTTTATTTTTAATCAAAAACCTTTTTCAGAGTTTTATACTCTCATCTCTTCTTTCTTTGAAGGTTATTCATAGAAACATTTATCGGTTTATCAAAGAGCCATTCCGCAACTCTTTGACGCAGCCATCGACCCGATCGATTGTGAGTGTTCTTCTCGTGATAAGGGGCACAAAGATCTTCGGTTTAACAGCCACGCTTTGTCATCCTTCTCCTCGGATTCTCCAATCATCGTAGTCACCACCTTGTTTCACATCATTCACTATCGTTTGGGCCTAAGGATCTTCGAGTGTCTCTCGTGCCTTAGCATCTCTCGGTGTGAATCCTTTGAAGTCAAGGATTTATCAACCT
>SMJT01000134.1:121972-182003 GCA_004349715.1 Crucihimalaya himalaica
TGATATTATTCCTTATGTTGCAGATGAAATCGATTTGAGGACAAATCCTTTTCAAGTGGAGGGTGATGATATGATCATGGACGCAAAGGCATTGGAGGATGCTCAAGAAGATGCTATACTCATTCCGGAAGGACCTATCACCTGATCTAAGGCAAGGAAGCTAGCTGGAGCTGTTCAACAAATACTTACGGACATTCGGATCAAGGAGGAACAACTCATGCACCCGATCCTCACCTCATTATCTTCGAATTCTTCTTGAGGTTTGATCGTTTGTGTAAGTTGCGTTGTACTCTTTTTCCTATATACGGTTTTGTCCCAATGGGTTTTCCGTATAGAGGTTTTAATGAGGCAACCGGCTTACACCGTCTAACGGTCTGACCAAGAGAGAATTCCGCTGGAGTAAACACACTAAATTCTGTCTTTGGTCTTAATTGATTATTCTCTTGTAATTTGCTCTTGTCATTTTCGAGGAGTGTGTTTTAACTCTCCCTTCTCCTTTATATGTCTTCTCTTCTCCCTTGTCAAAAACAGATCATTTTTATTTCTAATCAAAAACCTTTTTCAGAGTTTTATACTCTCATCTCTTGTTTCTTTGAAGGTTATTCATAAAAACATTTATCGGTTTATCAAAGAGCCATTCCGCAACTCTTTGACGCAGCCATCGATCCGATCGATTGTGAGTGTTCTTCTCGTGATAAGGGGCACAAAGATCTTCGGTTTAACAGCCACGCTTTGTCATCCTTCTCCTCGGATTCTCCAATCATCGTAGTCACCACCTTGTTTCACATCATTCACTATCGTTTGGGCCTAAGGATCTTCGAGTGTCTCTCGTGCCTTATCATCTCTCGGTGTGAATCCTTTGAAGTCAAGGATTTATCAAACTCTATCTCATACAACCAATCTAGAGCAAGCCTATCCTTGGGAGGATCGCAACACTTCCCAGTTTCACGACGTACAAGTCTTTTGGCGTCACATCGGTCTTGGAGCCTACCACTCCAAGAACACGACATAGATAGACATATGCCATCCGACTCTGCGTTGCATCCGCCCGCATTCTGAGCACCACTCTTCTCAGCAAGATGGAGCCGAACAAGCTGAAGATCTCAGAGCTGATATTACTGTACAAGGCCATTGGCGATCTTATCCCTGAGGACAGGTATGAGTGGCCCGAGATGAACCTCGCGGTCAACATTGGCACTCTGTTCGCGCACCATTTGGTCTCTCTGAAGACCAAGCCCTTCACTGGTCGAAACTACGCCACAGCGCGAAAGCCTGAGTCAGTTGGTAGCCTCCTCACTCCTATCTTCAAGCACTTTGGCATCTCCACTTTTGCATGCTCGATTGTCACAACTCGATCTCTAATGGATGAGCAGCATATGCAGCACATGCGTTGGCTGAAGCCAACTCATCGCTGGTGCCTACCCACGACAGATGGAGAGCTCTTCGTGCAGCTCCCCAACCGCACTTTGACCCGCATCGGCGACAACCCTTCTCAGCTGCATTTCGATCCAGATCCGAGTCTGCTTTCAGTTGCTCCTTCCACGCGTGTCGTTGCAGCCGAGGCACCCGCAGATGACTTCGTTGGAAGTCAACCTCACCGTTCACAGCACCGCCAGACATCTGCCCCTGCACCTTCATTTCCTCCACCACCGGATTTGCCGATGGAGACTGCCACTTTTCAGAGGTATGTCGTGGAGAGTCTTCAGAGCATCTGGTTTGTTGTCTCTTGCTGCCGCTGCATGTCATCTACTGATGCCGACCACTCCACTCCTGGCCCTTTATCTCGCTATGCTGTATCAGATGACGATGATGATTCAAACGACTAGTCTCTGCTCGGGGGTTTCACATTTTCTTTTCTTTTCTTTTCTTCTGTTTTGCTTTCTTTTCTGAACTTATCTATCTCATTGTCAGTACTTGTTGGAACTTATGGCTATCTATTGATTTTGTTGCTTCTAACTGTGTTCTCTGATCTGACAGTTCCTTCATCTAACTTTTGGCTTCAGTAGACACGATTTCGAGTTTCAGACTTGCAGACAGAGATCCTTGGCATCGATCGATACTCCCTAGTATCGGTCGATACTACCTAGGAATCGTTCGATACTACCTGGGAATCGTTCGATACCGGTCTTCAGTATCGATCGATACCCACCCATTTCCACGGTACCTTCGAGCTAACTTTTAGCCATTTCTGTTTTTGTGCTTTCTCTTGCTTTCTCTAGGCTAGATAACATTGGGTACAGTGTGGTTTAAGTCTGAGGGAGGTAGTTACTGACATGTGGGTTTGTTTTTCTTAGAGTTAGTCCTTTTGAGTCAAATTTTTGTTTTATTGAGTCAAAACCAGTTGGAGATAATGAACCTTTGCTTTATTTCATTGTTCTGACTTTGTTTTTGAGTAACCATTTGTCACAGAATCAGCTCTAAGATCGACTAATGAAAAATCGAAAGACTAACCAGTTGACCAGGAAACACCCATGTCTCCAGCAAATTTCTTCTAAATCCTGAACCAAATCTTGCACTTCACCTCTGAGGTTGGTATTCACTGAACTTGATTCATCATTCATATCTGACGAAGGAACCCATGTGTCTAAAAAATTATGGTATACCTTTCCCTTGACATATGTTGATTTACACTGGTGCATAAAAGATGAAATGATTTCTGCCAAGTAGAGGGCTAGGAACATTTCCTGTGATCCCATTTTTCTACTTGGATAAGGAATGATCACACAAGAGTCTAAAGCGAGGGGTAGGAACATTTCCAGTGACCCCATTATTCGCCTAAGACTTTTGATACTCTGAGAGGGGAAAACCGGGGATTCGGTGGCAAACACCGTCAATACTCGCGTCTCAAACCTTGATTTGTATATGCGAAGCTAAAAGAAAAATTAAAAAAAAAATGAATAAAGAGAACACAAAAAGAGATAAGTCTGGGGGAGAGGAAAATCATATCAAAGTATAAATTTGGGTGGTTCCTTAGTCACGATATCGTATGAGGAAGAATCTAGAAGGTTCCTGAATATCAACAACAGTGATGAAACGGCAATGAAGGATTAGTATGATTGATGCTGTGAGATAATGTGTGGATAATGGGAAGCTGCGACGGTCTACGGAGAAGTACATGGTGGTCAGATCCGAAACTGTTTAGGTGATGATTGAGAGCTTGGAAAAGGAGTCATTACAATTTCTCAAGAGAAGGTGAATCTCCATGTTTTTCAAACCTCTTTCTCTGTTTGGTTTTCTGTTTGCTTGAGGGCAAGCAAAGACTAAGTCTGGGGGAGTTGATATATCATGGTTTTTACCCACTTTCAACCATGATATAAGTCCTTTTCAGAGTCTTTTCAGTAGTCTTAGAGTCTTTCAAATTCTTTTCAGGATATAGGCACATATGGAGCCAAATTGGATTATTGAAAGCTTTTGAAGCAATCTGGAGTTGAAGCAGTTCGGGGAGCTGAAGCTCAGCATCGATCGACACCTGAGAAGTGTCGATCGACGCCATTCATTTGGAAGAGACGCAGATAAAGTTCCCAGCATCGATCGATACCAGTGATCAGAACGCGCAACAAGACCCAGAGATAAACCAGAAGCTTTCCTTATTTTTAGATTAGACTCCAAAACGTGTTTTAACTATATAATTAGGTTTTTCAGCCTCCAGAATACACACCTGATTTTCTGGAGATAGAGTTTTCTGCAATTGAGTTTTTGGGAGAAGAACCTTGAACCCTATTTGTATTCTTACTCTATTCTATTTATGATATCTATTTTATTCATGATGTTTGCCTCATTCACCATGTCTGAGTAGATTCTCTGTTAGGTTTAGGGTTGTTTAAAAGGTATTTGATGAATTATTAGATCTGATTTATTTGTTAAGGAATATCCATAGAGCTTTTCACCTAGACTTGAGATTAATGCTTATTCTAGCCTCCCGAACTAGAATCTGATGTTAGGTTGATTAATTGGCACAAAAGTGTGATTAGTTTCCCGAACTAGTGTTTGGTGAGCAAAAGACCTATTCGCAAAGAAATTTGGTTTAGGATTTTGTGAACAATTGAACTTGATCGTTAATGCTTGTTTGAATTTATAGAGTTTGCAAAGTAATTTGGAATTCTAGGTTTAGACATAGATAGTTTTCGCAACGACAGTTGGTTTACTTTATATCTGTGTTTCAAGTTCAAAAGCGGAACTTATTCATTCCTGACAATTGATTTGATTGATATTTATGATTTGCCTGCGAACTTCCCTAGGCCTAGCTTTTATCCCACTGATTTACTTCCTTGATTTAATTGTTTTGTTATTCTTAGTTACATTCATTTAGCTTAGCTTAATTCATATTCTAGAATCTATTGAGTGATATCCTGAGTCTTTGTGGTTCTACCCCTATATAATGTAGCTACTGCTTTAGTACTTTTAGGGTATTATATTTGAGCATATCAAATTTTGTCCTCCTGTACGCAAAAGTGCCATAGGGACAAGTGAACGTTGTCTTCTCGTGATCATCCGGATATATAGGAATCTGGAAAAAGCCTGAGTATCCATCCAAGATAAGGATGACTAGCCAATCTCTCTAGCATTTGATCAATGAATGGCAATGGGAAATGATATTTCCTCGTCGCCGCATTCAGCTTCCTGTAATCAATACACATGCGATGCCAGGTGATCGTTCTGGTCGGAATCAGCTCATCTTTCTCATTCTTCACCACTGTGAAACCTCCTTTCTTAGGAACAACATGAACCGGACTGACCCAGCTGCTGTCAGAGATGGCGTAGATAACTCCTGCTTCCAGAAGTTTCAATATCTCTTTCTTTACCACCTCTTTCAAATTTGGGTTAAGCCTCCGCTGATGCTCGATTGAGGCTTTCGACTCGTCCTCCAGATGAATCCGATGCATGCACAGATCCGGTGATATACCTGAAATATAATCAAGAGAATAGCCGAGAGCTTTGCGATACTTGCGCAGCTTGCTCAGCAATAAGGCGACTTCTGCGTTGTTCAAATAAGAATTGACAATTACAGGATAAGTAGAATTAGGGCTTAGGAAAACGTACCTCAAGCTAGCTGGGAGTGGCTTAAGATCGAGCTTAGGAGCTCTCTCTTCACTCCAATCACTCAAAGAGTCGGTTTTGGTACGAGAGATATTCAGTTCTTTGGGAAGAAGAGGTTGGTATCGATCGATACCTCCTGTGGTATCGATCGATGCTTCAGCATTGTTGTCAAGAATCGTGGCATAAGCAGCAACAACCTCAGTGGGAACTAATCCTGTCTCAGCTAAGCAAACCAAAGCCCTCTCCAAGGGATTCTCAGGGTGTAACCTCATAAAATACTCATCTGATAGCTCACTGAAAGTGTCAATGAAGAATGTCTGACCATCTATGGTTGGTTTCTTCATCATATTCTCCATGTTAAAAGTCATGATCAGATCGCCAATGTTGAGGGATATTCTCCCATTCTTGCAGTCGATTAGGGCACCAGCTGTAGCTAAGAAAGGTCTACCCAATATCAGTGGATATCTTGGTTCAGCATCATACTCGAGGACGATGAAATCAGTTGGGACTAAGCAATCCCCAATGGTAATCGGGATGTCCTCAACTAAACCTTCAGGGAATCGGACTGATCGATCAGCAAGGATCAGGGTGATCCGAGTTGGTGTGAAATCTGTCATCCCCATCCTCTTAGCTACTGAATACGGCATGAGATTCACACTGGAGCCAAGATCGCAAGTGAACGTTCGAATCTCTCTGTAAAGATGGTGCAATCCAAGACAAAACTTCCAGGGTCTGGTAGCTTCTCTGGAATTTTGTTGAGAAGAATTGCACTGCATTCGTGGGTGATTCTCAGTACTCCCTCCTCAAAATCCTCGAACCTCTCGATGTGATCCATGGGATGCTCATGAGAAAGACCGTGAAAAGGGTGCTGGCCTACAAGAGTGTAGTATGCAGGCTTCAGCTCAAAGTCATTTCTCTAGAAAGTTGGAATACGAATAGCAAAACGGTTTGCATAGAACTGATCTGGTCTGTTGTACTCCCCAAGCGTTCTGGCATGGTTACCCTGAACATTCCCAACATTCGCACGCACATCCGGTGGGATAACCTCATTAGCTACCGGTGCAGGAGCAATAATGTTGCCTTTTGCATCAAGTCTCTGCCCTTACGCGTCACACAGGTGACCTTCCTGATCTCTCAAGACCCCAGCCTCATCACGAGCAAGCACAATCGGATTGTGCATCTCAGCTTGTTTCTTTTGCTTTTTGATCGTACGCTCTAAATCAGCTAGCTCTTTGTTAGATAGATTGGTCAACTGCTTGTTCTTGCTCCTTCTGGTCTCTCGATCCTGCATACACCTGAAACAAAGAAATTAAATCGCGTAAGACACATAAAATAAACCGAGTATCGATCGATACTAAGAGGGTATCGATCGATGCTAAACACTTAGTCGAAATTCTTAAACCATAATCTAATGGTGAAATTAGAGTCCCTGGCAGCGGCGCCAAAATTTGATATGCTCAAAGATAATACCCTAAAAGTACTAAAAACGTAGCTGCAATATATAGGGGTTGAACCACAAACACTCAAGATGTTCACTCAATAAATTCTAGAATATGAATTAAGCTAAGCTAAATGAATGTAACTAAGAATAACAAAACAATTAAATCAAGGAAGTAAATCAGTGGGATAAAAGCTAGGCCTAGGGAAGTTCGCAGGCAAATCAGAAATATCAATCAAATCAATTGTCAGGAATAAAAAAGTTCCGCTTTTGAACTTGAAACACAGATATAAAGTAAACCAATTGTCGTTGCGAAAACTATCTATGTCTAAACCTAGAATTCCAAATTTTTTTGCAAACTCTATAAATTTAAACAAGCATTAACGATCAAGTTCAATTGTTCACAAAAACCTAAACCAAATTTCTTTGCGAATAGGTGATGTGCTCAAATCTAATACCCTAAAGTATCTAAGCAGTAGATGTAGTATTCTAGGGGTGGAACCACAAAGACTCAAGAAATCACTCAATAGATTATAGAATATGAATTAAGCTAAGCAAAATCAATGTAATTGAAAGCAGCAAACGATCAAAAGCAGTTGTAAAATCAATGGAGGGAAAATAAGCTCAGGGTATTTCTCAGGAAATCAAGGAATGCATGCAAATCAATCAATCAGGATTCAGATTTAGCACGGTTCTTGAACTCAAAACACTAAGCTATAATTAACCAACTGTCGTTGCGAGAATTATCTAAATCTAAATCCTTGAATCCCAAATTTCTTTGCAAATTCTAAAGACCTAAACCAGCTTTAAAGTTCAGGTTTGATATGTCTTTTGGAGGCTGAAAAACCTAATTATATAGCTAAAACACGTTTTGGAGTCTAATCTAAAAATAAGGAAAGCTTCTGGTTTATCTTCGGGTCTTGTTGCGCGTTCTGATCACTGGTATCGATCGATGCTGTAAGTGGTATCGATCGATGCTGGGAAATTTATCCGTGTCTTTTCCAAATGAATGGCTTTGATCGATGCTTCTTAGGTGTCGATCGATGCTGAGCTTCAGCTCCCCGAACTGCTTCAACTCAAGATTGCTTCAAAAGCTTTCAATAATCCAATTTGGCTCCATATGCGCCTATATCCTGAAAAGAACTTGAAAGACTCTAAAACTACTGAAAAGACTCTGAAAAAGGACTTATATCATGGTTGAAAGTGGGTAAAAACCATGATATATCACTGAAAGAGAAACTCGATCTTCTGCTAGAAGTTTAGAAAATGGAGTTAAATCCGCCTATGAATGATATTGAACATATGATGGTGAGGATGGTGTCTACTAAGAAGACACCAAGGAGATTAATTACATTGGTGGACGTAATCTCGACAGTTTTGGGAACCGCTCAAATATGCCCCATCGCTGCAAAAATATCGCAAATCTTCAAGGAAGTGGCCTTGAAATCATGATGCACCTTCTCTTAGATATTCAAGAAAAAAGCTCCAGAGAGATAAATGAGAAGGTTGACCGGATGTACACATACATAAATGGGAGAATCGAATCCCTAGCAAACCACATCAAGACTTTGGAAAAACAATTCATGGATTCACAGAACAGATTCACCGAGCCCCAGGGAATATACAAAGAAAGTATATCAGTGCTATCACGTTGAAGAGAGGAAATCAAGTTGAAAATGGGAGGACAACCAATACGTGCCACACAGCAACCGATCGGTTGTCAGATTGGTCGAAAACTTATCGGTATGGTAGTACCATTGATCGGTTGGCAAATGAACGTGAAGCCAACAAACATGCAGTCCACATAGATAATAATGTAGTGGGGCTTAAGGAAGAATTAAAGGACATGAATGCCAAGCAGCAAGCACATCAAGTGCAAAGGATTCCATTCCCCTCCTAAAGAAAGAATGAGGTCCCCAAGAAGGAGTTTGACAAGATGAAAACCATGGTTGGAAAACTAAAAGTCCGATTACCCTTCTTGGAAGTATTAAAAATGATCTCATCAATGAGGAAACTTAATAAGGAGGTTTTATCCAACAAAATAGAGTTATAAGAAGACGTCATGCATCTACCACATGAATGTAGTGCGATATTGCAAAACAAGATGCATGAGAAAGTTGGAGATGTGGGACCTTTCACTCTACCTTTCTCGATTGGCAATTTGAAGTACGGAAGTTGCCTATGTGATCTAGGAGAAAGTGTGAGCTTAATGCCATTTTCTGTATCTCAACGATCAGGCTTCACTACATTCAAGCCATCCAGGATCATTTTAGCTCTGGCCGATCGTTCGATTAGATGTCCCAAAACGTTGCTCATAAATATCATGGTAAAAGTAGGGGAGTGTTGGATCCAAACCGATTTCATAGTCCTCCAACTTGACGAGGAACTAAGGGACCTGATTATTCTAGGAAAACCCTTTTTGGCAACTGCTAGAGCCATCATCAATGTGGAAGAGGGTGAGATTGACCTCCATCTCGACGATATAGTTATAAAGTAACGTCAAAAAACTAGTCAGGGCAACCAGGATCGGTGGTCATTCGTTTTGGGTAGAGACTCTCAATATATAGCAACTGAGATGTATGAGGAAATTTTCCTAGAGGATAATTTGGAGATAGCTCTGACTAGGAAGAAATTTGTGTTCGGGTTTTTAGATAGCGATACAGAGATGATTGCTAGAACACTTGACTCCACTCCCCTAGCATTGAAAGTTTTTTTCCTATCACTTGATGACGAGGAAAAAATTGAGCAAAACAAATCTACTGACTTCCAAATGACTGGTGGACCTCCTTCAGTGATTGGTACTGATGATACTTCACAACCGATCGGTCATTCCCTTGGACCAATGGGTTGTCGTTCAAGAACAACAAAATTTTTGGGAGATTGGAGCGAGATAAGAGCTCCAATGATTGAGTTGAAGAAACTCCCAAAAGGATTGAGATACACACATCTTGGTGCCAACTCAACCTAACATGTGATCATAAACTCTAACCTGAGCGGTGAGGAGATTAAGCTTTTATTAATCGAATTGAAGAAACTTTTGGATGGCTTTAGGATACTCTATAGAAGATATCACTTGGATTTCACCACAGATATGCGCTCATAGCATACACATGGAAGAAGCATCAAAGGCGTCTATCGAGGGGAAAATACATCTTAACCCTAATCTAGAGGAGGAAGTGAAAAAAAGAGATTCTAAAATTTTTAACTTATGAAGTAATCTACCCAATCTCCAATAGCAAATGGGTGAGTCTTGTACATGTGGTATCAAAAAAAAGAGGGGTAACTATTGTCAAAAACGAGAAGAACGAGTTTATCCTTACGAGGATAGTGACTGAACACCGTATGTGCATTGACTAAAGAAAGCTAAACAATACCACCACAAAAGATCACTTTCATCAACCCTTTATTGACCAGATGTGGGAAAATTATCCAACTACCCATACTACTACTTATTGAATGGGTATTCGAAGTTCTTTCAGAGTCCCATTCAGCTAGAGGATCAATAAAAGACTACATTCACTTGCCCCTATGGTACTTTTGCTTACCGTAGAATATAGTTCGGTCTATGCAATGCTCCTGCCACTTTCTAAAGATGCATGATGTCCATTTTCATGGACAAGATAGAAGATATCATGGAGGTCTTCATGGACGGCTTTTTCAGTATATGGTTTCTTATTCGAATCTTATCTAGAAAATCTCTGGAAAGTCTTGCAGCGTTGTGTGGATACTAATCTTGTGCTAAATTAGGAAAATGCCATTTCGTGGTGACTAACGGGATAATCCTCAGTCACCAAATTTCAAAGAAAGGAATCGAGGTTGATAAGGGAAAGATAGAGGTGATGAAGAGCCTGCAACCACTAAAAACGGTTGAAGACATTCGGGGTGCCTAGGGCACGCGAGGTTCTACAGAAGGTTCATAAAATATTGTTACAAGATAGCAAGGCCCCTTACATGTCTTCTATGCAAAGAAGTCGCGTTTGACTTCAAATTAGAGTTCCAATAAACCTTCACTACGCTTAAGCAAGATCTCGTGACTGCTTCCATTTTACAACCTCTAGATTGGGCACAACCTTTATAGGTAATGTGTGATGCCAATGACTTCGCTGTCGGGGATGCTTTAGGGTAGAAGAGAACAAGAAACTTCATGTCATCTACTATGCCAGCCAGACTTGGGATGAGACACAAGCAAAATATGCTACGACAGAGAAGGAGCTCCTAGCTGTTGTTTTCTCCTTTGAGATGTTTAGGTCTTATTTAGTTGGATCTAAAGTGATAGTGTCGCCCTACGTTAATAGATGGAAAAGAAGGACTCCAAGCCACATTTTCTACGTTGGATTCTCCTGCTACAAGAATTTGATTTGGAAATAAAAGACAAAAAAGGGAATCGAGAATGGAGTTGCTGATCACCTTTCTCGGATGAAGATTACTGAGGACATACCTATTGATGACAGACCCCCCAAAGAAAACGTTTACAACATGCCCATAGATTGTTGCCTGGATAAAGAATTTGAGGTGAAAGTTGCTAATAGGCTCCCTTGGTATGCCGATTTCGTAAACTACTTGTGCGTAGAAAACGAGCCACCATATTTAACTAGATATGCAAAGAAGATGTTTTTGCGAGATATCAAACATTAATTTTGGGATGATCCTTACCTCTACATGAGATGCTCTGATTATCTATACTGAAGATGCGTCCGAAGGTCTGGCATACTCTTATACTACCACAGTTCGGAAAATGTGGGATATTTCTCTTCATTTAAGACTGCTGCGAAGGATCTCCAACACGGGTTCAGGTGGCCGATTTTTCCCAGACCCTCACAACTATTTCTCACGCTGCGATTCATTTCAACAAATTTACGAGGTAACCAGTATATCTTACTGTTAACCCCAATTTTTACTAGTTTTTAAGAGTCTTTTAATAAAGAGTCTTGTATTTTTCATCAAGAACAAGATGGTTTAAGTATTATTTCAGTGTTTTGTAGGATCATGGACTTGGTGCATGAAATAAAGAGATACGGGTTTCAAATGGGCTAAAGATGTTCTTGAATAAGAAGATTTTCACATATGCCAACCGCATATGTACACCGATCAGTTGAGAAGAGCTCAAGAACCGATCAGATGCATTTTGCACCGACCTCTTTCACTTTGCATCGATAGGTTTCTGCTTTACAATATTCTTATTTTTGGCTCATAGGATCTCTTAGCACTATAAATAGGAGACTTGACCTTATTCTCAAATCATCCAGGTCTGAACACAAAAACACTTCAAGAGATCATTGCAAATACTTTAGAGTTTTTTTCTTGGTCACAGTCTTATTTATTATTAGAAACACTAAGAACTCCACCACTGTTCGCTCTTATAATCCAAGCGAGTCTATTCTCACACCTTGATTCTCACCAAGCAGCATCAACGTAGCAAGAATATTGCATTTGATGTATTTGTTATGTAGTTCTCTCTCCTTCAACTCTTGTACATATTGGTTGTTCTTGAGCGGGTTCCCATACTTTGCAATGCAATTTTAGCTTTTGTAGTTTATTTTGCAATGCAATTTTGTTTTCATTATTGTCTTGCTTTATTTATGCATTTATGCTGGAGTAATTCTTTTTACTTTGGCTTTTAGGGTTTCTCATATGATAAGATGTTCTAGATAATGTTTAATACGCATACATTGTTTAAGAAATGATGTTATTTTCTTCGCGTAGGTTGTTAGTAATGCTTATCTGAGACGAGTTTGTCAAGATATCAGAATCTAGCATAGGTGAGCAAGGTATTTCTGCGCAATGGAAGTTGGTAGAAGCCTTGTGTATATATCGATCATTTTCTTAATGCTAGCTATTAGATCTTAGATAGTAAACATGAGTTTCTATTTGGGATTGTTTAGCTTAGTACATTATTGCTAAGGGATTACGGTAACTCATATTTATGATTGAGTTCGAGAAGAAATTTAATGCTTTCTCACATATATGCATGTTTTCTTGTTTAGAGATTTTAGGTGATTCCCTGAATGTCTAACCAAATATCCTATGCTTTTAGTCAATTTATTTAATAATAAGAAAAAAAAAAGTTATTTATCGTCCTAGCGAAGTTTTAATTGCTATAGTCCAAAGAGTATTTGTTTTGGTCCTTGTCGATTCGATCCCTAAGTACTATTTAGGGTAAAGCTTAACACTCAACACTTACTAGCCTTTCATTACATATCAAAATGGGTGGAGGCTATAACTAGTCCCACGAACGATTCCAGCGTCGTGATCAAGTTGTTCAAGAGCATCGTTTTTCTGTGATTCGGTGTAACCCAAATAGTTATTAGGGATGGGAGACATCACTTCGTAAACAAGCTTATGAAGAACATTCTGAAGAAACATGGGGTGCGCCGCAAAGTTGCTAAACCTTACCATGCCCAAAGAAATGGTCAAGCGGAGATTTCAAACTGTGAGATTAAGACATATCTTGCTGATTACGATAGAGAAACTTTACCTGAAATCAACCTCGCAGAGTCTAGCTCGCAGGACAGCTCAGATGAGTGAGCATTTGATTAGCCAACCAATCCGTTTCATGGGTTTCACCGATCGGTTGTGAGTAGTATAGAAATCGATATGTCTCACCTGTGCACTGATCAGTTTGATGGTGATTTTGAAACCCCCTATCCTTGTATTATATTTTATACTTCTTTTTGTTAGCTTTCTTTTTTTAAAAAAAATTTCACCTCCCTTCTTCCTTCTTTATACATCGGGACGGTGTAGTTCATGTCTGCGGGAGGGTAAAGATGTACTAACTACTTGGTTATATTTAGTGAAAATTTTCAAATTTTTATGGAGCAATTTTTAGTAAATCTAGGGAACAAAGAGCTTTTCATGGCACTTACTTTAGGACGACCTTCCAACAACCTATTCAGGGCGATTTTAGAAGCAGAGCAGAAGTTTAGAACGATCATGAGCATAGTTTAGAACGATCATGAGCAGACACAATAATCGGGAAAGTACTTATCACTATGAAACTTGAATGATTTGAACTTAACCTTACCTAGTGGAACATCAAAATTGTGTTTAATATATTTCACTTAGGGGCTTGGTAATCATGTTATGGATTAAATATTTGGAGTTACACCTTGTTTTACTACTCTTTTGACCTCTAAACACCCTAACCGTTTATTCAAACCCTCTGCATTCTCTTGATCTGCACTATCATGTGCATTCATGTACATAAATTACAGAGTATACGGACCGAGATAGCTAACCTTTCATTATGATTAAGGGTTTTAGACGTATGATTTTGGGATGGTTAGTAAGTTGTTGTATGAAAAGTCTTGTTGACAGAATTTTTAGAGCTTGCTTAAAGAATCCAAAAGAAGTATGACATTTTATTCAATGCTTCATTTTGTAAAACGAGGACCGGTTCGAGCTCTCTTCATTTAAATAAAAAAACAAAAACTTTAAGGAAAGGAGAAGAAAAGGAACCGAAAAAGTCTTAAGTTTCTGTAAGAAAAAAATACTTCGAGGGAATTTTAGAACATTTATGAGTTTATATCGGGTTTTGAGATACTTTTGATGGCCTAAGTGAAAAGAAAGCTATGTATGCATCAATTGATTTGTGTCTCACTGTGATTATACATAATGATTTGCATCCTAGATTTTTCGGATAAAGCCATGAACGCTTGAGTCACCTTAAAATCTTCCTTACAAAGACCATATATATCATGTTTGACATCCCCTTTGTGCGAAGTGCACGCAACTTTTAATTGAATGTCAGAAGGTTAAGTTCATTGATTTCAAGTATAGAAAGAAGGTTTTTCTCTAGATTTTTTTGATGTGGTTCGCGGAAGGAAGACCCACTGTACATATATATTTTCCCCAAAGATTTTCTAGCTCCTGTTTTTGTAATCATTTCTCCAGGCTCAATTTTTTATTGTTCTTTACTTGAGGAAAGCGAAGATTCAAGTATGGGGGAATGTGTTAACCCCTATTTTTACTGATTTTTAGAGTCTTTTTTACAACTAATCATGTGACTTTTAACCAAGACCAAGTGTGTTTTTTGAGTCTTTTTGTGTGTTCGCGGGAAAATGGGCTTGGGGACGAAAAAGAGAGATATAGAGCTAAAATTGGCTTTAAGTGGACGAAGAGAAAGAAAGATTTGGAGGCGGAAACCAATCGGGTGTGAAGAACAAGAAAACTTATCGGGTTGCAACTTTGAACAGATCGGTTGGGTGTTTCGGAAAACTTTCATTTTGGCGATTTTGGAAAATTTTCATTTCTCTATTCTTCCATTTTTCTCTTCCCGTTGTACTATAGAAAGAGGGCTCGACCCCTCCTTGTAAATACTTTTTTATTAGAGTTTTTAATTGATATTCTTTAGAGTTTTATTTACAGATTTTGTAGTAGATTTAGTAATTCAATTATGAGGTTTTCATCTTTGTGTTGCTCTATCTAAACCATACTTGAGTAATTCTCTATTGGGTCTTAGCGTTTCTAGTAGGATGTTTTAGATAGGTATTCATTAATTTTCATATTGAGATGGATGTTTTAATTCTTCATCTAGGTTGTTATTAATGTTTATTGACAAGAGTCAAGATATGCCTTTAGATGTTTCTCGAAAACGAGAGTTCCAACGGAACTTTGGATTGTAACCTACAAAGTATCCCTAGACAACGAGAGTTGCTAGGAGCTTTGTGAACCCATCAATCCTATACTTAATGCTTGCTTTTATTCTTAATAATAAACGAGATTTTTTGTTAGGATTTTTAGCTTAGTAGTTATCTCTAAGAGATTAAGGTAACTCAAATTTATGATTCAGTTGAAGAATAATTTTTATTGCTTTCTCATATGCATGCATGTTGCTTGTTTAGAAATCGTTTAGGATTCCCTTTACCCAATATATCTATCAATTGTTCATTTCGTAGTTATTCTATTTGGGTCTTATAAAAGAAAACAATAAAAACATTATTTATTTTCCCTAGCTAAATTTTAATTATCATAATCCATAGTGTATGCGCCCATAACTCAGCAAAAATGCAATGGATCACTTGGATATTCACTCAAATATCGACTTACCTTATTTGGACCCGAGGGACATCAATGCACAACAACTCTTTCTCCAATCACTTGTACGCATTCTCCAGCTTGATTAGGTTAAACTAGATGTCCTAAGATACCACAAATTCACACCCAAGCTTTCAAGACTCAAGCATCATCAACTTGCCATATTTGGAAAGATTTTCTCTTTCTTATTCCAACGACTCGTTCTCTTTAATTCTTGTGATTTGTTTAGTCTTTTTAGATTTGTTACTGTTGTAAAAGAGCCTATATAAGCTCGCATATGTCCTTTGTAACATTTACCCATTATCTTAGAAATTATCTCAATAAACTTTATATTTGTTTTTACAACGTATTGTCTTTGTTTTTTGTCATTTCAAGTCAAGTGTGGATTCACTTCTCTTGTGTTATTTACGAACCGAATAAGGTTGTTTATTTTGTGAGTTTATTGTGGATTCATTCAACAAACCATCATCTCCATGAATACCTTCATCCATGTGACTGTTCTAGCTTTGAACCTTTCCTTCCGTTGAATAAATCATTGGGTGGATTCCCGTGTTTGTGTCATTGGTTTCAGAGCTAAAAACCTCCTATCGCCCATGTTGTATCTCTTCAACCTCTATCTTTAATATTTTTTTTTTCTTCTGGTTTGTTTATTATTTCTCATAAAATCGAAAACCAATAAAAATTTGTTTCTTGCTTTTTTTTTTGGTTTAATTTGATTATGCACGCTTAATAAAAAAATAAAATAAAAGTTTACTAGTTTTAGTTTGTTATTTGTTTCAATTTTTTTTCTTAAATTTGTTTTACAAAGAAAAGCCATAAAAATCATATTATTTGTTATTTTAATTAACATTCAAAATTTAATTTATAAAACCAGAAAAATAAAAATAAAAATTATATTCCTTTTTTGTAGGAAGTCTCTATTTTATTTCAACTAAAACTTAAGGTATTACAAATGCACCTGACTTGGGAGCCTCATGCAACTAGCATCCTCCCTCACAATCGTACTGACAACATCCGGTCGAACATCAAAAGCATGAAAAGCTAAAGGTCAAGTAAACACTTAGTTGGCTAAACCATCAGCTAGAAAATTCACTTCCCTATACAGAAGAGAGATACGAACACTCCAGTCCGTCGAAAGAAAGCCATAGCACATACGTACTAGAAAAGATAACGGATGAGAATCTCTGAGAAGCACCATCAGTGTTCAACTTGAACCATCCCATATCCGGTGGGATCCATGCAATCAATCTTTCCACCCTCGGGACATCTCTCCTTCGCCCTCTTCACTTCCTTAGCAATATCTCTCACAAATCGTACCCTACCCCAACACTTCCCCTTATCACCAAGAAATTGAACGATCCCCTTGATAATTTGTCGATCATAGTTTTAAGCAAGAAACTTAGAGAGATGTTGGAGTTCAAATGGTGGAATGATTGTGCGGTTTGAGTTGGAGGAGGCGTATTTACCATCCCTAAATAGGGGTCCATGGAGGGTTTTTGGAAGCTATTTTATGGTGCAAACTTGATCGTCATAATTTGATCCAATACATAATGATATTAACACGATGCTAGTTTTAGTCAGGTTATCTAATAGTCTGGTGAATTTCTACCATAAATAAATTATACTGAGGATTGCTTGGGATTTAGGGAAGCCAGTTAGAGTTTATTTAACCACCTTGAATTTTGAGAGGGCGCGTTTTGCAAAAGTATGTGTGGAGGTGAATCTCCCAAACCTCTCAAAGGTACGGTGGTGATTAATGGGGAGCAGTACTTTGTCTCATAACATGGTGCAACCTTGCCCCATGAGAATATTGTAGAAATCAGTCAGTTCTAAGTGATCCCGCGAGTACAAATGGAGAAAAGGGTTTGAATGGGGGTCTGCAAAGGCGTGTAGGCGCGTAGGCCAGTGAAAAGATCGAGGGGTGCTCGCGGTGGGAGATAATTAAGCAAATAAATGATGGTTTTACAGCGGTGTGTAGGACATGGAAACGACCAGAATCTTCTGTGCCTAAGGTGTGTTTGTGGCGGGAGGATCGCAGACAAAATTAGGAACGAATCTCATAGTGATCCTGAGAAATCAGGCGCATGAGAATATTGTGGTTTCCAACAGTTTGTGGGGGGGGGGGGGGGGGGGGTTTAGATATGGATAGAAGATCTTCTGATTAAAGGAAGTAACTATATCCCCGGGGGGATAAGGAGAATGAATTTGTGGTGAACCAGGAAAATGAAGGAAATAAAATCGAGAATATTAAAATGGGAATTACTGCACTCACATTCAAAAAAGGAAAGGGGGTCTGGGAGATGGGTCCGAATATAAACGGGCTGGGGGTTTAAGTCCCGTTGACTCAAATAGACCGAAACCCAAACAACAATAATCAACTTGACCCACTAGAGGATCAATCTTCAGCCCAACCAGAGGTGAGATGGGGTTATCGTTATTAGGAAAGAGGCTCCGGTTAGACGAAGGGAGAGTGTGTAGACTAGGTGATTTTTTTGTGCGCGATGAAGAGGGAAGCATGGTGAAGGATGTCTCAGGACATGGTAATGAGGCGGATATAGAAGCCCCCTGAGTTGGATTGGAAGGAGATCTGACAAAGGGAGTAATGGTTTCATAAGGTGGCTTGCTTCAAGGGAGTGTGGGGTCGTTAGTAGCTTAATGAGTTGCCCTGGTAGTTCGCACTGATATGTGCCAAATTAAAATAAATTGACTATTAGGGAATTGCTGGGGGCGAATTAACCCAAATTTTTAAAGATAAATTCAATATATTTTGAAGAAATTAAAAGACATATATTGGCTCTATTCGAGACACATGAAGGGGGTGATAGAGCTCAATGTATTGACTGGGACTGGGGTTCGAAAACTTCTTCGATTTGACGCGATGGGAAAAAAATGGTGGTGCGTTGCTATTGTAGAAAACAGGGGTGGGTGATGTAGTTGTAGTGCAGTTGTTGGATCAATACATCTATGCCACGGTCACAAATGATACTGATGTCTTGAACTTGATCATAGTATATGCAGCTCCAACAACCAGTAGGAGGAGTTGCTTAAGGAGTAGTTTACATAACTTATTTGTTGGAGCTATCAGATCGGTTTTGATTAGAGGTGACTTCAACACCATTTTACAGTTGGATGAATGGACATGCGGGAGTGATTGTTTATCTTTGGATTCAATAGCTTTTGGTTAGTAGATGCATGAGCTTTCTCTTATTTATATTGGCTTTCGCGAAATAAATTGACCTGGTGAATAGGGCGGGCTGATAAGAAATTTGTAGCAAAAAGCTTGGACCGGGGTTTTTATCGCGCCTAGACGAGACTGAAATGGCATGAAGAAGTGGTTACTCACCTTCCTTTCTTGGCATCAGATCATGCTCCATTATATGTTCAGATAAGCCTAGTTTTCAATCATAATTCGTGGTGGAGGCCGTTTCGGTTTGAAGCAAACACATACAAACACATGAAGCACTAAACCGATTGAAGGTGAAGCTAATTAGGAAAGTGTTTGGTGATGTGTAACGACGCAAGGTTCGCTTAGTCAATGAAATATATTAGGTTCAAGATGGTTTAAAAGTGGATCAAACGGATTCTTGTTAACCTGTATTTTTACTGGTTTTTGGAGTCCTTTTTATAGCTATTCTTGTCTTTTCATTTTCCAAGAACAAGTTAGTTTTTGAGACTTTTTGTGTTTTCACGGGAAAATGGGCTTTGAGACGAAAAAGAGAGATTTAGAGCTAAAATGGGCTTCAAGTGGACAAAGAGGAAGAAAAACTCAGAAGCACGAACCGATTGGTTGCACCTTTGCACCGATCAGTTGGGCGTTTTAGAAAATTTCTATTTTGGCGATTTGGGAAGATTTCTATTTTTCTTTTCTTCCAATTTATCTTTCCCCTTGTACTATAAAAATAGGGATCGACCCTTCCTCTAAAATCATCAAGCCTAAGAGTGAAAAACACCTTGTAAATATGTTTTCTTAGAGTTTTAATTTAATGTTCTTTTAGAATTTTATTTATAGTTTTTGTAGTAGATTTAACAATTCAACTATGAGTTATTCATCTTTGTGTTGCTTTATCTGTACCATGCTTGAGTAGTTCTCTATTGGGTTTTAAGGTTTCTAATAGGATGTTTTAGATGGGTATTCATACATGTTCATATTGAGAATGATGTTTTAATTCTTCATCTAGGTTGTTATTAATGCTTATCTTAGACGAGAGTCTAGATATGCCTTTAGATGTTTCTCAACGATGAGAGTTGCAATGGAACATTGGATTGTAACATATGTGAGGAAAGTATCCCTAGACAACACGAGTTGCTAGGAGCTTTGTGAAGCTATCAATCCTAGACTTAATGCTTGCTTTTAATCTTAAAATTAAATGGAAGTTTTTGTTACGATCGTTAGCTTAGTAGTTATCACTAAGAGATTAGGGTAACTAGTATTTATGATTGAATTCAAGAATGGCTTTTAATGCTTTCTCATAAGCATGCAAGTTGCTTGTTTAGAAATCTTTTAGGATACCCTTTACCCATATTATCGATCCATTATTCATTTCATATTTATTCTATTAGGTTGTTAGAAAAGAAAACAAAAATTATTATTTATTTTCCCTAACTAAGTTTTATTTATCATAATCCATATTGTATTTGTTTGGTCCATGTGGATTTGATCCTTAAACATTATAAAAAGTTTTATAGTACACTAGTGATATTATTTGGAATAAAACTTACACTCAACTAGTGCCTTTGCCAGAGACCATTAACGAGTGCTTTTGGATTCGTAGTTAAAATTATGTCTAGGGTTTTATTTTCTTGTTTTTCTTTTGAATTTATCTTTTACTTATCTATCTAGCTTTTTAGTTGCTTGAAGGTTTATGCATAGACAAAGTCATTGACGACTTGCTACTGCCGGATAGCGACGAACTAGCAATAATCGAGCGTTTGGGAAGACAGATCCAGAGAATCAGAAGAATGAAAAATGTTGTTGATGTTGTCGAGAGAGTTTGTTTGGACAAGAATGTTCTTGCGAACAACCATCAATTAATCGGACTAGAGGCACGAATGATCAATTTTCAAGTAGTTAGAGAACCGATCGGTGCACCTCCACGACCGATTGGTTTGCGTATGATTTTTGAGTCTCCTGAGGCTACTTTAGGAGTCTACAGTGCTCCTAATAGGTTCTCTGCTGGTAGAATTGCGACCCATCCACCTTTGCCTCAGAGAAAAGACTCACATCGAGCGTTCGATGATTCATTTTCTCATGAGAACACATATGCAGAATTTCGAGGATCTTTAGAGCACATAAGGACAAATGGAGTTTTCCCGAGACTGCCAATACTTGACCTTGTTCAACTTTTCCTTGAGAGACAAATTTGCGAGATGGATGAGACTTCTAGAGCCAGGTTCCATCACGATTTGGGAGCAGTGTCGCGATCAATTTATCAATGACTTCTACCCGAATTCCAAGACCACTCAGTTGAGGAACAAAAATTTTCCACATTCCAACAAACGGCGAACGAATCATTATTCGAGGCATGCGCTCAGTTCAAAGGATACTTGAAGGATTGTTTGCATCATGGCTATTATCACGAGACTTTGCTACATGTCTTTTACTAAGGAGTCTCTAAGAAGTTTAAATCGCTCTTGGCGTTGCAAGTCATGGTAATTTCGCTTCTAACACTAGTCGGAAGGCTTATCTCCTCATTATGAATTTGGCTACGAGCAATAGCAGCCATTGCGCTGAACACAATAGATCAAAGAAGGCTGCTATTAAGCGTGTGGAAACGAGAAAATACCAAAATATATCATGTGTATAAGTTAATGTCATGATATAAATAGTGTGAATGATACTAATTGATCAAATAATAATCTCTTTTTCCACCACAACAGGTGTGAATAATACCTTCGTCGCCAGAAATTGACGTCGTTAAATCGTATTTACCTGTGCCGTTATTGAGTAATGTGGAGATAGCATCTTTGTTAGTCTTTATTGATCCTTTAGGTTTGTATTCATTGAGGCCGTGATACTATTGGAGCGAAACCAACTCAACTAGCTAGGGTTTCGGCAGGTCCACTATTAGCTTTAAAAGCTTCATATGACGCTGCAAAAACCGTCATGCCTTCTTCTACGGTGGATTCAGAGGTTTTATGTACACCACTTGCAAAGGTTTTACAACCGACATTCTCGAGAATTCCGGTGATGTTGCTAACTCTATCAGAAGAAGGAGCAGGTGCGGTTAAGATTCTAAGAGCGCTGACCGGAGCGTTAATTTCGAGAACAAAGATGTTGTAAGAGATTTGTTTAACTGATTTGGCGTATGATGAATCGAGCATGGATCTAGGAGCGGACGAGCCAAATCCGACTTTGTCTCCTTTGAGATTGGTGACATTGACGAATCCTAGGTTTGTGGAAACGTTTTTGGTGGTTTGGTAAAGCGTGGTGGTGACGATTGTGTCTTTATTTAAGAAGGCCATTTATTGTCGCTATTACTAAATTAACGTACAAATTTCGAGCAACAAAATTAAGAATACTCTTGTTGCGATCCTCCCAAGGATAGGTTTGCTCTAGATTGGTTGTATGAGATAGAGGTTGATAAATCCTTGACTTCAAAGGATTCACACCGAGAGATGCTAAGGCACGAGAGACACTCAAAGATCCTTAGGCCCAAACGTTAGTGAATGATGTGAAACAAGGTGGTGACTACGATGATTGGAGAATCCGAGGAGAAGGATGACAAAGCGTGGCTATTACACCGAAGATCTTTGTGCCCCTTATCACGAGAAGAACACTCACAATCGATCGGATCGATGGCTGCGTCAAAGAGTTGCGGAAAGACTCTTTGATAAACCGATAAATATTTCTATGAATAACCTTCAAAGAAAGAAGAGATGAGAGCATAAAACTCTGAAAAAGTTTTTGATTAAAATAAAATGATCTGTTTTTGAAAAGGGAGAAGAGAAGACATATAAAGGAGAAGGGGGAGTTTAAACACACTCCTCGAAAATGACAAGAGCAAATTACAAGAGAATAATCAATTAAGACCAAAGACTGAATTTAGTGTGTTTACTCCAGCGGAATTCTCTCTTGATTTACTTTCAGCGGAATTTACTTTCTTTCGATCCGAAAAGTTTTGACAATCAAACACAAGTTCCACCTTCTTTTCCCACTCAAGGAAAGCGTCCGGGTCATTCTTGCCGTAGAATGGTGGAATACGAAGTTTCAATCCTCCTAGGTCATCATTTCGTCTTCTGGCCGGTGGATGTCTCATTTGGTTCTCATTGGAGGAATACCCGTGTTCGTAGAACGGGTTACCATGCAGTTCCTCTCATCTTGGCCTATCTCGTCGATGTCTTACCGGTGCGTGGTAACTCCCTCGCCCATCACTCTGATCTGATCTAATTCCATTAACTGTATTGACGTCTTGTTGTCTCTCTCGTCCTCCGAGTATACGGACTTCTAGTACAGCCATACGGTTTCTCATTTCATGTAGGAGTTGAGTGATGTCGTCGACTTTTTGGCTCATAGTGGACTCACGTTCACGTCTAGGCCGGGAATTCTCAGCTTCACTCTCTTTGTCTGACATATTGTACCTCACAAAAGATCAAACAACTAGTGAGAGTATGCAAGATTGAAGGATAAATCAAGAATAATCAACTAGAACCCGAAATGACTGTTTTGTTTGATCAGACAGAATAAAATATCAAATCATGTTCAAAAATTCTGAAATCAATTTTAACAAATACTAGACTCTTCCTAGTTTCCAAAACAGTTGATTTCGCAATTTATCTATCACCAATTATTTATGAAAATTCGGGCAAGTGAACAGTCAAATTCGATTTTAGAAGATGAAGAGTTAGGAATGGGTTCACCGATTTTCTCTTGAGCAAGTAGCTCTGATACCACTTGTTGCGATCCTCCCAAGGATAGGCTTGCTCTAGATCGGTTGTATGAGATAGAGGTTGATAAATCCTTGACTTCAAAGGATTCACACCGAGAGATGCTAAGGCACGAGAGACACTCGAAGATCAAGTTTTCTCTTGATTTACCCTCCACTTGAAAAGGATTTGTCCTCAAATCGATTTCATCTGCAACATAAGGAATAATATCAGAAACATTGAAGCTAGAACTTATAGAATACTTACCTTGAAGATCAAGTTTGTAGGAGTTGTCGTTGATCCTTTCGAATACAGTGAACGGTCCATCGACTCTAGGTAAGAGTTTGGATTTTCTTTCGTCCGAGAACCGTTCCTTTCTAAGATAAATCCATACAAGATCTCTGGGTTCAAAAACCTTCTTGCGTCGTCCCTTATTTGCATGTTTACGGTAAAGTTCCGTTTTATGTTCGATGTTTGCCTTGGCCTTCTCATGCATTTGTTTCACCATTTCAGCTCTTTTGTTACCATCCAAACTTACACGCTCACTCAAAGGTAAAGGGGTTAAATCGAGAGGAGTAAGTGGATTAAAACCATAAACAAGTTCAAAAGGCGAAAACAAAGTAGTAGAATGTTGTGCATGATTGTAAGCAAATTCTATATGAGGCAAACAATCTTCCCATGACTTAAGGTTCTTTTTAATGAATGTTCTCAAAAGCGATCCTAAAGTCCTATTAACAACTTCAGTTTGACCGTCGGTTTGCGGATGACATGTAGTGGAGAAACACAATTTAGTTCCTAATTTCGACCAAAGGGTCTTCCAAAAGTAACTCAAGAACTTAGTGTCTCTATCCGAAACTATAGTCCTAGGCATCCCATGCAAACGCACAATTTCCCTAAAGAACAAACTAGCAATATTAGATGCATCATCCGTTTTATGACATGGAATAAAATGCGCCATTTTCGAAAACCGATCAACAATCACAAAGATGGAATCACTACCCTTTCTAGTCCTAGGCAATCCTAAAACAAAGTCCATAGAAATGTCAGTCCAAGGCGCGCTAGGAATGGGTAAAGGAGAATACAAACCTTGGTTTTGGAGTTTGGATTTGGCATACTTACAAGTTGTGCAACGGCTACAAATTCTTTCAACATCTCGCTTCATGTGCGGCCAAAAGAAGTGATCTTGTAAGATGTGAAGAGTTTTGGCAATGCCAAAGTGTCCCATCAATCCACCTCCATGTGCTTCCCTAATAAGAAGATCTCTCAAAGAGGAGTTAGGAATACATAGTCGGTTCTCGTAAAACAAGAATCCGTCACTTTGATAATATTTTCCATTAGCGAATTTAGCACAAGAGAGAAAAACTTCCTGGAAATCAGAATCAGATGCGTAAGTCTCCTTGATCATTTCAAATCCAAGAACCTTGGCGTCAAGTGTAGAGATCAAAGCATACCGGCGAGACAAAGCGTCGGCAACTACATTTTCTTTTCCTTGCTTGTATTTGATGACGTAAGGAAATGTTTCAATGAATTCTACCCAACGTGCATGTCTCTTGTTCAACTTTTGCTGGCTCTTTAGATGTTTAAGAGATTGATGATCCGTGTGAATAACAAACTCCTTCGGCCATAAGTAATGTTGCCAAGTTTGGAGTGCTCGGACTAAAGCGTAAAGTTCTTTGTCGTAAGTCGGGTAATTGAGCATTGCTCCACCAAGCTTCTCACTGAAGAAGGCCACGGGTTTCTTCTCTTGCATAAGCACAGCACCTATACCAATACCAGATGCATCACATTCGATTTCAAAAGTTTTAAGAAAATCCGGTAAAACAAGAAGAGGGGCATGAGTAAGTTTATTTTTCAAAAGTTGGAAGGCGTCCTCTTGAACTTGTTCCCAACGAAATCCCACGTCCTTCTTGATTACTTCAGTCAAGGGTGCGGCAATGGTACTGAAGTCACGGACAAATCGTCTATAGAATCCGGCTAAACCGTGAAAGCTTCGCACCTCGCCAACGGTCTTAGGGCTTGGCCAATCTCGGATGGCCTTGATCTTGTTTTCATCGACCTGTATACCCTGAGAGCTAACAACAAAACCTAAAAAGACAACGTTATCCGAACAAAAAGAGCATTTCTTCAAGTTACCAAATAAACGTTCCTTCCTAAGCACGTCTAGCACCAACCGTATATGTTCAACATGTTCGTCTAGGTTTTTGCTATAAATTAAGATGTCATCAAAATACACAACCACAAAAACACCAATATAAGACCTGAGAACATAATTCATTAAACGCATAAAGGTGCTAGGTGCGTTGGTTAAGCCAAACGGCATGACAAGCCATTCGTATAAGCCATGTTTAGTTTTAAAAGCGGTTTTCCACTCATCACCTTCCTTCATTCGGATTTGGTGATAACCACTTTTCAAATCTATTTTTGTAAATAATCTAGAACCATGGAGCTCATCTAACATATCGTCTAACCTTGGTATTGGATGACGGTATTTTACCGTAATGTTGTTTATGGCGCGACAGTCGACACACATTCGCCAAGTACCATCTTTTTTTGGAACGAGTAAGACGGGCACAGCACATGGGCTCATGCTCTCACGTATATGACCTTTAGCCATCAGTTCGTCAACTTGACGTTGGAGCTCCTTAGTTTCAACGGGATTAGTCCGGTAAGCCGGCCGGTTCGGAAGAGCGGATCCGGGTGAAAAATCGATTTGGTGCTCAATACCACGGATTGGTGGTAATTCACTTGGACCGTCCTCTGGAAAAACATCAGCATATCCCTGCAAAAGAGAAGACACACTGCTCGGGATATCCGGCTTAGGGTCAGTCATGCTTGTAAAAGCATCCCTAAAAACTAACAAAACAAACGGTTGCCGAGAAATAAAAGCATCTTTAAGTTCACTCGGCTTAACAAGTAAGGATTCAGTTATGGGCATTTTATCATTTGTTTTAGAACCCTTATTCTTATCTTGATCAGACTTAGAGCTTAAAGAATTACTTACATTGCTTTTTTGTTCAAGTCTAAGTTGATCACAATATACCTCATGTGGCGTCAATGGTACAAGGGTGATCTTTTGGCCCTTGTGTTCAAAGGAGTGCTTGTTTGTAAACCCATTATGGATGGCTCTACGGTCAAATTGCCACGGTCGTCCAAGAAGGATATGACCAGCCTCCATTGGTAGCACATCACACACAATTTCATCATCATAGCGGCCGATAGTCAAAGGAACCGTAACTTGCTTGGTGACTTTGAGCTGCCGTTGGTTGTTTAACCATCTAAGGTTATATGGCCGTGGATGTTTCTTGGTCTCCATACCTAGCTTTTCCACTAAGGTAGTGCTAGCAACGTTAGTACAACTTCCGCCATCAATTATTAGACTACATACCTTGCCTTTGACGTTGCAACGAGTATGGAAGAGGTTTTCGCGTTGTTCGTTTTCAATGACCGGCTCTTGGGCAAGGAGAACACGTCTGGCTACAAAGAGTTCACCATCAACAGCATGCTCCTCATATTCATCATAGATAGGCTCGGTCTCAATTTCTTCTTCCTCATCGGTAACAACTTCACCGCTTTCTAGTATCATCATGGTTCGGGCATTCGGGCACTTATTCGCATAATGTCCTTTGCCTCTGCATTTAAAACATTCAATATCACGGTTACGAACAGAAGTAAACTCAACCTTACTCTTGAAGTCATGGCTGCTAGTGCTCGGCTTAGAGTCGGTTTTAGGTCTAAGGTCGGTTCGGGGAGGGTAAGTCGGTTTGTCTCCTCTTGTGTAGTTCGGTTTAGTAGGATATTGTGGTCGTGAGACGCTTCTTCTCTTGAGTTGTTTCTCAGCTAAGACAGCCTTATGCAACATTTCCTCTAAAGTCTCATACGATTGCATTTCCATGCGATCTTGTAGTTCTCGGTTCATGCCGGCTAGGAATCTCGCCATGGTAGCATCACGGGATTCGTCTATGTCACCTTTAAGCATAAGCTTTTCCATTTCTTGAAAATAATCCTCAACACCTTTACTTCCTTGAGTAAGTGTTCGCAAACGTTGGTGAAGCTCACGGTGGTAGTGGTTCGGCACAAATCGTCTTTTCATTAGAGTGAGCATTTCTGTCCATGTCTCAACGGGGTTTTCACGATTGCGTCTCCGGCTAGTAACAATTTGATCCCACCAATCAATAGCATAGTCATGGAATTCGGTAGCGGCTAGGCTCACTTTCTTTCGATCCGAAAAGTTTTGACAATCAAACACAAGTTCCACCTTCTTTTCCCACTCAAGGAAAGCGTCCGGGTCATTGTTGCCGTAGAACGGTGGAATACGAAGTTTCAATCCTCCTAGGTCATCATTTCGTCTTCTGGCCGGTGGATGTCTCATTTGGTTCTCATTGGAGGAATACCCTTGTTCGTAGAACGGGTTACCATGCGGTTCCTCTCGTCTTGGCCTATCTCGTCGATGTCTTACCGGTGCGTGGTAACTCCCTCGCCCATCACTCTGATCTGATCTAATTCCATTAACTGTATTGACGTCTTGTTGTCTCTCTCGTCCTCCGGGTATACGGACTTCTAGTACAGCCATACGGTTTCTCATTTCATGTAGGAGTTGAGTGATGTCGTCGACTTTTTGGCTCATAGTGGACTCACGTTCACGTCTAGGCCGGGAATTCTCAGCTTCACTCTCTTCGTCTGACATATTGTACCTCACAAAAGATCAAACAACTAGTGAGAGTATGCAAGATTGAAGGATAAATCAAGAATAATCAACTAGAACCCGAAATGACTGTTTTGTTTGATCGGACAGAATAAAATATCAAATCACGTTCAAAAATTCTGAAATCAATTTTAACAAATACTAGACTCTTCCTAGTTTCCAAAACAGTTGATTTCGCAATTTTATCTATCACCAATTATTTATGAAAATTCGGGCAAGTGAACAGTCAAATTCGATTTTAGAAGATGAAGAGTTAGGAATGGGTTCACCGATTTTCTCTTGAGCAAGTAGCTCTGATACCACTTGTTGCGATCCTCCCAAGGATAGGCTTGCTCTAGATCGGTTGTAGGAGGTAGAGGTTGATAAATCCTTGACTTCAAAGGATTCACACCGAGAGATGCTAAGGCACGAGAGACACTCGAAGATCCTTAGGCCCAAACGATAGTGAATGATGTGAAACAAGGTGGTGACTACGATGATTGGAGAATCCGAGGAGAAGGATGACAAAGCGTGGCTGTTACACCGAAGATCTTTGTGCCCCTTATCACGAGAAGAACACTCACAATCGATCGGATCGATGGCTGCGTCAAAGAGTTGCGGAAAGACTCTTTGATAAACCGATAAATATTTCTATGAATAACCTTCAAAGAAATAAGAGATGAGAGCATAAAAACTCTGAAATATGTTTTTGAATAATAATAATCTGTTTTTGACAAGGGAGAAGAGAAGACATATAAAGGAGAAGGAAGAGTTTAAACACACTCCTCGAAAATGACAAGAGCAAATTACAAGAGAATAATCAATTAAGACCAAAGACTGAATTTAGTGTGTTTACTCCAGCGGAATTCTCTCTTGGTTAGATCGTTAAACGGTGTAAGCCGGTTGCCTCGTTAAAACCTCTATACGGAAAACCCATTGGGACAAAACCGTATACAGGAAAAAGAGTACAACGCAACTTACACAAACGATCAAACCTCAAGAAGAATTCGAAGATAATGAGGTGAGGATCGGGTGCATGAGTTGTTCCTCCTTGATCCGAATGTCCGTAAGTATTTGTTGAACAGCTCCAGCTAGCTTCCTTGCCTTAGATCGGGTGATAGGTCCTTCCGGAATGAGTATAGCATCTTCTTGAGCATCCTCCAATGCCTTTGCGTCCATGATCATATCAACTCTTCTCGTTTCAAAAAAGGAATACTATTCCAAAACTATTCTACTTCTTGCACACACAAAAAAAAAAAAATTATTCTACTTCTTACCAAAAGAAAGATCTACTTCTTACCAAAAGAAAGATCTATTTGTATAGTAGACATACGTAGAATGGGGTAAAGCAACATCATAAAGCCAAAAACTTACTAGAAAGGAGAAAAACAACATTAAAAAATAGACTTCCAAAATAAAATAAAAACACAAAGTTGATATGAAGAACACGTGAGAACACCAAAACCTGTCCTCCTAAAAGCCAGATACGCGGTCATAATATTCAACTCGACATCCCATCCGATATTAAAATGATGTTCTAAATCACTAACCAGCTACATTGTCATTATATGTAAGTAAAGTAATAAAGCAACAGTAAAAAATACACCAGAAAAAGAATAAAGAATCTATGGAACCAGTAACCACATAGACGAAGATTTGTGCATGTGAAGAAACACCAACTTTATAAGATACAACTATATATATATATATATACTTGAAAGACATAATTTTAAATTAAATCTCTTAAAGCAAATCTTTATGGGTAGTAAACGAATCATTCAATACATAGGAAATCCAGGAAGAAAGTACTCCTTGCACATAACATGACTATATAAAGAAGCAATTAGATTGGTCATCTTCACAATCACCAATCATTCATTCCAAAAAATTTGGAAACTAGAGAGAGAGATTCTCAGCAATAATTTGTTTGTTTCGTTGACATTTTGGAAAAATGGCACTCAATATGGAAGGTGGACCCATGCACTTTTACGATGAAATCGAACCCTTTTGTCGATGGAGGAGAACAGAAGACATCGACATTCTTGAGATACATCTTCCTTCAGGTACACTAATTGTTCGCTCATGATTACTATAAATTTATAACAAACAAAAAAATAAAAGTATCATTTCTTAGGTTACAATATATATAAGCATTTCATATTTTCAATGATACATTGTGATTTATATATCGCATGAATTAACATAAATACTATTAAAAGTATCTTTTTGATGGTAGAAAAATAAGTTATTAATTTTCAACACTGCCTAAGAAAAAACTTAATCATTGCAATTTGCTACATATATCTCTTTCAACCGAAATAGCATAACACAAGATTACTGTTTAAAATTTTAATATACTTTGATTTTACTTTGCTACTTTGTTTCTCACTTTCTCCAAAGATTTTAATTATACTTTGCTTCCACATTGGTACTTTGCTTCTCGCTTTCTTTGATTCCATGTTGTTTATTTGGTTTTGTAATGTTAGGCCTCGCTAGGAATTTAGATGTGTCATATAAAAACTATTTTTCTCCGGTTTGGGACACTAGACTGAATATTTAACTCAAGTTTGTGTTGACCAAAAAAAGAACCGAATATTTTTTTTTTATCATTGTATAACGGAATTGGTGTTTGAATAGGTTTAAAGAAAGAGCATATTAAAATACAGATCAACAACAGTGGTATACTAACAATAACGGGAGGCTGTCCTGTGGACCAAACCAAATCAATCAAGTTCAAGAAAGAAACAAAAGTTGCAAAAAATTGCAGAAGAAATGAGATTCGTGCAAAGTCCTCAAAGGGAGTTCTGTATGTGACAATGCCAAAGACAAGCCCTCTAGCAGCTGGCCCCTCGGTTGCTTTGAAGGGAGCCACATCACAAACTTTAAACCCTAAAGAAGATAATGTTATGGGAAATGTACCAAACTGTGCAAATGAATTTAATAGCAAGTTTGGCACATTGAGGCAAAGACTATGGAGGAAGACAGTAGTTGAGGGCGTGGCAGCCATGGTGGTTGTGGTTGGTGCAATTGTAGGAGTGGTTAAAGCGTACCAATATTTTATGGCATCACCTGTGTGATCAAGTTTCAATAAAAGCATTGTTTCCTGACGGTATATATGATGTAATATAAACATTTCTTATGTTCCACTTTACAGAAGTTATTCCTCATTAATATTAAATAAGTATTAACTATTCTTCGTGAGTTATTAAATAATTAACGTCAAAAACATTGATTAAATAAGTATAATTTTACCCCACACACACATATATATATAACTAATAACATAAATATTTTGGAAACATAAACAACTTGTAATTGGTAAAAAAGATAAGGATTTTTTTTGGCAAACTAGACCCTTATTTAAAATCAAATGCAAAAATAGATTTCTCCTTCTTTATTTTTTTCAAAATGCTTTAAAATACATTTTCCGACTTGTTTTTTCAGTACTATAATACCTAACGCTAACTTCTACTATGAAGTCTAATGGCTAGGTTTGATACATAATAACCAAAAAATTATCACGTAATTACGAAAATGTCATCATTTTCATAGTTTCCAACCATCATTACCAACCAAAATTGAGCTCTAAATGTTTCAAACAACCAAATTAAGAGATGTTAAACCTCTATAATAGAGCTAAAAGCTCCATTTTCGTCGATCTCCTATCTCATTTCAACCATTAAACTCTAAAATCTCGTTTTTCAGAATTCACCACCTTAGATCTTGCGATTTACTAAGATTTGTGCATAATGATGCTTGGATTTCATGGGCATTGATGGCATGAGTAGTTCTCGGGCGTCGAAGAAACTAAAAACAAGCTCAAACCGAATTTTGGTAATCTTTTCTTGCTTTTCACCAATATTCCAGAAGGTAGACTTCTAAAGCGAAGTCTCAATAGTCAACTGGGGGTTAGTTTTACAATTGACGTTTTGCTTCTCAGACTTCACGATAAAAGTCTCAAGTTCTCCTTTGAAAACAAAAAGCGGTGTTCCTAGTAACTATCGTTTTCTTCGGATCCTTTTCTCACCGAGGCTACAATCAAACATTGCATTGCAACTGTCGTTGTCGAGAAATATCTAAAGGCATGTTCAGACTGTCATTTAGAACAAGCATTAATAACAACCCAGAAAAAGAATCAAAACATAAATATCAATATGAAGATGCATAGAAACTTATCTAAAACATCCTAACATAAACCCTACAACCTAACAGAGAATTATATCTAGCATGTTAGAGATAGAGCAACACGAATATAAAAAACTCATAAACATATTGCTAAATCTACTACTAAATCTATAAATAATACTCTAAAAATAAACATTATATTAAATCTATGGGAAGAATATTTACACCTTGTGTATCAATTATTATGAGGAGGGGTCGAGTGAAACATCCTAACCTTGTACCATGTACCAGATCAATTCTCGGACATGTAATCCGAGAGTAACACTTACACGAAAATACCAATATTTTGTTTTATTTAACAATCCACATCAAGTAAACATCCATCCCTAATAATTGACCAAGTCTAACGCTTACCTTAGTCATACCTTAGCCACTTGTAAGATTATATTCGCTTGTGTACGTACATCCACGTGAATCCTTGCCAGCCATCCACCAACAATCCCTTATCCGCGGGCTTTCCTACACAGCTCCCGAACATAACTCCCTTAGGTCAGCTACCATAATATCATCCAACATAGGAACAACATTGCTCTTGGATTTCCTTACCCGACCATCCTTTTAACTTGATCACTCTTGGATCAAGTACCATTATCTGTTCGCTAATGCTTGTCCTTAGCATTTTCATATCCCCATTGCTTTCCATTGCAATTTCCATATCCCATGATTATACTTAGCAATTTCCGTTTAATGAACGCTCTTCCTAAGCATCTTCCACGTTACCAATGCCATTTCTTAGCATTCAACGCATTACTAATGCTTTTTCTTAGCACTTTTTCGTGTCTAATCCTTTTCCTTGGAATATTCACGGTCTAATCAATTAGACTTGTGTTTTTCTTTTCAAGACTTTGTTCTAGCACCAACCATGCTCTCTCCTTGAGCTATCCATGCTCTGATACCAATTTGGAACAACCTAACCCGGTATCATGTACCGGATCAAATCTCGGACTTGTTATTCGAGAATAACACTTAAACAAAAATACCAATATTTTTGTTTTATTTAACAATCCACATCAGGTAAACATTCATCCGTAATAATTGGCCAAGTTTGTCACTCAACTTAGTCATACCTTAGCCACTCGTAGGATTTTTTTCACTCGTCCACGTAAATCTACATCAATTATTGCCAACCATCCACGAACAATCATTTATCCCAAACATAACTCCCTTAGGTCAACTACCATCGTATCATCCAACAAACATCCCCCCTTTGTACTTAATTATTCATTCACCCACCCCACATAACCAAGCATAAAGAAAGAGATGTTCGGAATTCAAAACATGGACCAGATCGTCTATCTTTGTCCATTTTCCGTTATTTCTCCCTAACTTTCTCTCTAGCTTACTCTTGATTTCTCTTAAGTGTGGCTATTACGGTTTCTCCGATGATAATCCCTCAAGAGGTGACCATCCCCTCTATTTATTGGAATAGGGTTCACACTTAAACCTCTAAATATTCATCTTTTACCGAACTAGACTTGGGCCAGTCCATTGGGCCTCTAAGTACCCACGTGGATCATCGACCACCTACCATGGATCATCAACCGCCCACGAGGATCATCCAACGTTATCAAAAATTTTCCACACTGTCTGACCACATTCCATTTTTTCGGATAATTCAATTTTTCGTCCAAAAATTTTCTTTCTTGTACGAACATATCCACTTTTGTCTGAACATATATATTTCTGCCTGAACACGACCACACTGTCCGAATCCAACAACTTTGTCCGAACTTGAAAACTTTTGTCCAAACATGACCCTGCTGTTAGAACGTTAGTCTCGATAATCCAACACGGATTTCTTAGAAATGAGCTTCTGAACTCATTCCTCTCGGATATTAAGATTTCCTTCGACCAACTTAAATTATTCTTGAAAATCCTTTGCAATCCCCTTCTTTGAACCATCCTCGGTGACCTCGAACCGTCCTTGATGGTCTTCGATGATCCTCAACAGAATCATCGGACGCTGGTGTTACATCGAGCCCCCTTTATATAGTACAAGAGCTCCAACCGATCGGTGCAAGGATGCAACCGCTCGGTTCTTCATGTTTCTTCAATTGATCGGTGCAAGGATGCAACCGCTTGGTTCTTCATGTTTCTTCAATCGATTGGTGCTGATGTCAATCGATCGGTTCGCGGGTGCGAGTACTTCTTCCTTCTTGTATATTTTGAAGCTTATCAAAGCTTCTTGAAACCTGTTTAATCTTCTTGAAGTCCATTTTAGCTCTATTTTCTCTTTTTCTTCCTCAAGCCCATTTTCCCATAAAACACAAAAAATACTCAAAACTATCTTGTTCTCGGTAAAAAAAATGTAATAATAGTTATAAAAGGAACTAATAAATTTAGCAAAAATAGGGGTTAACACAGTAGTAAGAGTGGTGGTTGGTGAATTGTTGTAACATCTGGTCGATAAAAGGCAGAGGAAAATGATCTTTCCTAGTAGCAACGTTCAGTTTCGGTAGTCAATGCACATCCAGTGCGTAGTCCCTGTCCTTGTAGGGATAAGCTCCTTCTTTTCAGTTGTGGTACCATGTGCAGAAGACTTACCCATTTACTTTCAGAGATTGGTTCGATTACTCCGACAGATAATAGTTTCAAAATCTCCTTCTTCACAACCTTCATTAGGTTGGGGTTATAGGTTGATGAATGATTTTGATGCAGAACTCCGGTGATATTCCAGTAATGTCATCAAGAGAATACCTTAAAGCTTTCCTGTACTTCCCTAGTTCGTGCAACAAAAGTGTAGCTTCTTTGTTTCTCAATTTCAAATAGATGATGAAGGGATAGGTGGAGTTCATACCAAGGTATGCGTACTTCAATCCTTCTGGGTGATAGTAAACCGATCGGTGAAGGATGGTGACCGATCGCTTGTAAAGCATTTCTAAAACTGATCGGTCAAGCTTATGAACCGATCGGTTGTGCATCACTCTATTTGACCATCCGATCTTCATCTTCTCGATATAGTCAAAGGAAAGCAACTTCCATCACTAGAGGAGTGGAATCAAGTGTTATGACTATCTCGGGGCTTTCTTCATCTATTTCGACATTGAATTTCATGATTAGTTCATTGAGATGAAGATCAATCTCATTTCTTTCACTTTGATGATGGCTCCGACTGTTGTTAGAAAGGGTCTCCCTAGAATGATTGGAACCCTTGATTCTTCGTCGAGCTAGAGGACTATGAAATTAGTTTAGATCCTACATTCCCCCACGTTTACCAGAATATTCTCAAATAGTCCTTTGGGGCGTTTAATTGAACGATCAACAAGTACCAGAGTGATCTTGATGGTTTGAATGTAGTGACACCCAATCGTTTAGACACGGATAATGGCTTAGGCTTACACTTGCTCCTATATCACATAAACAACGTCCGAACTTGAAATCGTCTATCGAGCATGGTAGCGTAAAAGGTCCTGGATCTCCAACCTTCTTAGACATTTTAGTTTGACAAACCGCGCTGCTCTCATGTTTCAAATGTATAACGCCTACTTCTAATTCTATTTTGTTGGAAATCATCTCGTTAATGAGTTTCCCCATCGATGGGATCTTCTTCAATGCCTCCACGAAGGTTAATCAAACTTGAAATTTCCCAACAACGATTTTCATCTTATCAAACTCCTTTCCGCACTGATATATTCTCTACGTGCATTCTTTGGCAGCTCGGTGAATCCGCTCCGTGAGTCCATGAATTGTTTCCCCAAAACCTTGGCGTGGTTAGCTAGAAACTCCATCCTACTGTCTATATTAGCGTACATCCTGTCCACCTTCGCATTTATCGCTTTGGACAATTTCTCATGAATATCTAAAGATGTTGCATCATGATTTCGAGGCCGCTTGTTTTATGGCTTGCGACGTTTGTGCTTTGATGGAGAAAATTTAAACGATTGCCGAAATTCTTGGGACCACGTTCAGTGACATAATTGATCTCCTTGGTGCCTCTGTGGTAGTCACTATCCTCCCTAGTCATGTGTTCGACTTCATTCATAAGTGGATTCAACTCCTTCTTCTTGAGCTCCAGCAAAAAGCCGAGTTATTCCTTTAGCTCTTGGTATTCGTTTGTCTCCACACTCTTAACAGCAAACATTTTGGATCTCGGGTGCTGCGTGTTTTGGCTGCTACTGCTTGTGGCAAAATTCGTAATAAGGAAATAAGCCTGCTAAACATTGTTAAAAGCGAAATCTACTTGACTTGCCGCGTCAAGAGCTATTTGGATTTTTTCGGAGACTCCTTCGTAGAAGACATGTAGTAAAGTCTCGTGAAGGTAGCCATGATGTGGACAGTCGTTCAAGTACCTCTTGAACCGATCCCATGCTTCGAAGAATGATTCGTTCCCTGCTTGTTATAACGTGGATATCTTGTATCTTGTTCCTCAACTAAGTGTTCCTAGACTTCCCGTAGAATTGATTGATGATTTGGTCATGTCATTGCCCCCAAATAGTGGTGGAACCATGTTCCAGAAGTCTCATCCATCTCGAAGCCCTATCTCCTAAAGAAAACTTGAACAAAGTCAAGTATTGGTAGTCCTTGACATGCTAGAAAGATCGTGAAAATTCTGCACATGCTATGTCGGGTTCTTATAAGTGAGTACCATTTAAGATTGACTGCTTCACCAACTGAATCATAGAAGTTTCGATGCGATAGTCTTGTCTGTGAGGCAAAGATGGATGGATAGCGGTTCTTCTAGCAGAGAACCTATTGTGATCATTGAAGTCTCCTAGAGTAGCCTCAACATCCATTTGCAAACCGACCGATTGGTTAGGGTAATCGATCGGTTGCTCATTGTTGCAAACCGATCCATTGTGGTGGTACACCGATTGGTTATCCAATATCTTAAAAACTGATCGGTCTCACACCAAAACCGATCGGTTGAAGGATATTCTCAGCAACATTCTCAGCAATCCTAGCAGCATTACCATATTCTCCATCCATGTTTCTCTCTGAAGCTTTCTACTAGCACGCTTGATTTTAGCAAGGTCGTTGTTGTTAGGTTGTAGCAAATCGTTAGAAGCGTTGCTCTTTTCTTGCATAAACCATCGAACACGAGATAAAAGGAAAATATAAGTAAAAAGAAATAAAATTAAAAACAAGAAAGTGAAACCCTAGACAAAATTATAACTACGAATCCAAAGGTACCTCATTAATCATCCCAAGCAGCGGCGCCAAAAACTTGTTAAGTGTAAGTTCTACCCCTAATAATTATAGAAAGTGTATGATACACCACTGTAGTACTTAAGGGCTTAAATCCACAAGAACCAAAACAAATATACTATGGATTAGGATAATTAAAACATAGTTAGGGAAAAGAAATATGATTTTTGTTTTCTTTTCTAACAACCTAAATAAATATGAAATAACAATTGATAGATAAATAGGATAAAGGGAATCCTAACGAAATTTTAAACAAGAAACATGCATGCATATGAGAAAGAATTAAAGAACCATTCTCGAACTCAATCACAGATGCTAATTACCCTGGTGCCCCAATGATAATTACTAATCTAACAACCCTAATAAAAACTGTCGTTTATTCTTAGGATCAAGAACAAGCATTAACGATAGGATTGATTTGTTCACAAAGCTCCTAGTAACAGTCGTTGTCTTCCGATATTTTGCTCACTTAGGCTACAATCAAATATTCTATTGCAATTGTCTTTGTCGAGAAATATCTAAAAGCATATCTAGAATGTCGCCTGAGATAAGCATTAATAACAACCTAAGCAAAGAATCAGAACATCAATCTCAATAAGAACAAGCATAAATACCTATCTAAAACATCTTATATGAAACCCTAAAACCCTACATAGAATTACTCAAGCATAGTACAAATAGAGCAACATTAAGATGAAGAATTCATTATCATATTATTAAATCGACTACAAAGACTATAAAAAATTTCTAAAAGAAAGACATTAAATCAAAACTAAGAAAATTATTGACAATACGTTTTTCGCTCTAAGGCTTGGTGTTATACAACTAAGGGTCGAACCCTCCTTTAATAGTGCAAGGGAGGAGAGAAAAATGGATGTTTAGAGAAATGGAAATCTTTTGAAATTGCCAAAATTGAAGGTTTCCGGAATCGCCACCCGATCGGTGCAGAGGGGCAACCGATTGGTTTTCTTGATTTTCACAACCGATCGGTGCAATGTGCAACTAATCAATTTGCACGTCCAATTCTTTCTGTCTTCTGGTCCACTTGAAGCCGAATAAATCCTCTTGAAGTACTTTTGCCATATTTGAAGCCCATTTTTGTCTTCAAGCCCATTTTCTCACGAAAACACAAAAAACACTCAAAAACTAACTTTTCTTGTTAAAAAAGACAAAATATTAGTCTTAAAAAAACTAATATTTGTTAGATTAATGCGGAATTTACATAGAGAATAAGGTAGATTTGTGTGGAAGTATAGAGAATGAGCAAAATGAGTTAAGAGAGAATGGGGAGAAAAAGAGGCTACATTTTTTCAAAGAGTATATGTTTTACAATGAGTGGTTACATCTTATATAGAGCTATGAGCTGACTAAGGTTACACAAAATAAACCTAGAGAATACTCAAAAGAGGCAAGGAAGGCGTCGCTTTTATTGAAGGGACCAAAAAGTGGTTCACACCAAGTGGTCCTCACTTTGTGGTCCACACCACATGGCTCCTTTTGGTCCCCCCTTATCCATATGCGCTCCTCTCTCTTTTGAATGCACAAATGGGCCTTTGCAAGGCCTGAAAAAACCTCTGAATCACCCATTCTCCTTTTGCACTTTGGCCTTCTTGATTCACCCGATCATGGGGAAGTGTACGGACGTACGGACATTGAAGGCTAAGCTTGGATTGCCCGTAAAGATATTGAAGGCTAAGTCGTAAAGATACTCCCCCTCAAGCTTAGTAGTAAAGATATTGAAGGCTAAGCTTGGATTGCCCGTGATCATCACCTCATTAAAAACCTTAACATGGAAAACCCAATGGGACAAAACCGTGCTAAGGGAAAAAGAGTATGATGACCGCGGACGTGGGGACTTGATCAAGGACGGGTGAGTGATATATCATGGTTTTTACCCACTTTCAACCATGATATAAGTCCTTTTTCAGAGTCTTTTCAGTAGTTTTAGATTCTTTCGAGTTTTTTTTCAGGTTATAGGCATATATGGAGCCAAATTGGATTATTTGGAAGCTTTTGAAGCAATCTAAAGTTGAAGCAGTTCGGGGAGCTAAAGCTCGGCATCGATCGATACCTGAGGAGCATCGATCGACACCACTCATTTGAAAGAAACACGATTTAAGCCCCAAGTATCGATCAATACCATTTATAGTATCGGTCGATACCGGTGATAAAAACGCGCAACAAGATCCGAAGATAAACCAGAAGCTTTCCTTATTTTTTGAGACAACTCCTAAACGTGTTTTAGCTATTTAATTAGGGTTTTTCAGCCTCCAGAAAGACACTTCTGACTTCTGGAGATAGAGTATTCAACAATTGATTTTTTGAGAGAAGAACCTTGAACCCTTTTTGTATTCCTACTTTATCTTATTTATCATATCTATTTTATTCATGATGTTTGTCTCATTCACCATGTCTGAGTAGATTCTCTGTTAGGTTTAGGGTTGTTTAAAAGGTATTTGATGAATTATTAGATCTGATTGAATTGTTATGGAATATTTATAGAGCTTTTCACCTAGACTTGAGATTAATGCTTATTCTAGCCTCGCGAACTAGAATATGATGCTAGGTTGATTAATTGGCACGAAAGTGTGATTGGTTTCCTGAACTAGTGTTTGGTGAGCAAAAGACCTATTCCCAAAGAAATTTGGTTTAGGATTTTGTGAACAATTGAACTTGATCGTTAATGCTTGTTTGAATTTATAGAATATACAAAGAAATTTGGAATACTAGGTTTAGACATAGATAGTCTTCGCAACAACAGTTGGTTTATTTTACATCTGTGTTTCAAGTTCAAAAGCGGAGCTTATTTCATTCCTTGATATTTGATTTGATTATAATTCTGATTTGCCTACACCTTCCCTAAGCCTAGCTTCTATCCCATTGATTTATCTCTTGATTTAATTGTTTTGTTATTCTTAATTACATTCGTTTAGCTTAGCTTAATTCATATTCTAGAATCTATTGAGTGTTATCCTGAGTCTTTGTGGTTCGACCCCTATATACTGCAGCTACTGCTTTAGTACTTTTAGGGTATTATCTTTGAGCATATCAAATCGGTTTAGAATTTCGACTAAGTGTTGAGCATCGATCGATACTCGTTGTTATTTCTGTCACTTACGTGATTTGATTTCTGTGTTTCAGGTGTATGCAGCATCGAGAGACCAGAAGAAGCAAGAACAAGCAGTTGACCAATCTATCTAACAAAGAGCTAGCTGAATTAGAGCGTACAATCAGAAAGCAAAAGAAACAAGCTGAGATGAACCATCCGATTGTGCTTGCTCGTGATGAGGCTGGGGGTTTGAGAGATCAGGAAGGTCACCTGTGTGACGCGCAAGGGCAGAGAATTGATGCAGAAGGCAATATTATTGCTCCTGCACCGGTAGCCAATGAGATTATCCCACCGGCTGTGCGTGGGAATGTTGGGAATGTTCAGGGTAATCGTGCCAGAACGCTTGGGGAGTACAACAGACCAGATCAGTTCTATGCAAACCGATCTGCGATTCGTATTCCAACCTTCCAGAGAAATGACTTTAAGCTGAAGCCTGCATACTACACTCTTGTAGGCCAGCACCCTTTCCATGGTCTTTCTCATGAACATCCCATGGATCATATCGAGAGGTTCGAGGACTTGGTCACCAGTATCAAATACAATGGAGTGTCCAATGACTTCCTCTTCTGTAAGCTCTTCCCATACTCTCTTAGTGGAGATGCAGCTTACTGGTTGAAGCAGTTGCCTCCTGGTTCTCTGACTACCTGGGAGGAGACCAAGACTGCTTTTCTGAATAACTTCTATGATGATGCGAGATCAGAGGAACTCAGGAACAAGATCTCCAGTTTTCTCAGGGAGCGACTGAGGCATTCAAGGCCGCCTGGGTTTGATTTTGATCTTATCAGAGGGATTGCCCTCACCATGGTTTCTCGCAGGTTCAGTTATTGGGTATCTTCTTCAGAGGTATCGATTGGAGGTATCAGATGGCTTTGGACGCTGCAAGCAATGGGAATTTCAACACCAGGTATCCCAAGGACGCTTATGTGTTGATTGAGAATTTGGCATCTAGCAACAGTACTAAGAATGCAGATTTTGAGAGAAAGAAGCAGAATGGAAAAGATGATGGGTTGCAGATTGCTGAAGTACATGCCAAGCTGGAATCAGTTCACAATCTGTTATTGGGTAAGCAGCAGAAGGCAGTGCACTTTGCTGAGGAAGTTGAGAACATCGATGAAGGTGAAGCAGAGGACGTCAACTACATAGGTGGTAATGGGTTCCAGAATTCGTCGTACAACCGCAATTTCAACAACAACTCTTAGAGAGGAGGATTCAAATCTGATTTAAAGTCTTCGAATTTCAGAGCAAACTTCTTTGCTCAGAAGCCATTTCAGAACAGTGGGTACACTCGCACATATGGGAATTCATCTTATCAAACACCACCACCCAAGACTCAGGAAAGCAAAGTTGAGACTATGCTTGAACAGATTATGGAAGGGCAGCAAAAGATGACTGTTGACTTCAACGGAAAGATGGATGCCTTATACACTGATTTCAATGGCAAAATCGAAGCTCTGAACATCCATTAGAAAAAGTTGGAAACTCAGGTTGCTCAAACTGCAGACACAGTTAAGAGACAAGACGGTTTCCTTCCGGGAAAAACAGTGAATCCGCGGGAGCATGTTCATGCTATCACTTTGAGGAGTGGAAGAGAGGTCACTCCACGGTTGAAGAAGACCTACTCACATAAGTAGCTCGTCGATCTTGCTGGAGACGACGATGACGACAATGAGATTCCTGCATATCTCCCCAGTATCGATCGATACTCCCCCAATATCGATCGATACCACTCAACATCAACCGTTGCCCGTTCAGAATTCTACAGGACCAGTTGAAAAACTAGAAACATCGATTGATACCCCCTGTATCGATCGATACTCGTCCAAGACTCGAACAGAAGCAGACCACAGGACATGTCGGGAGAGTCTATATACCAAAGATTCCTTTCCCTCGACCCGCTGCTAAGTCTAAGAAGGAAATAGAAGAGGCCAGATGCCGAGCAATGCTAGAGAAGTTGGTTGTTGAACTCCCGTTCGTAGATGCTCTCAAGATTGCACCTGCTTTCAGAATATATATCAAGAGTATGGTTTCGAGGAATGTGAATCTTGAAGAAGGGGTACTGAGAATCACCCATGAGTGCAGTGCTATTCTTCTCAACAAGATTCTAGAGATATTACCAGACCCTGGATGTTTTGTCTTGGATTGCACCATCTTTACAGAGAGATTCGTACGTTCGCTTTGCGATCTTGGCTCCAGTGTGAATCTCATGCCTTATTCGGTAGCTAAGAAGATGGGGATAACAGATTTCACACCAACTCGGATCTCCCTGATCCTTGCTGATCGATCAGTCCGATTCCCAGAAGGTTTACTTGAGGACGTCCCGATTACCATTGGGGATTGTTTAGTCCCAACAGATTTCATCGTCCTCGAGTATGATGCTGAACCAAGAGATCCATTGATATTGGGTAGACCTTTCTTAGCTACAGCTGGTGCCCTAATCGACTACAAGAATGGGAGAATATCCCTGAACATCAGTGATCTGGTTATGACCTTCAACATGGAGAAGATGATGAAGAAACCAACCATAGATGGTCAGACATTCTTCATCGACACTTTAGGTGAGCTATAAGAAGAGTATTTCTTGAGATTGCATCCTGAGAATCCCTTGGAAAGAGCGTTGGTTTGCTCGGCAGAGACAGAGTTAGTTCCCACATAGGTTGCTGCTGCTTATGCCACGATTCTTGACAACAATGCTGAAGAACTGAATGTCTCTCGTACCAAACCCGATTCTGTGAGTGATTGGAGTGAAGAGAGATCTCCTAAGCTCGATCTTAAGCCACTCCCCGCTAGCTTGAGGTACGTTTTCCTTGGCCCTAACTCTACTTTTTCCTGTAATTGTCAATTCTTCTTTGAACTTCTTTGAACAACGCAGAGGTGGCCTTACTGCTGAGCAAGCTGTGCAAGTATCGCAAAGCTCTCGGCTATTCTCTTGATGATATTTCAGGTATATCACCGGATCTGTGCATGCATCAGATTCATCTAGAGGAAGAGTAGAAAGCTTCAGTCGAGCATCAGAGGAGACTTAACCCGAATCTGAAAGAAGTGGTAAAGAAAGAGATTCTGAAACTTCAGGAAGCAGGAGTCATTTATGCCATTTCTGACAGCAGTTGGGTCAGTCCGGTTCATGTTGTTCCTAAAAAGGGAGGTTTCACAGTAGTGAAGAATGAGAAAGATGAGCTGATTCCTACAAGAACGATCACCGGACATCGCATGTGTATCGATTACAGGAAGCTGAATGCGGCGACGAGGAAAGATCATTTCCCATTGCCATTCATTGATCAGATGTTGGAGAGATTAGCTAGTCATCCTTACTACTGCTTCCTAAATGGATACTCAGACTTTTACCAGATCCAGATACATCCCAATGATCAGGAGAAGACGACATTCACTTATCCCTAAGACAAATTTGCTTACAGAAGGATGCCTTTCGGATTGTGTAATGCTCCAGCTACATTTCAGAGATGCATGATGTCGATTTTCTCAGACATGATCGAGGAGTTCATGGAGGTATTTATGGATGATTTCTCTGTCTATGGGTCTTCATTTAAGGGATGTCTGGACAATCTATGCAGAGTTCTTCAGCGCTGTGAGGAGAAGCATCTAGTTCTGAACTGGGAGAAGTGTCACTTTATGGTTCAAGACGGCATCGTTCTGGGACATAAGGTTTATAAGGCTGGGATTGAGGTTGATAAAGCTAAGATTCAGGTCATGACAAGCCTCCTACCGCCTACATCTGTGAAGGACGTTCGAAGTTTCCTTGGTCACGCCGGGTTCAATCGCAGATTTATTCAGGATTTCTCCAAGTTAGCTCGTCCGCTTACTGCTCTGCTGTGTAAAGATATCACCTTCGATTTTACGCCAGAATGTCTCGTCGCATTCGGAATGATCAAGAAGGCATTGATTTCTGCTCCTATTGTCCAACCACCGGATTGGAGCCTCCCTTTTAAGATCATGTGTGATGCGAGCGATTTAGCAGTTGGATCTGTTCTGGGACAAAGGAAAGATAAGAAGCTCCATGTCATATATTATGCCAGCAGAACACTGCATGACGCCCAAAAGAACTACAGCACCACTGAGAAGGAATTGCTTGCTGTTGTGTTCTCTTTTGAGAAATTTCGTTCATATCTAATAGGGAGTAAGGTGATTGTGCATACTGACCATGTTGCTCTTAAGTATCTGCTGCAGAATAAGGACATGAAACCTCGGTTATGTCGATGGGTTTTACTGCTCCAAGGTTTTGACATAGAGATCAAAGACAAGAAAGGCGTAGAGAATGGAGTTGCAGATCACCTCTCACGCATGAAGATCAAAGAAGTCGTTCCTATCGAAAATTCCCTACCTGAGGAGAAGATATACTTGATTGAGACTGGTTCTGATTCGATTCTACCACTGCGGAAGACGAGCATCGATCGACACCCTCGGTGTATCAATCGATACCCTCAAGAGTTGATGTTATCAGTTCACGATACAAGCATCGATCGATACTCCCACTGTATCGATCGATACCAGCGATTTTCCACTGCAGATTCTACAGATCAACCCGATACAGAGGAGATTTTTGCTGTCACTCCTGCTGAACCTTGGTATGCCGACATAGCCAACTACCTTGCTGCTGACTACGAACCCAAGTGCTTAAAGAAGTATGTCAAGAAGAAATTCATGAGAGATGTCAGACGTTATTTCTGGGATGAACCTTATCTGTACAAGCACTGCTCTGATGGAATCTACAGAAGGTATATAGCTGAATCTTAGGTACCAGAAATCTTGTTTCATTTCCATGGTTTCTGGTGGCCTACAATGTTTAAGGATGCTCACACCTTCATCTCTCACTGTGATGTATGCCAGAGAAGAGGGAAGATCAGTAAGCGTCATGAGATGCCGCATAACTTCATACTTGAGGTTGAAGTGTTTGACTGTTGGGGCATTGATTTGATGGGACACTTCCCTCCATTGCGACAGAACAGATACATATTGGTCACCGTCGACTACGTCTCCAAGTGGGTAGAAGCAATTGCCGTGGTTCTGAAACTGTTCAAGTCCATCATATTTCCTTGATTCGGTGTCCCCAGAGTTGTCATCAGTGATGGTGGAACTCACTACATCAACAAGATCATAGAGAAGCTGCTGAGAAAGTATGGAGTTCATCACCGCGTTGCCACACCATACCATCCTCAGACCAGCGGACAAGTAGAGGTCTCCAACAGACAGATCAAGGAGATTTTAGGGAAGACAGTCGGCATTACACGGAAAGATTGGGCACTGAAACTCGACGACGCTCTTTGGGCTTACAGAACTGCGTTCAAGACACCGCTTGGCACCACACCATTCCATCTGCTGTATGGAAAAGCATGCCATCTTCCTGTTGAGATCGAGCACAAAGCAGCTTGGGCTACTAAATTGATGAATTTCGACATCAAGTCTACGGCTCAGAGGAGATTGATTCAGCTGAACGAATTGGATGAGATCAGACACTTCGCCTATGAGAACTCCAAACTGTACAAGGAAAGGACCAAAGCCTATCAGGACAAGAAGATCCTTTCCCGCCATTTTGAACCAAATGACCAGGTACTTCTGTACAACCCTCGTTTACAATTGTTTCCTGGGAAATTGCATTCTCGTTGTTCAGGTCCTTTCACGATCAAGGAGGTCCGCCCACACGGTGTAGTAGTCTTGCTGAGTAATGAAGGAAAGGAGTTCACTGTCAATGGACAGCGGGTGAAACACTATTGGGCGAAAGCCACCATTCCAGATGGCCACATTGTGCCTCTGGCTGAACCACCAGCTGCCTGACTGCTCTCCATGTTAAGCTAAGGACATTAAACAAGCGCTTAGTGGGAGGCAACCCACTGGTAAGTCTGTACATACATTTTTATTTTATTTTTCTTTTTGTTTTCGTGTTGTGTCTTCGTGTGAACCAGGTCCAGACGACGAGCATCGATCGATACCCTAGGAGTATCGATCGATACCATGGCCAAATGCGGACTGTGCTGATATGCTGAGCATCGATCGATACTACTTACTGTATCGATCAATACTCAGCACCCAGGTAGGTTTTGCTATAAAACCCTCGAGTTTAATCAACAATCCTTCACAATCATATCGATCGACGCCGCATCCTTCTCTCTCTCACTCTCACAATGTTTTCAATTTTTCATCGTTTTCTTCGATTTTCATTTCTATTCCACTCGGATTTTTGCCCACATTGTCATTCCATTACTCATTCCTTCGATCTACAAGATGGCTCCTCGCAAAGAAGGCACGACAGGATGACGCTTCCGGTTCCAATCCTCCACGCCGCAACTTTGATCTTCAAGATGAGGTGGAGGCATTTTGTGGCTCTTTTTGGCACGCCAGTGTCGTCACCGCCATTCTTACCGGCGATCGCTACAGAGTCCTTAAGGGAGGTTTCACGGACTTTACAAGTCCTCAGAGCTTCATTGACGTTCACTTTAGTGACCTGAGAGCTGCACCGCGACGTTCGCCATCTCCCTCTGCACCCGCCCCTGTTGCTCGGCCTCCCTGGCCTAAGTTGGAGGGAAAGAGGATCACTCCGCGACGCGATTGGGCAGGTTTGCCTAAGGAGGAGACTGAGAGTGAAGCCTATATCTATAGGCCCATAGCTGAGGAGTGGGACGATTACGACACTCTGTTCTACTACAACGAGTGGCTGCCCGTAGTCATCCTCCCTACACGGTTCATTGATCCTCACACCATGCGCCGCGTGGGTATAGATGTGGAACTCTCCACCATGATGGAGAAGATTGGTCTAGGGACATTGTGCAGTCACGGTAGTATGACCTCTTTCCAGACCTCGTCCGTCAGTTCCTCGCCACTGCTCGAGTGTATTACAGAGACGAGGTCCACCGCACTGCTTCAGAGGGCACATTGACTTTTCTGATCCGAGGAGTTCGGTACAGGCTGCCTATCCCTGACCTCTGCGCCATCTACGGGTTCAATCCTTATCCTCAGCAGATAGCTTTCCCCAGCTAGTTTCATGACGCACAGACCTTTTGGCGACACATTGGTCTTGGAGCCTACCACTCCAAGACCACGACACAGATAGACATCCGCCATCCGACTCTGCGCTGCGTTGTTCGCATTCTGAGCACTACTCTTCTCTACAAGATGGAACCGAACAAGTTGAGGATCGCAGAGCTGATTCTAGTATACAAGGCCATTGGCGACCTTATTCCTGAGGACAGGTACGAGTGGCCCGAGCTGAACCTCGCGGTTAACATAGGCGCTCTCTTTGCCCACCATTTGGTCTCTCTGAAGACCAAACCCTTCACTGGCCGCAACTACACCACAGCGCGGAAGACTGAGTCGGTCGGCAGCCTCCTCACTCCTATCTTCGAGCATTTCGGCATCTCCACTTCTGCTTGTTCGATTGTCACCACTCGTTCTCTGATGGATGAGCAGCATATGCAGCACATGTGTTGGCTAAAGCCAACTCGTCGCTGGTGCCTACCCACGACAGATGGAGAGCTCTTCGTGCAGCTTCCCAACCACACTCTGACCCGCATCGGTGACAACCCTTCTCAGCTACACTTTGATCCAGATCCGAGTCTGCTTTCGGTTGCTCCGTCCGTGCGTGTTCACGCCCCACGCCAGCTCCCATCCATCCCTGTCGCTGCCGGCGAGACACCAACAGCTGACTTTGCCGGAAGTCAGCCTTGTCATTCTCATCGCCACCAGACATCTGCTCCTGCACCTTCATTTCCTCCACCACCGGATTTGCCGATGGAGACTGCCACTTTTCAGAGGTATGTCGTGGGGAGTCTTCAGAGCATATGGTCCGTTGTCTCTCGCTCCCGCTGCATGACATCCACTGACGCTGACCACACTGCACCAGGCCCTTCATCTCGCTATGCTGTTTCAGATGATGATGCGGAATCAGACTAGTCTCTGCTCCTGGGTTTCACATTTTCTTTTCTTTTCTTTTCTTTTGTTTTGCTTTCTTTTCTGAACTTATCCATCTCCTTGTCAGTGTTTGTTGGAACTTATGGCTATCTATTGATTTTGTTGCTTCTAACTGTGTTCTCTGATCTGACAGTTCTTTCATCTAACTTTTGGCTTCAGTAGACACGATTTCGAGTTTCAGAATCCCCGACAAAGACCTTGGTATCGATCGATACTTCCTCAGTATCGATCGATACCCATCATNCTTGTTTGAATTTATAGAATCTGCAAAGAAATTTGGGATTCTAGGTTTAAGCATAGATGGTCTTCGCAACGACAGTTGGTTTACTTTACATCTGTGTTTCAAGTTCAAAAGCGGAGCTTATTTCATTCCTTCACATTTGATTTGATTATAATTTTTATTTGCCTGCAACTTCCCTAAGCCTAGCTTCTATCCCACTGATTTATCTCTTGATTTAATTGTTTTGTTATTCTTATTACATTCGTTTAGCTTAGCTTAATTCATATTCTAGAATCTATTGAGTGTTATCTTGAGTCTTTGTGGTTCGACACCTATATACTGCAGCTACTGCTTTAGTACTTTTAGGGTATTATCTATGAGCATATCAGTGAGTTCTTCTAGTGAGCTTTCCATGTCCCTCACTTTGCATGGTTTTGTCCTAGACTTGGTCCCACTTTGAGTAGAAGTCTTTGGCTTTATTATCTTTCATCTTCTTCGGCTCTTGACTCTCCTTATGTTCTTCCTCTTTAATACTCCCCCTGAAGCTTGATCGGGACACCAAACGGGACCAAAAGTTAGGCTTCTCAGTGCTTATTGTGGCTATGACCCCGGTTTTTGATGAATGTGTAATTAGCTCCTTCCCTTCAAGTGTCTCCATTCCTTTAGTCCTCTTTTACTTGATTTCTCTTCTTATGGACCTCTTTGTTTCATCTAGAGCTTCTTTTGAGAATGTCCACGCATGCCTCCTCTCCTTTAACCTTCATCATAAGATTTAAAGAAAATATTTTAAGTATTTGTCGTGGGTTTTAAGAAACAACAAGATGAAACTTTCAAGTTCTAAATGAGAGAATTAGGAGCAATATTTGGATTAAGGTGATGAATCTTTAATTTGAAAAAGGATAGAGTTTAGAGTTTAGCCTTTTGAGGTGAAGAGGAAATTGTGAGATGCGGTTTGGATCATTTTGATAACCGCTCTTGTGACTTGTCCATGTTTATGAACTCCAACAACCTTTTTGCACATCCGATCTTGAATTCCAACAACTTATGCAAGCTTGCCTCTCCATTGACCTTCCACCGTAATTGTGCTGCGCCTTCTGAGTTTAATTCCAGTCTCAAACCAATACCCAATACCCTTGACTTCTCATGAGTGCTTCAATCGCTTTACAAGAAGGTACTTCCGTTGGTCCGATACACAAGCTCATCACAATCCGATCTCTACCATTGATGGTTGTCTTCCCAAGGTAACTTGCTACTGACTATCCATCCTTCTTTGCTTCTTCGAGATGCTCTCTCCCCCCCCCCAAAGGGCTTTACGAACAAATCTTGGAGTAAAGGCCCTTTGAGCATTGTGTTGAACGGTACCAAAGAGGTGACTCCAATGTAATCCGCTTGGTCAAATGAGGTGCGGTACTTCTAAGAACATGTGTAGGAGTTTTCTAGTCGCCATACATGTGTCTTCAATGAACCAAACATAGAAAAATCCATTTTGGTACCATATGGTCCTTGAGTAATACTCCGGACAAGCCCTCTTGGATATCTCTTGATTTACTCCAGCAATGGCTAAATGTTTCTCGTTCATTTCTCCCAAAATAGGATGTTTCCTGGTGAATCTTCCATATTCCTTAAGAAAATTTTTCATCTGTTCAGCCAACTTGGATTTTGGCATGCACCGGATGAGTCTTCATTGACCACTGGGGAATTGTCTTGACCATATTCAAAACGGACTTGACCAATCTTCATAAATTAGGCATATTGTTGGTGAATCCTGGAGATGGGTCGAGGAAAGTCGCCGTTAGTACGGTGATCTTGGATTTGGTCCTCCCGGGGTAAGTCTTCATAGACCAATGGTGAGTTGGCTTGGTCATCTTCAATAATGACTAGACTTGTCTTCATAAAATGGGCAAGTTGCCAATGAATCTCGGAGATGGTTTGTGGAAAGTCACTGTTGGTATGGTGATCATGGATTCGGTCCTCTCCAGGTAAGTTATTATGGACGAGCGTTGAAATGGCTCGTTTGGTTAAGGTTTTTCCTACACCATCGGTCTTCTCATGACTGATTTGTTGATGAATAACCAATCCTAGGCCTTTGGTTTGATCGAAACTCCATGTGGTCAACTCCTTGTTATATACATCCGTTAAGAGATTTCCCCTTTCGGTCACCATCTTGGCTTGTTCCACTTTCTTTGAGTGCTACTACTCATACACTCTTTCCTCTCCACGGCTTGTCTTTTCACAAGCTTGGTGTGAAGTTCTTCCATCATCAAACTGAATACTTGGGTCTACTCTCCACTTCCTCCAATGGGTAAGGTGCATTTTGAACTAAGACCGATTTGAACACCAACACCCTCACCCTCCTTTGACTCCTCTCTTCTCTATGGACCTCTTTTCCATCTAATACTTTCTTTGAGATTCCTCACGGGTTTCCTCCTTTAAACCTTCAATAAGAGATTCAAAATTTTAAAGTAGTGACCGTGGGGTATAAGAAAGTTTTAGATAATGAAACCGAGTTTGCACAAATGAGAAGGACTAGAGCTATAATTGAAATAGATAAGATTTTAGAGAGTAGCCCTTTGTGCTTCTTTGATGATGGCCATTTCGGGAGGCTGTTCACTCGTGGAGCACAGCTTTGGTTTGTCCATAAATTTGAGTTTTAACCTCCCCCTCACGGATTGCTTTTCCACCACTCAACACCTTGTTTGCACCTTCTCCTCCTTGGATAAATCAACAATGGTTAGTGGATGGAATCTTTTATCTTTATGGAATCCTAGGAGCAAAGCAAGCCACGATTAACTTCTTTTTGCCAAATTTTAAGAGGGATTTGGATTCATCATGGCTTTGAACGCTTTAACCCCAAATGGTAAAGCAAACCAAGGTTCTCATCCCTTTTCTTTCCAGGATCTGGATTCATCAAGGCCTTTACATGCTTTATGCTCTCAAGAGCAAAGCGGACCAAGGTTGTCATCCCTTTTCTTTTCAAGGATCTGGATTCATCATGGCCTTTACATGCTTTATGCTCCCAAGAGCAAAGCTGACCAAGGTTCTCATCCCTTTTGCAACAAAGAACTCACAAGAACCAATGGTGCTTAACTTGTTTAAATCCCATAAGGATTGAAATAACAACCCATGATTACAAGTGGTTCTTATCCAAAGGAAACTAAGCTCAATCATGGTTTTATAAGTGTTTTCACAATCCCAAAGGAAAGGCACATACCAATGTTTAGAACTTTTGTCCAATGGATTAAGGAAAACGGTTTTGAAAAACGAAAAATGTAACAAAGCAAAGAAAGCGGATGAGTTAGAGGCGAGAATGGGACTTAGAGAGAGGAAGAGAATAGAGTTATGAGCCAAGCAAACCGTGGCCTAAGTGTATTCCATTCCCAAGGGAAGGCACTAAAGGGACCCATGGATAAAATGCTTAAGGCAACAACTATTTCTTTCTCTCCCTTGTGATTATTCATCACAGCCACTATTCCTTTCCCTTCATTGTCATAAAATACAATTTAACAACTATTTATAAGCAAGAACATAAAGCAAGAAAATATTATAAGCAAGAGCATATTATAAGCAAGAAAGTAATGAGAATAAAACGAAAAATGACTTAGAGATTAAGATGGAGCTTAGGGAGAGTTTTAAACGGATTATTTTCTCTCCCTTGTGGTTTTTCACCACAGCCACCATCATTTCTCTTCATTGTCATACACACAAGAACATACAAAGAACATAACTAAAAGATACTAAGAACAACTAGAATGACTTGGAGATTAGAAGCGGGCTTAAAGAGAGTTTAAACGGATTATTTTCTCTCCTTTGTGGTTCTTCACCACAGCCACCATTCATCTCTCTTCATGGTCATAAAAACAAGGTTTTAAAACCGATTTAAAAGAAAGAGAAGAAGAGAATAGATCTGCCCAAGAAGAGCAAGGAGAGTAAACGATCTTGATGCTATGATACCATGTTAGATTAATGCGGAATTTACAGAGAGAATAAGGTAGATTTGTGTGGAAGTATAGAGAATGAGCAAAATGAGTTAAGAGAGAATGGGGTGAAAAAGAGGCTACATTTTTTCAAAAAGTATATGTTTTACAATGAGTGGTTACATCTTATATAGAGCTATTAGGTGACTTAGGTTACACAAAATAAACCTAGAGAATACTCAAAAGAGGCAAGGAAGGCGTCGCTTTTATTCAAGGGACCAAAAAGTGGTTCACACCAAGTGGTCCTCACTTTGTGGTCCACACCACATGGCTTCTTTTGGTCCCCCTTTATCCATAAGCGCTCCTCTCTCTTTTGAATGCACAAGTGGGCCTTTGCAAGGCCTGAACAAACCTCTAAATCACCCATTCTCCTTTTGCACTTCGACCTTCTTGATTCACCTGATCATGGGGAAGTGTACGGACGTACGGACGTCCGTATGGATGGTGAGTAATTTGCTTATTCTTTCTTCTTGATCAATCTTTTTGTCTTCAAGCCCATTTTCTCACTAAAACACAAAAACACTCACAAACTAACTTTTCTTGTTAAAAAAAGACAAAATATTAGTCTTAAAAAAAACTCTAAAAATTAGTAAAAACAGGGGTTACCAAAAGCAGGATCGCTCATGGTGAAATCATTGAGTGATCAGCTTAAGAGGACAAAATGGCAGGTTGTTCGCCCTGGTATAGAGAAGGTAATTCCAGTTAACCCGATTGTACTTATCCGTGGCTATGATCCTTTTGGGTCTTGTGAAAAAACCAAGAAAAATGTGTTGATTGAATTTTTGAAATCTTTCCCCTAAGTCGCACTCTCTCACAGTTTTTAATTGTTTATGTGACTTTATTTTGAATGTGTGTAACTTCATTTTGCAGAGAGACAAAGAAGAAGACACCGAATGAAGACTCAACCACATTCTGGTACTATACGTTGCGGACTTCGCAAAGATGGCTTTGGGACCTTGTGAGAGTTCTGGTGTGAAGTCTCAGCATGAAGTCTTAGAGTGAAGTCTGGTGAAGAAGTCTTATGTAGTCATGCTGAGACTTAAAGCTGAGACTTCAAGCTTAAAAATGATGTTATGACTTATTTCTGAGGTTTCAAGCTCATACTTCATGCTGAGACTACGATCTCAGACTTCTCTTTCTCTTGTCATAAAATTTACAATTCCTTTACCATACCTTATTATTTTCTTACTGCAGCACATTGATGATGGAATTAATCTACTGAGACAGCGGAACGCGAAGCATCAAGAGTGGTTTAGGAGGGACAATCTCTGCTTTCTTGATGTTATTTTAGAACGTTATAGCGGTCTAAGTAAGATCTCTTTCAAAGCACAGGCAACGCGAACAGGTTATGCAAAATACTATCTGCCGAGGCGTATGATCTCTACACAAGAGCGCATTATAAGATATGGCGTATCCATGTGGATGGAATTTACTCCTCCCTTAACATAAAGAAAGCTCATTGGGTAGGGAAGATTATTTTAATTCCAAAGAGACACATTGTACTTTAGTACATCGTTACACCAATTTGAGTGTAGTGACACCTATTTGTGATATGATGGCTTATGTGATATCCAAATGTTCCCTACACATATGAGCGGGTTCCACGAGATGAAGTTCCCTCAAACATTCAGAGTGGTGACTGTGGAGTGTTTCACATGAAATACATCGAGTGCCATGCGCATGGCATACCATTTCCTCCCAAAAGCTCTTGTGTGATAGCAATATAAAGAACATAAGGGAGAAGCTAGCGGTCGAGAAATATGATGACCTCGGCATAAAGAGAACGGAGAAACAAAAATACGGTGGCCTTGACTTTTACGTCGATCGCTGAGCTTCCCTTACAATTGACGTTCCCAATAGATTAAGAATTCTTGCATAAAATGATGTAGATGTAAGAACAAACCTTTGCATCTTTTGGCTGCTAATACGAGAATGTTTTTGTTTCCACCCAATGGAACAAGTCAAGATGTTGTAACTTGAGAGGGTAGGATGATTTCTAACATTATTATTTTGTAACTATTAGCTAAGTTGGAACCTTGTCATTTTGAAATACAAATTTGGAACAACAACAACAACAACAACAAAATTAGCTAAGCTTCTTGTGACAAGCAAAGTTGAAAAAAAAAAAACAAGACATAATTAGCTAACCAAAGCGGATAGTAGAGACTTGATGCAAATTGAACTAAATGATTGAGACTTCAGTGAGACTTCATACGCAGACTTCAACATGATACTTCACTAAGAGACTTAATCTGGAGACTTCACACCTATTTTATCAAAAGTTTGAGCCTTCACCAAAGACTTCAACATGAGACTAAACCTTGAGACTTTATGTAGGCCATTCACACTGATTGTATCAAAGGTTTGAGACTTCACCAGGAAACCTCATGCGGAGACTTCACTTCCATATTCCAACGCATCTAGTTCCCCTCAACCTTGAAACTTTGTAAGTACAAAAAAAAAACACAAATCAAAAATGCCATGAGTCATATATATATATAGTTCAATAATCATAAGCAAGGATTTTAACTTAGACAGGTATGTCGAGTATGTCCAACTTGCTTGCATTTTTAATTATTGTACTACTTGTGAGTCTTTCGCAGTTTTTTCATAGTATTTGTTTCAATTTCAAGGCACGTTTGCAACCTTGACTTCTTTTTTCTTTCCGGAGGACGCCAGACTAGTGAAGGAAGAACCTTGACAAAATCATCCTCTTTGATATCGAAAATTTTGGGGAAAATGTTGCTCGAGTACGTCGCATACAAATATTCTTTTGTGTATGACTGGCATACGAGTGCAACCATGTCCCTTTTTTTTTTAGCTCAGGAGCAGCATCAATAGCATGCGAGCAAGATATTTTCTCAACTTAATACATACCACATTCACATCTTCGATGTTGGATTGGAAATCAACGAGAAAATCTCTATGTCGTCCCGTCATGTGCCATTTATGCGCTCGACTATCATCTGGTCAGCATAATGTTGACGAATAGTTAACAAATATTTAACCTCTCTGCTATTTTTTGTTGTGACACTCATCGCGTCTTCTCACCTTTTAAAATACCACCTTCCTAGCTTCTCTCGTATAAATTTCAAAAAGAATGGTATGGGAAATCCTCGAGCTGACTTAAGTACGGATTTTATAGATCTTTCGGCGTTCTTGCTCGTTTGTATGATGTATCATTCTCCTGGGAAGTAAACTCATGCCCATAGATTCATGTATGGCTTCCATGTAGTTGTTAAAACATAATGTGTTTACGCATACGCCGCCTATGACCAAATACCTAAAATGATTTCCCTTGTACTTTGGGACTATGTTATTCTGTAGATGATAATAACATATCCCTCATGTTTCCCATGACATAACAATTTCAATGGCTATGTTAATCGAGTCATGCCTATCGGACACTATGACCAATGAAAATTGATTGGAGACACATACACTCAACTTGGTGAAAAAAACATTGCCATGATTCATCATTCTCACAGTCTACAATAGAAAAAGTAGCACGAATATATAGAAATTCTCGTCTAGATAGCAAGCCACTAGCAGAACACCACTATACTTTCCTGGGTAGATGACACCCATACACCACCATAACTAATCTGAGATACTTATAACCGGCAATCGAGGCTCCAAGAGCGAACAAAAAAAATGGAATTTGTTTTCATCATGAACTACAAGATCAGTGAAGGTTCCGGGATTGGCTAGCCCGATGCAGTAGCTACTTATATCAGTCTTTCGGTGTTCCCCTCACCAATTTTTATGCAAATATCAAAGCTTTGTATGAAGTGGAATAATTCATGTTTTTGACCATATTGCTTCTTCATTGCATATCTAATCATCTTCGGTGTAACTCAATCGATTGTTCGCCATTCATCATAAAACATTTTAACAATATATCTCAGAACATGACGTTTGCTGAGAAATCCGGTTTGCCGCATTGAAAGTATTATCTTTCTTGTACACAATCACCCTAAACGTATTTGGCATGTTTTTTGTAACCGTTATCATCCTCCAATTGCATCTTTTCACACGACATTGAGCTACAAATAGTGTATTTGTAAACTTACGCACTCTAAAAATGAATTTCGACATTATCATCATCAAGCGCAGCTCAGATTCAAGTGCACGCTTGGTAGGAAAGCTCAAAATCATATAGATATTGTCTGACCATGTCATGTTAGATCTTCGGCCTTCACCAACAATGCTTCCTTCCTCACCAAGTCACGTGTTATCATCTTCATCATTTTCAATATCATCCTCATCCTTAACTTTCCCATACACAGTATAATCTGGAAGATATTCTTCTTTAATCTCACCAACAAAAGATTCTTCCACATCGTCATCATCGTTGACGTTAACATAACGACCATCAGACATATCTGTATCTTCTTCTTCAAATTCATTTGCATCTTCCTCAAGGTTTTCATCAACATTTCCATCAATAACCCTGTTGTTATTCCCACTAGCCATATCAAAGCAACCGGAAACACAAAGGCGTACAACATTCGTTTTACATAACTCGACCAAGGACCGCACTTGTGTGTCATTTGTTGATATGATCATGGATACACCAGCTTTGGAAGAAGATCCCGAGGAAGCATTGATCATTCCCGAATGATACGATCTTGGTAAGATCTCCCACGGAACACACTCTTGTTCGGTATTTGGTTGCGGATAATCCTTGTAGAACAAGGCGGGGAAGTGAATGGCTGCGTCGAGAGCTATGGACTGCACTCGGTAAACCTGAACCGTAGGCTAACCACCTAAGGAACGTTTGTGACTCGTTGGCTAACCACCTCGGAATCGGATTGAACACAAGGCTAACCACCTTAGTGAACAGTTGTGATCAAAGAGCTAACCACTCTAGGACCGGGTTGATTTCTTGGCTAACCACCAAAGAGATCGAAAGTTCGCAAAGGAACAAAGAGAAACTTCTTTTAGAAAATGATAAAAATTCGATTGATATTCTCAAAGAGATTACATGGTTTAAATAGAACTAGAATGTAAAGAGTTTTGTAGAAAAGACTGAAAACAAGGCATGGGAAATATCAAAGTCTAATTAAAGGCTTTAACTCTTGTGTGAATGCCTCTTAGCCTTCTATCCTCGTAACGGTTGTTGACCGAGAAGTTGGACCAGCTCGGGAGATGAATCCAACTAGTTGGACCAGCTCGGGAGATGAATGTTCTTGCCTCGTTAAAACCTCTTTTGGTAAACCCATTGGGACAAACCCAAAAAGTAGGGAAAAGAGTACAAGATCAAACACCTCGGCCAAACTTCTATGGGCAGTACGGGAAAAGAGAGGAGATTGGTTTAGGGCGGTTTACCGACGGTTTGTTCGGGACTTCAGCACTATTGCCGCACCATAACCGAAGTGATTAAGAAGGACGTGGGCTTCAAGTGGGAGCAAGCACAAGAAGACGCTTTCCAGCTCCTAAACAAAACTTATCCACGCCCCTCTTCTTGTTTTACCCGATATATTTTTTGAGATTGAATGCGATGCTTCTGGTATAGGTATTGGAGCTGTCCTAATGCAAGAGAAGAAGCCAATCGCCTTCTTTAGTGAGAAACTAGGAGGGGCAACCTTAACTACCCGACCTACGACAAAGAGCTTTATGCTTTAGTTCGGGCACTCCAAACATGGCAACACTACCTTTGGCCGAAAGAATTTGTGATTCACACCGATCATCAATCACTCAAGATTTGAAGAGCCAACACAAAGTTGAACAAGAGGCATGCGCGGTGGATGGAGTTCGTGGAGACATTCCCGTACATGATTCAGTACAAGCAAGGCAAAGAAAACATCGTGGCAGATGCACTATCTCGGAGATACACTTTGATCTCGACTCTAGATGCCAAGATTCTCGGATTTGAAATGATCAAAGCAGCCTACGCAACTGATTCTGATTTCCAGGAAGTATTTCTATCTTGTGAAAAATTTGCTTTTGAAAAATATTTTAGAAGTGATGGTTTCTTGTTTTACGAGAATCGACTTTGCATTCCTAACTCTTCTTTGCGAGATCTTCTTGTAGGGGAGGCACATGTGGGGCTTGATGGGACATTTTGGCATAAGCCAAAACACTTTCTATTGTACAAGACAATTTCTTTTGGCCGCACATGAAACGTGATGTGGATAGAATTGCAGCCGATGAACCACTTGTAAGTTCTCAAAATCCAAAAGCCAAGGCCAAGGTATGTACACTCCTTTACCGATTCCTAGTGCACCATGGACCGACATTTCGATGGACTTTGTGTTAGGATTGCCTAGGACCAGAAAAGGACGTGATTCGGTCTTTGTAGTGGTTGATAGGTTTTCTAAAATGGCTCATTTCAGACCGATAATGCAACAAACATCGCCGATCTGTTCTTTAGGGAGATTGTGCGCTTACATGGGATGCCTAGGACTATAGTCTCGGATAGGGATACAAAGTTTCTGAGTTATTTTTGGAAGACTTGTGGTCTAAGCTAGGAACTAAACTTTGTTTCTCTACGACTTGTCATCTGCAAACCGATGGACAAACCGAGGTCGTCAATAGGACCTTAGGAACTCTTTTACGAGCTGTGATTAAGAAGAATCTTAAGTCTTGGGAGGATTGCTTACCTCATGTAGAATTTGCATTAATCATGCCGTGCATTCTACTACTTCTTTCTCTCCTTTTCAGCTTGTTTATGGATTTAATCCGCTTACACCTCTTGATCTAACTCCTTTACCTTTGAGTGAGCGTGTAAGTATGGACGGACAGAAAAAGGCCGAGCTGGTCAAGAAAATGCATGAAAAGGCAAAGAAAATATTGAGCATAAGACGAAAATACCGCAAGAATGCTAACAAAGGGCGGACCAAGAGAACGTTTGAACCCGCGACCAAGTTTGGATCTATTTAAGGAAGGATAGGTTCCCGGAAGAAAGGAAATCCAAATTTTGCCCCGAGTTGACGGACCATTCACAATTTTGGAGAAAATCAATGACAATGCTTACAAAATTAATCTTCAAGGTAAGTATTCTGTGAATTCTAGTTTTAACATCACTGATATTATTCCTTTTGTGACAGATGAAGCAGACTTGTGGGACAAGTCCTTTCCAAGAGGAGGGGGATGATATGATCATGGATACGCCAGCTTTGGAAGAAGCTCCGAGGAAGCATTGATCATTCCCGAAGGTCCTGTTACGCGTCGAAGACACGTAAGCTAAACGAGTGTACTGGGAGTTACTTACAACGTTCGAATCACTAATGATTCACCGAGCTCCCGAGCTCCCGATCTCAATGACTCCCGCGTCTGAGGATTCCCGAGCTCCGCATTACCATTAGACCGAGCTCCCAATCTTAAGGATTCCCGCGCTCAAAGATACCCGAGCTCTGTATTACCATTGACCAAGCTCCCGCGCTTTCCTACACCATCCTCAACGAGATCCGAGTACAAACGCCGT
>SMJT01000134.1:196179-404556 GCA_004349715.1 Crucihimalaya himalaica
AATCACATGCCTCAAAAACGATTCGTTTCCTGCTTGCTGGAATGTAGTAATCTTGTTCCTTAGCTTAGTAGTTTTAGACTTCGGGTAAAAGTGGGTAATGAATTAATGACAACATTGGGTCGAAGTAGTTATGGAATTCGGCGCAAAAAAATCTCAATCCCCTCGTGGCTTATTATGTAGGGAAAACTTAAAAAGGGTCAAGAATATGTAGGCTTGAGACACCCCATTTGCTTTGGTAGTACAATAAAACCTCTATAAATTAATACTCGATAAATTAATAATCACGTAAAATTTTGAAAATTGATTGCTTCACTATCTATATCATCGAGGATTCGATACATAACCTTGTCTTTGAGGCATCAGTGACAGATAACGGTTCTATAAGAATAGAACCGCTTAGGAGCGTTGTAGTCTCCTAAGTGGCATCAGCAGGCTCAGCAGCAACCGTATACCGACAAGTTGATTATGGAACCGCCGGCTAAGCAATCGGACCAATCGGTGGTTGGTCTACAACAATCGTTGCACAGATGTTTCCAGCATTGTTTTTGTCTTGCCCATTTCCTTCAACAGCAGCACCGCCACAAGAATGGTTTCCATTTGTCTTTGATTTCTCTTACCAATGCGTTCGATTTCTCCTAACTGTTAACCCCTTTTCTTACTAATTTTTATAGTCTTTTTAATAACGAATCTTGTGTTCTTTTACTAAGAACAAGATTGTTTTAGTGTGATTTCAGTGTTTTTCATGAAAATGGACATGAGGGACAAAATAAAAAAATGGGTTTCAAATAGGTTTCAAACGTTCTAAAAGAAGAAGATTCTCAAAGATGCCAACAATCGGTTGCGATGTGCACTGATCGATTTTTACAGTTCAAGAACTGATCATTTGCCTTATGCACCATCGCACCGATCGGTTGCCTCCTATTTACTGACGGTACGTATGTATGGCGGTACGCGAACCACAAGATTTCCTACGACCAAAAATCTAGCAAAGGCAAAAGTGACTCGATGGAACCTTCTAAAAAAAAAGGGAGTATCTGTCGAGAGATAATTTGAAACAAACGAAGTTGTCCGAGGAATACGTTTGGCCATTAAAATGACGTCTGGATGACCGAAGAAGTAGTGAAAGAGACAAATGACAAAAAAGTACAATAATGGATTCCTTAATGCATGTTTTAGAGTTAAGTGATAAAATTCCTAGAATGATTCGGAGTGAGGCATGAACATAGACGAATGTCCGAGTAGACTACACCAGATAACATACGGACAACAACCGCAGATGTGCAAAGAGTCGCTGAAATTTTTCAAAAAGTCGTCAAAGTAATGCCAGAACAATGTCAGAAATAGCAAACAGTGTCTGAAAACGCCTAGAACAGTGTCGGGAAGTCGCCGGAACAGTGTTATGACGCTCGAACAGTGGACAGACGATCGTACGGACTTGTCTTGATGATCGTACAGACGAGTAGCACAATCGTATGGAGAATGATTCGATCGACATACGAATGGCGGTACGACTGTAAGGACGGGTGTCCAGATGCGATATTGAAAATATTGCGGTCAAATTGAAAAATTATTCAAATTTGGAGGATCATAATGTTATTAGTCTCACATCATAGGGACACTAAGTCGGCGCGAGAACGGCCGGTCGGCCACTAAGGAGACACATGACTTAACGTCATCATTATGTGTGATTTATGTTTCATGGCTAAGTGCAATGTAAGGACAAGGGATATGGGTGGCACGGAATATTGGTTGTCTTGGAGCCAAGGCTTTAGTTTCTAGAAGGAGTACAGTTGTTAAGGAGAGAAAAACTTAGAGTATACTCCATGACAAGTGTAAAGCCAAAACTAACAAGTGTCCATGCACTACCACTTGTCAAATAGCATGCACCCTCCTTTTGCCTATAAATATGAGGGGTGGGAGCTTCATTTTTAACCACTTCTCCACATGAAAGCATCACCTACAAAGAAGAGAGAAGAGGGAAAACGTTAGAGTGTTGTGAAACACCGAGAGGAGTCTATTTGTGAAAACATAGTCCATCGAGGGAGGTTGGTAGCCGATCTGAGAGCTTGATTGAGAGGTTATTCGAGGAGATCTGCGGAGCCGTTCGAGAGCATCGTCGAAGAGAGCGATCCGCAAAGTACACAAAAGCGCACAACCATATGGCAAACCACGGTGAGATCTCGAAACATGTGAATATAGGTGGCACATGATTAGGAGGGTAGTCAATTAATTAATTGGGTAACTAAAATTAAATAATTAGGTTATTGAAATTAATTAATTGGGTAGTTAATTGAGTAATTAAAATAAATTAATGGGTAATTAATTGAGTTATTAAAATCATTAAGTGGGTAATTAATTGAATGTGGTTAGTATGCATGATTATGATTGAATGCCTAGGTTGCTAGAAGTATTAGCCTTGCATGCTTAGTTGTTGAGTGTTCTTGTATCCATGATAGCGTAGTTAGTATGCATGCAAGGGTGATTAGTTACTCGTGATAGTAATTAATTGTGATTGCATAGGTTGTTAGAATGGTTATTGCTTGCATGTGTGGTTGCATAGGATGTTAGAATGTATTGCTTGCATAGGTTGTTAGAATGGTATTGCTTGCATGTGTGGTTGCATAGGTTGTTAGATTGGTTATTGCTTGTATGTGTGATTGCTTGCTTGGTAGTTTAGTTTACTTGCATGTTAAGTAGGGAGTAATTTGCTTGCATGGTAGTTGATTGGGGTAGTTCTATGTTGATATAACTAGGTATTGATTGCATGATTAGATCTTAGAAGTAGATCTATATGCTTGTTGTGTGTACTGACTGTGAGTAAAGTAGTTCAGTTTGTTTGGTTTGTTGATTGTTGGTTTATCTAGTTCTGTGGTGATACACTAGATTGTTTGCATGTAGTTCTATTCTGATAGAACTAGACTAGAAAGATAGAGTGAGTATTATTAAGGTTTAGAACTACTGGTTGTGTGTTGTGCCGGCTATGAGTTAAGGAGTCTGGTTTTGTATACGCCATCCGTGAGTAAAGCGGTTTGTTAAGACCAACTGTGAGTAAAGTAAGGTGGTGTGTCTCGTGGGGCGCCTTTCTGATGTAATCCACGTGATCAACCCCGAAGGAAAGGCTGGAAGTGTTGCGATTTGAAAGGATGAAGGCGCGATGGGGCTGCTTCGAGTTTGGGCTGCAGCAATGGACGAGGATGGCGATGGAGTTGGACGTGAAGATAGAAAGCGCGACGCGAAACGAGAGTGATGGTGTGGCGTGTTGAAGATGTTACGATGGTGATTGATCGGGTAGGTTTTTAGATGATTAGGCGGATTAGAACAATAGAAGAGTTTCAGATTCACAAGTGTATTGAAACTCGGATTCAAGAACGCATTCAAGGAATCAAAGTGAGAGAGAAAAATCAAAATTTCTTTCTGCATATAAGTTCTTCGCTATCCCGAAATAAAGCAACGACATCTCCTTATAAAACCCTAGGGAGAAATCGAAACCCTAAAAGAAATAAACAACAAGATGTTCGAAATAAAACAGCAAAGCGTTTGAATTTTAAACTAAAACAGCGAGGCGTCCCTTCCCACAGAAACCTAAGTGGTGCGCCTCAAAACTACTAAGTACAGACCATGGTGACCTGTACATTATGACCCAATAGCAATGACTCATAAGTAATCAACATAGTGATTCATCTGCCTCATAAAAACCATGCTGAGAAAACCCATTGGGACAAAACTCAACATGGGAAAAAGAGTACAGACTCCTCACCTTAAGTTACTTAATTATCATTACCGCGGTGAAGTCTCCAAAGAGAAGATGCTGAAGACTTGAATCCTCGGTAGATTGAGTTCTCCTTTGGCTATGAGTGAATGAGCTTCCCTCGCCATCTCTTTAGCTCTGGAACGAGTAATTCTTCCAAGTATCTCCGGTTCCTCCTCAGCTTCTGGTTCCTCAGCTTCCTTGCTATCCATGATCATATCATCCCCTCCTCTTGAAAAGGATTTGTCCTCAAATCTGTATCTGCAATATAGGGAAGCAAGTCAGAAACATTGAAAGATGAAGATATGTTATACTTACCTTGGAGATCAATCTGGTAGGGTTGTTGTTGATCCTCTTGACGACTTCAAATGGTCCATCCACTCGTGGCATAAGCTTGCTCTTTCTCTCTTCTGGAAATCTGTCCTTGCGTAAGTGAATCCACACCAAGTCTCCTTCTTCGAAGATTAGCTCCTTTCTGCCCTTATTTGCTTGTTTCTCATACTGCTTAGTCCGCTTCTCTATATTCTCCTGGCCTTAGCGTGTATCTTCCTAACCTGTTCAGCTTTCTCTTTGCCATCTAAACTACATTTCATACTTAAAGGCAAAGGGATCAAGTCTAGAGGTGAATTTGGATTAAACCCATAACGATTTCAAAAGGAGAAAAAAGAGTTGCAGAATGCTTAGCGTGATTGTAGGCAAACTCCACGTGTGGTAGGCACTTCCCAGGACTTGATATTACTCTTCACCAACGCCCTGAGAAGTGTAGACAAGTTCTGTTCACCACTTCTGTTTGGCCGTCAGTCTGAGGATGACAAGTAGTTGAAAATGCCAGCTTGGTCCTAGTTTCGCCCATAAGTTTCTCCAGAAGTATCCTAGAAACTTGGTATCTCTGTCTGACACTATTACTTGAGGCATGCCATGCAGACGTACTATTTCCCGGAGAATAAGTTTGCTACAATAAACAGCATCATCCGCTTTGTGACCAGCAATAAAGTGAGCCATCTTGCTCAACCTGTCAACAACCACGAAAATAGAATCTCTACCATTCCTGGTTCGAGTAAGCCAAGCACAAAGTCCATAGAAATATGAGTCCAAGGTTGAGAAGGGATAGGAAGAGGGGTATACAAACCGTGAGGCTGTACTTTACTCTTTGCCATTTTGCAAACAGCACACCTAGAACAACCTTCTCAACATCTGACTTCATGTTAGGCCAATAGAAGTGATCTTGCAGTCCAGTAGAGTCTTTGCTACTCCAAAATGTCCAGCTAGTCCACCTCATGAGCTTCTCTAACTAGCAATTCTCGAAATAGACCCGCGTGGTATGCACAATCGGTTGTTGTAGAATAGATACCTCCTGCCTAAAATACTTTTCAAATGCAAACTTATGAAACTTGCCATAGCTCTCAGCAAAATCGATGTCAGTCTCAAAAGGTCTACGATATGCTCAAATCCATTTAACTTTGAAGTTAACGTAGAAACAAGAGTGTACCTTCTGGATAATGCATCTGCGACTACATTATCCTTACCTTTCTTGTACTTAATAATGTATGGAAAAGTCTCAATGAACTCCATCCACCTTGCGTGCCACTTGTTGAGCTTCTGTTGGCCTTTAAGGTGCTTTAAAGACTCATGATCTGTATGAATGACGAATTCTTTGACCACAAGTATGCTGCCACGTTTGGAGAGCTCGAACCAGTGCATATAGTCCTTGTCATAGGTGGGATAGTTGATGTTGATCTCCCAGCTTCTCACTGAAGTAACACCGGTTCCTATCCTGCATCAAAACAGCTCCTATACCTACTCCGGAGGCATCACATTCAATCTCAAAGGTTTTCCTAAAATCAGGAAGTATTAAAAGAGGAGAGTTAATAAGCTTCTCTTTAAGGGCTGTAAAAGCCTGCTCTTGGGCGTCTCCCCACTGAATCCCACGTCTTTCTTGATGACTTCTGTCAAGGCGCGGCTATGGAGCTGAAATCACGAACAAAACGTCTGTAGAAATCCTGCTAGGCCATGAAAACTCCGGACTTCTCCCACATTCTTAGGGGTTGGCCACTCCTTGATAGCCTTATTCTTCTCTCTATCTACTTTAACTCCGTCTGTACTTACAACAAAACCTAAGAAGACAATCTCATTAGTGCAGAATGAACATTTAGATAAATTAGCAAAGAGAGATTGAGAGCGAAGAACATCTAGAACTCTGCGGAGGTTTCTAAATGCTCTCCCAAACCTTTGCTGTAGATAGACTACCACGAAGACTCCTATGAATGGTCTTAAGGCATGGTTCATTAAGCGCATGAAGGTGCTGGAGCATTGTGAGACAAACGGCATGACTAACCATTCATACACCCTGCTTGGTCTTGAAAGCATTTTCCACTCGTCCCCTTCCTTCATTCTGATCTGATGGTATCCACTCTTTAAATCGATCTTGGAGAAGATTGTTGAACCACACAAACTCATCTAACATGTCGTCAAGCCTCGGAATAGGATGCCTATACTTCACGGTTATGTTGTTGATAGCTCTACAGTCTACACACATCCTCCATGAGCCATCCTTCTAGGGACTAACAAGACTGGTACGGCGCATGGGCTTAAGCTCTCTCTGATATGCCCTTTGCTCATCAGCTTCTTCACTTGCTTCTGAAGCTCCTTTGTCTCTACAGGGTTGGTCCTGTAAGCTGGTCTGTTCGGTAGAGCTGATCCAGGTACCAAGTCTATCTGGTGCTCAATTCCACGGTTTGGAGGTAAGCCTGGAGGTATCTCTTCTGGAAAAACATCCCTGTATTCCTGCAAAATCTCCTCATAGCACTAGGAAGCTCCTGTGAAGGGTTAGTACTAACAAGGGATCCTTGTATACAAACATAAACGTAGTCATTTCAGGATCAAAGAGTTTAGAAAATTCACTGTGGTTTATGTAGAGGTTGTTGGCGACTTTTCCTTCTCCTTAAGCTTCACTTGCATCTGATCTTGGTAAATTTCGGTAGGCGTGAGGGGTAGAAGTGTGATCTTGCGGCCTTTAAACTCAAAGGAATGTTTGTTGGTGTAGCATCATGAATGACTCTGCGATCTGATTGCAAGGCCTTCCCAACAACACGTGACTCGATCCCATAGGGATAACATCGCACAATACCTCATCTGCATATTTTCCAATAGACAAAGAAACCATAACCTGCTGAGATACAGTCAGAGCACCACTGTCATTTAACCACTGAAGCTTATATGGCCTTGGATGAGGGATAGTCTTGAGCTGGAGCTTCTTAACCATCTCTTCACTCGCAGCATTAGTGCAGCTCCGCCATCTATAATAAGGCTACAAACTTTCTCTTTGATGAAGCATCGTGTGTGAACAGGTTCTCTCGCTGACACTTCTCTTCAGGCCGGTTCTGAACACTCAAAGTTCTGCGTGCTACTAACATCTCGCCAACTGCTGCTGGCTCTTCTTCTTCTTCTAAGTCAACCTCATTCTCACTCTCTGAATTATCCTGAGGTACAATCTCTCCTCCTTCTTGAAGCAAAAATACCTTCCTATTAGGGCAATCCCTGGAGTAGTGCCCATACCTTGACACTTAAACACCTAACCTGACTAGTAGTAGCTCCACTCCTTGGTTTAAATTCGGTTTAGCCCCTTCTCTAGCCGTAGGAGTCGCTGGTTTAGTTTCCTTGGTATAGTAGTTTCCTTCGTGAAAGTTGACCTCCCAATCTTCCTCTTGATCTGCGATTCAATCAGCTCTGCCTTGTGTTCCATTTCTTGTACATCTCCATAATTCTGCAACTCACTTTATCCTGAATCTCTCTGTTTAAACCCCCAAGGAATCTAGACATTACCATGTCTTCACTTTCACTCAAATCAGCCCTTATCATCAACGTCTCCAGCTCTGGAGTAGTCTCTGACTGACCTCGTACCTTGAATGAGACGCCTAAGCCGGTTAAGAGTCTCTCTCTGATAATGTGCAGGAACAAACCTCTTCCTCAGCTGCATAACAAGCTGATCCAAGTAGTAATGGGAGGTTCTCTGAGGCGGTTTCTGGTGATTCCAACTGCTCCCACCATAAGAGTGCATACCCATGGAATTCTGAAACTGCAATCTTCACCTTGTTGAGCTCGTAAGTACCTTGGACCAGAAAGTTGGACTCCATCTTCCTTCCCAGTCTAGATAAGCTTCGGGATCATTAGTTCCGTGGAAAGGGGGATACTGGACTCTGATATGACTCAGCTGCTGTCTTCAAGGGATCATAGTCTCCGCCCTGTCTTCGGTCTCTATCTCTGTCCTTCTCACGGTGCCTCGGCTGTAGTCAGAAGCGTCTCCTTCCTCGTAGTACTCTACCTCGGAGTTTCCGGTGAAGACTCGATGACCACCAAAGTATCCTTCTCTGCCGTGTGGACGCTCTCGATGCCGGTTAACTCTAGCGCCATCTTGGTCGACATCAGTCGGGTTTCTCCTCGGGTTATACATAGTTTCTCTACCCCATCTGACTTCGATTAGCTCATCTTTAGGTCGGCCTTCAGGAGGTACGGTATCGTGTCTAGTCCTTCGGGCAGAGCTCCTACATGTCCTTTACCCTTAGCAATACGGATAGCTTCAGAGGGAGTGGGAGATGCGAAGACTCTTCTCCGCTCGCACTAAGATCTTTCAGAATACCACTAATCTGGTTTTTCAGACTTGTCATTAAGCTGTTCGATCTGTTGCGTGAGCTGGGTGGCTATGGCTTCATTCGATTCTTTAATTTGTTGTGCCATGGTTCGATTTAATGTTTCATTGCTTCAGCTGAAAGCTCCATGGTACCTGAGAATTATAGAGAAAACTCGCAGTAACTGGTTCTAATGGAATCACAAAACACTCAGCATCATTCAACCAAATCACCAAGGTTAATTCACGAAACTTTAATTACTTGGCACACAAAACGGCGATGATCAATCACGAAGTCAATAACTAGAAACAAGAACAGCAATGATACGAATAAATCAACAACGAAACCGAAGAAAACTAACACTTAGTCCTAACTTAATCCCGACACAAACTAGCAAGCAAACTAACAACACAATCTTAGAACCCTAGCAACAAACTCGATTAACACAAGTGATCGAATTCAGCAAGCACAAAACCCTAATCTACTACGGACCCTAAGATGCGAAACAAACGACTCGATGCAAGCAACACAAGAGTTCGATCACCCTAATACCCTAAGCAACGAAATCAGAAAAAAAAATGAAACCCTAAGATAAGATTCAAGCAATTCGATGCAGGTAACACAAAAAAAATCTGACAAACCTAAAATCTAAGCAACGAATTCAGAAACAAGAATCAGATCAGATATAGCGATTTAGGGTTAGAGATTTCTCAGCCTTTGGTTCAGAGTTGGCTCATACCACTTGATGTAATCCCACGTGATCAACCCCGAAGGAAAGGCTGGAAGTGTTGCGATTTGAAAGGATGAAGGCGCGATGGGGCTGCTTCGAATTTGGGCTGCAGCAATGGACGAGGATGGCGATGGAGTTGGACGTGAAGATAGCAAAACGCGACGCGAAACGGAGTGATGGTGTGGCTGTGTTGAAGATGTTACGATGGTGATTGATCGGGTAGGTTTTAGATGATTAGGCGGATTAGAACAATAGAAGAGTTTCAGATTCACAAGTGTATTGAAACTCGGATTCAAGAACGCATTCAAGGAATCAAAGTGAGAGAAGAAAATCGAAATTGCTTTCTGCATATAAGTTCTTCGCTAATCCCGAAACAAAGCAACGACATCTCCTTATAAAACCCTAGGGAGAAATCGAACCCTAAAAGAAATAACAACAAGATGTTCGAAATAAAACACCAAAGCGTTTGAATTTTAAACAAAACAGCGAGGCGTCCCTTCCCACAGGAAGCCTAATGATTTTCTTCTCTCACTTTGATTCCTTGAATGCGTTCTTGAATCCGAGTTTCAATACACTTGTGAATCTGAAACTCTTCTATTGTTCTAATCCGCCTAATCATCTAAAAACCTACCCGATCAATCACCATCGTAACATCTTCAACACGCCACACCATCACTCTCGTTTCGCGTCGCGCTTTGCTATCTTCACGTCCAACTCCATCGCCATCCTCGTCCATTGCTGCAGCCCAAACTCGAAGCAGCCCCCATCGCGCCTTCATCCTTTCAAATCGCAACACTTCCAGCCTTTCCTTCGGGGTTGATCACGTGGGATTACATCAGAAAGGCGCCCCACGAGACACACCACCTTACTTTACTCACAGTTGGTCTTAACAAACCGCTTTACTCACGGATGGCGTATACAAAACCAGACTCCTTAACTCATAGCCGGCACAACACACAACCAGTAGTTCTAAACCTTAATAACTACTCACTCTATCTTTCTAGTCTAGTTCTATCAGAATAGAACTACATGCAAACAATCTAGTGTATCACCACAGAACTAGATAAACCAACAATCAACAAACCAAACAAACTGAACTACTTTACTCACAGTCAGTACACACAACAAGCATATAGATCTACTTCTAAGATCTAATCATGCAATCAATAACCTAGTTATATCAACATAGAACTACCCCAATCAACTACCATGCAAGCAAATTACTCCCTACTTAACATGCAAGTAAACTAAACTACCAAGCAAGCAATCACACATACAAGCAATAACCAATCTAACAACCTATGCAACCACACATGCAAGCAATAACCATTCTAACAACCTATGCAAGCAATAACCATTCTAACATCCTATGCAACCACACATGCAAGCAATAACCATTCTAACAACCTATGCAATCACAATTAATTACTATCACGAGTAACTAATCACCCTTGCATGCATACTAACTACGCTATCATGGATACAAGAACACTCAACAACTAAGCATGCAAGGCTAATACTTCTAGCAACCTAGGCATTCAATCATAATCATGCATACTAACCACATTCAATTAATTACCCACTTAATGATTTTAATAACTCAATTAATTACCCAATTAATTTATTTTAATTACTCAATTAACTACCCAATTAATTAATTTCAATAACCTAATTATTTAATTTTAGTTACCCAATTAATTAATTGACTACCCCTCCTAATCATGTGCCACCTATATTCACATGTTTCGAGATCTCACCGTGGGTTTGCCATATGGTTGTGCGCTTTTGTGTACTTTGCGGATCGCTCTCTTCGACGATGCTCTCGAACGGCTCCGCAGATCTCCTCGAATAACCTCTCAATCAAGCTCTCAGATCGGCTACCAACCTCCCTCGGATGGACTATGTTTTCACAAATAGACTCCTCTCGGTGTTTCACAACACTCTAACGTTTTCCCTCTTCTCTCTTCTTTGTAGGTGATGCTTTCATGTGGAGAAGTGGTTAAAAATGAAGCTCCCACCCCTCATATTTATAGGCAAAAGGAGGGTGCATGCTATTTGACAAGTGGAGTAGTGCATGGACACTTGTTAGTTTTGGCTTTACACTTGTCATGGAGTATACTCTAAGTTTTTCTCTCCTTAACAACTGTACTCCTTCTAGAAACTAAAGCCTTGGCTCCCAAGACAACCAATATTCCCGTGCCACCCATATCCCTTGTCCTTACATTGCACTTAGCCATGAAACATAAATCACACATAATGATGACGTTAAAGTCATGTGTCTCCTTAGTGGCCGACCGGCCGTTCTCGGCGCCGACTTAGTGTCCCCTATGATGTGAGACTAATAACATTATGATCCTCCAAATTTGAATAATTTTTCAATTTGACCGCAATATTTTCAATATCGCATCTGGACACCCGTCCTTACAGTCGTACCGCCATTCGTATGTCGATCGAATCATTCTCCATACGATTGTGCTACTCGTCTGTACGATCATCAAGACAAGTCCGTACGATCGTCTGTCCACTGTTCGAGCGTCTTTACAACACTGTTCCGGCGACTTCCCGACACTGTTCTAGCGTTTTCAGACACTGTTTGCTATTTCTGACATTGTTCTGGCATTACTTTGACGACTTTTTGAAAATATTTCAGCGACTCTTTTGCACATCTGCGGTTGTTGTCCCGTATGTTATCTGGTGTAGTCTACTCGGACATTCGTCTATGTTCATGCCTCCACTCCGAATCATTCTAGGAATTTTATCACTTAACTCTAAAACATGCATTAAGGAATCCATTATTGTACTTTTTTGTCATTTGTCTCTTTCACTACTTCTTCGGTCATCCAGACGTCATTTTAATGGCCCAAACGTATTCCTCGGACAACTTCGTTTGTTTCAAATTATCTCTCGACAGATACTCCTCTTTTTTTTTTAGAAGGTTCCATCGAGTCACTTTTGCCTTTGCTAGATTTTTGGTCGTAGGAAATCTTGTGGTTCGCGTACCGCCATACATACGTACCGTCAGTAAATAGGAGGCAACCGATCGGTGCGATGGTGCATAAGGCAAATGATCAGTTCTTGAACTGTAAAAATCGATCAGTGCACATCGCAACCGATTGGTTGGCATCTTTGAGAATCTTCTTCTTTTAGAACGTTTGAAACCTATTTGAAACCCATTTTTTTATTTTGTCCCTCATGTCCATTTTCATGAAAAACACTGAAATCACACTAAAACAATCTTGTTCTTAGTAAAAAGACACAAGATTCGTTATTAAAAAGACTATAAAAATTAGTAAGAAAAGGGGTTAACAGTTAGGAGAAATCGAACGCATTGGTAAGAGAAATCAAAGACAAATGGAAACCATTCTTGATGGCGGTGCTGCTGTTGAAGGAAATGGGCAAGACAAAAACAATGCTGGAAACATCTGTGCAACGATTGTTGTAGACCAACCACCGATTGGTCCGATTGCTTAGCCGGTCGGTTACCATAATCAACTTGTCGGTATACGAGTTGCTGCTGAGCCTGCTGATGCCACCTTAGGAGACTACAACGCTCCTAAGCGGTTCTATTCTTATAGAACCGTTATCTGTCACTGATGCCTCAAAGACAAGGTTACTGTATCGAATCCTCGATGATATAGATAGTGAAGCAATCAATTTTCAAAAATTTTACGTGATTATTAATTTATCGAGTATTAATTTATAGAGGTTTTATTGTACTACCAAAGCAAATGGGGTGTCTCAAGCCTACATATTCTTGACCCTTTTTAAGTTTTCCCTCACTAATAAGCCCACGAGGGGATTGAGATTTTTTGCGCCGAATTCCATAACTACTTCGACCCAATGTTGTCATTAATTCATTACCCACTTTTACCCGAAGTCTAAAACTACTAAGCTAAGGAACAAGATTACTACATTCCAGCAAGCAGGAAACGAATCGTTTTTGAGGCATGTGATTGGTTTAAAGGATAATTAAAGGACTGTCTGAATCACAGTTACACTCAAGAGACCTTGTTACACGTGTATTATCAAGATTTCTCAGAGATACTCTAGATGGCTCTTGACATGGCAAGTCAATGAAATTTCTCTTCGAATAATGTTTGGGAAGTCAACCTCCTCATCGAGAATCTGGCCACCACCAATATCAACCATAATCCATAATATGATAGATCAAGGAAGGTGGTTATCAACAATACATAGAAAAACGACTCTTGAGAGTTGAAGGAAAAACTTGATCTTTAACTAAAATTTCAGAAAAAAAAGAATGAAGTGCGCCCGCAGACAGTGTTAATCAAACCGCTGATTATGATGGTGTCTAATGCAAAGAGACCAAAGACATCAACAACATTAGTGGACATGGTTTCAAAAATTTCAGAAGCAACCTAAACTACCGGAGTACGAACTCTCATGAGAGAAACCTAGACACCATTATGCGCCACCTCCTTGAGATTAGAGAGAAGAGGTATGAAGAAGTAAATGAGAAGGAGGATCGCATGTATACAAATATAAATGGAAGGATTGAATCTTTGGAAAGAAAATTCATGGATTCACATAAGGGATTTTACAGAATTTCAAGGGGAGGCATAGAGAATACATTAGTGGTATCATGTTGAGAGGCGCAAAACAAGTAGAAAATGGAAGGTCGACCGATCGTTGCAACTTTCCAACCGATCGGTCTATTGACGAGTAGGGAACCAATCGGATAATTGGAGAATCCGAAGCCAACAGAAGGCCAATCTTCATACATGATGATAAGAAAGAGCCTCATACTAAGGAAAAATAGTCGATCATCAAGCAGCCTTTACTATAAAATAAGAGGATCTCGTTGCCCTTTCGAAGAAAGAACAAATTTTGCAAAAAGAATTTGATAAGACAAAGACCTTGGTTGGAAGCTACAAGTCCGAATTCCTTTTGTGTAAGCATTGAAGATGATCCCAGCAACGAGAAAGCTCATGAAGGAAATTATGTCTAACAAGATGGAGTTAGATGAAGGCGTTATACATATAAAACAAAATACCTAAAAAGGTTGGAGATCCAAGACCTTTCTGCTTGCCATGCTTGATCTGTGATTTGGAATTCAAACGTTGCTTGTGATATCTAGGAGCAAGTGTAAGCATGATATCATTGTCCGTTCTAAGCGATTTGGTCTCACTACATTCAAGCCATCTGGGATCACCTTTGTACTAGCTGATCGTTTGATTAGGCGTCCCGAAAGACTACTTGAGAACATTTTGGTGAAAGTAGGAGAATGTTGGATATAGACAGACTTCATATTCCTTCAACTGGACGAAGAACCAAGGGATCTAATCATCCTAGGAAGACCCTTACTAGACACAGTCGAAGCCATTATTAATGTTAAAGAAGGAGATATTGATCGTTATCTAGTTGATCTAGTAATGAAATTTAACTATCTACAACTGATGGCCAATATTTTTGGGTGGAAACGTTAGAAGAAATTACAACTCAAATATATGAAGAAATCTGACTGGAGAATGACTTGGAAATAGCTTTAACCATAAAGGATACGGATATCGGGTTTCTATCTAAAGCAATAGTGAAAAGAGCAAGATCACCTTACTGCGCTCCCTTAGACATTGGCGTTGCATTCCTATTACTAGATAAAGATGTAATATCAGAGGAGGATGAGCCGGATAATGAACAAGCGATCAGTCTGAAGCCCCGACCGACCGGTTGTCGCACACCTAAGAGAGTGATTTTTGCTAATTGGAGCGAGCGAAAAGCCCCAAAGTTAAAACTAAATACACTCCTGATAGGATTGATGTATGCTTCCCTCGGCACGAACTCCACCTACCTTGTCATCATCAATTCCAATCTAAGCAACAATGAGAAGACGCTCTTGGTCAACGAATTAAAAAAGTTTAGGGAGGCATTAGGATACTCTCTTTATGGCATCACTTGAATCTCACCAGAATTATGTATCCATCGTATACACATGGAGGAATCTTTGAAAGCATCTATTAAAAGTCATAGAAGACTTTGTCCCAACCTTAATAAAGTGGTGAAGAAGGATATCCTCAAATTCTTAGCTGCATGAGTTATTTATCCAATATCTGATAGGAAATGGGTAAGTCCAGTGCACGTGGTACCAAAGAAGGGGGAGTTATTATTATATCAAACGAGAAGAAAGAGCTTAATCCTACAAGGACAATCACAAAACACCGAATGTGCACTAATTACAGAAAGCGAAATGCAACCACAAGGAAAGACCACTTACCTCTACCTTTCATTGACCATATGTTGGAGCGCTTAGCCAACCATCCTTACTACTACTTTTTCGAAACTTTTCGGGTTTCTTCCAGATTCCTATTCACCCAGAAGACCAGGAGAAGACCACATTCACTTGCGTTTACGGTACTTTTACTTCGAAAAATATCATTTGGTTTGTGAAAGCTCATGCCACTTTCCAGAAATGTATAATGTCAATCTTCAAAGATATGATAGTGAATATCATAGAAGTTATTATGGAAAATTTCATAGTGTATGGCTCCTCATTTGGCTATGTCTAGCGAATTCGAGCAGAGTTCGGCAGTGCTTCTTCAATACCAACCTTGTGCTGAACTGGGAGAAGTACCATTTCGTGGTCACCAATGGTATAGTTATTGGCCATGAGATCTTTGAAATGGGAATTGTGGTAGACAAAGCAAAGATAGAGTTAATGACAAGTCTACAACAAAAACAAAACGGTGTAAGCGATTCGAGGTTTCCTTGGGCATGCAGGGTTTTAGGGAAGGTTCATGAAAGATTTTTCTAAAACTAGGCCTTTTACACCCCATGTATGCAAAAAGGTATCATTTTACTTAAACAGTGGGTCCATGGACGCCTTTACAACACTTAAAAAGGCACTCGTGACAGTGCCCATTGTTCAACCCCCATATTGGACATTACCCTTTGAAGTAATATGTGATGCAAGGGACTTTGTTGTTTGAGCCGGGTTAGGAAAATAAAGGACAAGAAGCTTCATGTTATCTACTATGCTACCCATACTTTGGATGAAACGCAAGCACCATAATATAAAAAGAACTCCTAGTTACTGTCTTCACCTTTGAGAAGTTCCTGTTAGATGTAGTTGGATCTAAGGTAATCGTGCATACTGAACACGCTGCTCTCTGATTCCTAATGGCCAAAAAGGACGCCAAGTCGTGTCTCCTATGTTTGGTTCTCCTACTACAAGAGTTTGATTCAAAAATTAAAGATAAAAAGGGGATCGAGAAGAGAGTTGCTGATCACCTCTCTTGAATGAAGATTATAGAAGATATCCCTATCGATGATCGACTCCTTTAAGAAAATGTCTACAACATCTCAATAAGAAGATGTCTAGACAAGGAGTTCGAGGTAAGCATAGTTGATATTCTCTCATGGTATGTTGATTTCGCAAATTACCTATGGGCGGAAATTGAGATGTCCAACCTTAGTGGGTATGAGATGTTAGGCAATACTTTGGGGATGATCTTTACCTCTGCAAGAGGTGCTCTGATAACCTCTATGCCAGATGTGTCCCGGTATACTCTTTCACTATCATAGTTCGGATTATGTTGTACACTTCTCTTTGTTTAAAACTGCCACAAAAGTCCTCCAAGCTAGTTTCTTGTGACCTAAAGTTTTTTGCGATGACCACAACTACGTCTCCTGTTAGGACTCATGTCAAGGAAGAGGAAACATTGGCTGAAAGAGCAAAATGCCTTTGATCTACATTCTGGAAATTGAAGTTTTTGATGGTTGGGTATATACTTCATGGGGTCATTCCCTAATTCCCGAGGTAATTACTACATCCTACTGGCCGTTGATTTTGTGTCAAAATGGGTGGAGGCAATCGCAAGTCCAAAAAATAATTCGGGAGTAGTAGTCAAGATATTCAAAATATCATTTTTCTGCGATTTGGTGTCCCCCGCGTGGTTATAAGTGACAAAGGATCTCACTTTGTAAACAAGCTTATGGGGAATATATTGAGGAAATGCAACACAAAATTGTTACACCTTACTACGCTCAGGCGAAATGCCAAGCAGAGATCTCAAACCGTGCAATTAAAAGCATATTGAAAGAGACACTGAATTTAACAAGAAATTATTGATTGCTTAAGTTTGATGAATTTTTATAGACATATAAGACAGCGTACAAGACTCCCATTGCGACGACACCGTTCAATCTAGTGTACGGAGAATCTTGTCATATACAATTCACTATGGGCAAGAAGGAAGATAAATTTTGACCTCAAGACGACATGGAAGAAGCGACTCATTCGGCTGAATGAACTCGACGAGGTTCGTATGAACGCCTATGAGAACAACCGCATTTACAAGGAACGGACTAAGGCATGGCATGATAAGAAGCTTGTACGTTAGGAGTTTGCTGTCAGCGATCAAGTACTACTTTTCAATTCCCGCCTTAAGCTTTTTCTTGGACAGCTCCCATCGCGATGGTCCGATCCATTCGTCATTAAAGAAGTAAAACCATATTGTACTATTGTTTTTTTTGGGGAAAAGATGCAAGCGAATTCACGGTTAACAGGCAACGTCTGAAATCCTATCTTGCCGGTTTTGATAAAAAGGCTTTCTCCCAAGTTGGCCTCACCGATTCAAACCACCAAGGCGACTCAGACATGTGAGCTTTTACAACATTAACCAATCAGTTATGGGTTCAATTAATCGGTTAGGACTAGTACAACAGATAGACCGGTGCACTTTTACACCGAACAGTTGGATCTTGAATCCGAACCCCTTATCCCTTTTATTTTTCATTTTTAACTTTCCTTTTATCATTTTTCTTTGAAATTTTCACCTAACCTTCTTCCCACTTTATACCCGGGACAATGTAGTTCATGTGTGGGGGAGGGTACAAATGTACCATTGTTTGGTTATTTGGTGAAAATTTTTAAAAATTTTAATCAAGTCATTTTCAGTATATTCACAGAATTATGAGTTTTTCGAGGGACTTTCTTTAGGACGACCTGCCAACAACCTATTCCGAACCGCGTCATATGTCAAGCATAAGTTTGGAAAAACTTGAATGATTTTATCTTAACCTTATCTAGTGGAACAGCAAATATGGACTTAATTTATCTCACTTAGAGACTTTGTAATCATCCTATGGATTAGATATTCAGATTTATACCTTCTGTACGATTAAGTCTTGTTGACTAATTTTAGAGCTTACTTAGGAAATGTAAACAATATCATGAATGTTTTTTTGATGCTTGATCTTATGAACATAGAACCGGTTCTACCTCCCCTCAATATAAAGAAAAACAAAAAAAAATTATGAGGAAAGATGAAAGAAGAAATCGGAAAACCTTAAGTTTTATAGGAAAATGCATCAATAGAATTTTTAGGACACTTTTGGGGTTTACATCGGTTTTCGAGATAAATTATATGGTCTTAGTGAAAGTAAAACTATGTATGCATCAATTGGTATGTGTCTCACTGTGATTATGCTCAATGATTTGCATCCTCGCTATTAGGATTATCATAAACACATGATTCACCATTTAATGTTTCCCTTACCAAGACTTGTTCGATATTCCCTCTGTGAGAATACACCCATCATCTAAATAAATGTTAAAAAACTAAGTTCATTGACTTCGAGATTTCCTTGTGATCTCGGATTAAAAGTATTGGATTTTTCTAAGTTCATGGCAAAGTACAGAAATTAATCTTTCCTCTATGTTGGCTTTTGATGTACTTCATGGAAGGAAGATCCACTGTAAGTATTGTTCCCAAGGATTCACTAGCTCCCATTCTTTTAATCATTTCTCCAGATTCGAGTCTTTATTTTTCTTTACTTGCGGACCAATAAAGATTCAAATAAGGAGGAATGTGTTAACCCATGTTTTTACTAAATTTTAGAGTCCTTTTTACTAAACTTTTGTGTCTAAATGGGCTTTAAGTATTTTAGAAGAAAAGATTCTCGGAGATGCCAACCGATTGGTTGCATTTTGCCTTGATCGGTTTGGAAGAGCTCCAGAAACGGTCGGTTACATTATGCACTGATCGGTTGACCCCTTTTAGAAAGCTTCCTTTTAGTTATTCTAGGATTTCCTAGCAGTATAAATAAGGAGGATCGACCCCATTCTCAAATCATCCAGTTCTGAAGAGCAACAATACTTGAAGAGATCATTATAAATATTTTGGAGTTTTATATTAGCCTTTGTAGTTTATTTTGCAATACAATGACGTTTCCATTAGCGTCCTTGCTTATCTTCTACATTTATGCTTGAGTAATTCTCTGTTTGGTTTTTAGGGTTTCTGTTCGGATTTTTTAGATAAAGTTAATATGCATGCTTTTGATTAAGAATGATGTTAGGGTTCTTCGCCTAGGTTGTTTATAATGCTTATCTGAGACAGGAGTCGTGGTATTGCATTTTGATAAATCTGTGCAACGAGAAATGGTAGGAGAGTTTGAATCTACCCTAGGTAAACAAGGTACCTCTGCGCAACAAGAGTTGATAGAAACCTTGTGAACGTATTGATCATTTACTTAATGAATGCTAAAGATCTGAAAAATGAACGAGAGTTTTTGTTAGTGTTGTTAAGCTTGGTAAGTTATCACTAAGAGATTAGGTTAACTGGCATTTTTGATTGAGTTCAAGACGAGATTTAATGCTTTCTCATTTATATTGCATGTTGCTTGTTTAGATATCTTAGGAGATTCCCTTTAAACCCACTATTCTATCCCGGCATTTCATTTCATTATTTTTAATTAAAACTAAACAAAAATAATTTGCATCGTCCTAGCTATGTTTTAATTATTATAGTCCATAGTGGGTCCTTGCGGATTCGCTCCCTTAGTATTATAGCGTTGTTATCGTACACTTGCAGTATATTTTTGGGGTCCAACTTAAATCACAATACGATACTTCTCATATGAAGTCTCGATAAAAAAATTTTGTTCTGGTCTGTTGCAAAAATAACCCCCACTACTTCACGAACTTCTCAAATGAATTCTCAAATAAAATTCAAAGTTACAGTCAATTGCAAAACTAACCTCTTGAAAGCATACTTCCAAGGTGAAATCTTAACACGATTTGTTTTTCAAAGGAGATCTAGAGACTTCATCGCGAATTGTCAGAAGAAAAAAAGTCAATTCTAAAGCTAACCCCCAATTGACCACTGAGATTTCATGATGAAGTCTGGTCCCTGGAAAATCGGCGAAAAGTAGGATGATTACCTAGATTCAGATTGAGCTTGTTTTTAGTTTTGTCGATGGCCAAGAACTGTTTATGCCACCAATACCCTAGAAACCCAATTATTATTATGCACAAATTCGGTTGTTTAAACCACTTAGAGCTCAATTTTTGTTGGTAATGGTGGTTGGAAACTAGTGAAAATGATGAATTTTTGTAATTATGTGTAATCTATGGGTTATTATGTTTTTAACCCGACCATGAGCTATAAATAAATCATCGCTTACTTATAGCATTTTCGATTCAAAAATTACAAATGTGTATTATTAGTTTATTAAACTAAAAAATCTTAAATTCATGACAAATAATTTCCAACATGCATAATTATCTAATTATAATATTCTAACTTTTAATAAACTATAATATTAATAAAATTTGAAATTTCATATAAAAGTTTATTATTATTAATATATTAAAATAATTATTAAGTTTAAATATTTATAGTATCTGCTTTGCTCATGTTGGTATCCTTACCACTATCGTATGAAAACTTTGTGAAATTATTTATAGTGAATAAAGTAAATGTAACTTTGGCAGAAGTTAGATCTGCTCTTCACAACACAGTGTTGCGTCATCAGTCGGCAGGTACAATTAAATGATCACGCCTATCCACTAGTAGCCAGTGGCAACAATGGGTTGGGATACGGTAAGAAGAATATAACCATCTTTTTCTAAGGTTTCTAAGTCGGATGATGTATGTAATTATTGTAAGAAGAAAGAGCATTGGAAATCAAATTGCCCTAAGACGAAGCAATCGGGGTCTCTTGTTATGGCATAAAACAACTCCAAGTTAGAGTTGCTCTAGTTGCTGATGGAAGCATACATCGCTCTAATGTGTGGATTTGGATACTAGAGCGTCGTATCATATGTGTCCTTGGAGAGAGTAGTTTTCAGTATATACGCAGGTTGAAAATGGTTGCATTAAAATGGCCAATAGTTTAACTAGTCAGGTTGCTGGGATTGTGTAACACCCGCGTCGCGCAGTTCAGACATAGGGGGATTTTTTTCGAGGGAAAACTAGATCATGGTCGTGAAGGACCGATGATATAGTTAAATCAAAGACCAAAGGAACGTTAAAGTCATGAAAGGGATGTCTTAGACAACTCGGGAACAATCTTGTGATTCTCGGTAAGATCTCGTAAAGATTGGGAATAATTTAGCCGGAAAGAATGAGCAAGATTGGTTGAGAAAAAGTAGCTGAGCTACTAGCTAAACCAGCTCGGGAACGTAATCGGCAACTCGAGGTAGCTGGACAAGCTCAAGTGCTAGCTCGGCCAGCTAAAGGTAGCTCTACCAGCTGACACTCTAGCTCACCCAGCTGACAGCAGCTCCACTGGGTGAACTTAACTCGACCAAGATGGATGGACTGTAGGCAGTTGGGTCAGCTAGACGGTAGGAAGGTTGACACTTGCAGACGTTGGTGAACGTGCGCCTACAATCTGCTACTAGCGAACGGTTGGGACGAAATGGCACCAACGACTGGGTGGATATGAACGTGTGTGTCTTCCCATGCACCAACACACCCATTTGGATCCTATATAAGGATGTGCTGCCAAAGGCATGAGAACCACCGAGAGATAGAGACACACATATTTTCTCGCGCACACACACTCGCAAGTACAAAACACTCGAGATGTGAGGATATACAATGGACACCCGCGGATATTGACAAAGGATCCAAATAAGGATCCATCGAAGGATTGGCACCGGATCGACGATGTATCATCACAGGTGAACATCAGATCTACGGTTGATAATTAGATCCAAGAAAATATCAGGAGCAAATGGACGAAGTATCCATGGTTAAATCATAAGGGATCCGTGAATAAATCATGAGGGATCTGTGGATGGATCGATAAATCTAGGAGGAGAAATGGGTTAAGGATCGGCGAGATCTAGACATGAATCATCGAGGTTTACGATGGAAGACTGAGATAGATCCAAGCATGTATCGACGCAGATACAATGAAGGATTGACGTTAGATCTGAACACATATCATTGGGAATCCAAGGGTGAACCATGGACAGATTCAGTGATGGTTCCCAATCATCGAGTATGGGATCGGTGATGGGTTTGATAATCGATGATGAATCCGAGGATAACTAGGGATGGTACTAAGGAATATCCGAGGATGAGATCGAGGATGATTCATGGGTAAACTTTGGATGAATTATAGAATCCGAGGATGATGGGGAGGGCATGAATCTGGTGACGACGGATTGACACGAATCCGATGCTAGAATGATATGAGTCCAAGGCTGGCTTGATATGAAACCGTGGATAGAATAATATGAGTCCAACGATGGCTCGATATGAATCAAAGGAATCCAAGAATAAACTAAGGGTGAAACCAAGGACAAAACATGATAATTCGGAGGATAAACCAAGGGAATCAACATCGGATCAATGATAAATCATAGAAGATGATCATCAGATCAGCGACAGATAAACCAGAGATGATCAAGCAATTATCCAAGGATGATACAAGAGTACCAAAGGACGCGAAGGTACCTAAGGACGCAATGGTACCAAGGGACGCGATGTTACAAAGGGACGCAGAGGTATTGGTGATATGCAATTACACAGGATCGTACCGAGTATGATCCGAGGATGGAACCAAGGATCCAAGGATGGAACATGGATATGGTGAAGAGTCACAAATATATCCGAGGAACACGTACCAGCGTGATACGGTGAAGGACCAGTGATGGATCTGAACACGTACCAACATGACACAATGATCGAACCAGACAGTTAATACATTATGGACGGCCGTGGTGGTAAACGGCCAAATCAGTAATATGGTTGAACGACAAGTCATGGGCTTGATCGAATACTGTGAAACTAAAGGGGTCTACGTTGGATGACAGATGGACCAAATAGCCGAGTGGTGGATGGCCACCGTGAACAAAGGGAAACATATGATCCCCAATCTCTATCGTTTACTTAACCATTGGGGATGGTTGGTTGTATGGCTAAGTAGTAAAGAAAGGGATTGGTCTATCAAGTACACAAGGCAGTGTGGATCAATGTATGATGGGAATAAGGAAACGAAAATGTTAATGTTCGGATCAATGGACTGATCAAATGGGAGTGAACATCTCATGTTGGCCAATGTAAGTAAATGATATAGCTTATTGATTAAGATAGACATTTTGGAATTGACTGATAGACATCTTGGAATTGAGCGACTGAAATAGATAAGTAGATGCACTCGTTTAGGCTAGGTGGTTAGCAAACATAACGCATGACTTGGCTGAGTGAATGATCAATTTAAAGTCTAAGTGGCAAAGATGAGCAATTCGGTACAAGAGGTGGTTGGAATTAAGCCAAGGGTAGAAAGACTTACGCTCTAGTAAAGAATGGATTATAGAGTTAAACCTTGTAAAGGCAAAACATATGTTAGAAACAAAAAATCCTAGATGTTCGGTCGGGAAGAAGGCTTGACCATGAGACTAGTGTCGTCGGGCATCGGGGCGTCCGGGGTCGAATCTTACAGACTGGCTCGATCAAGATAAGGGCACATGATGGTAGATTCTACACATTGAAGGATGTCAAACATGTTTTGTCGATGGAGAAGAATCTAATATCTATGAGTCTACTTCATAGTAGGGGTCTCAAATAATCTGGTGGAAACAGAGTTTTGAAAGTCTATCAGGGTTCTGATGTGATTCTAAAGGGTGTCATACATGGTACTTCGAATGTTTTACAAGAGTCCATAATTAATTATTGGTTCAGTAAATTTTGTATCACCAGAATTTCAAAAGGAGGATATGACTAAACTATTGCATATGAGGCTTGGTCATATGGGTGAAAGAGGTATGCAAATTATGTCAAAGGAAAATCTGCTATGTGGCCATGAGGTCAAGTGCCTGGAGTTCTATGAACATTGTGTGTTTCAGACAATTCATATAACAAAAGATACATTAGATTACATCCATTCAGACTGTGGGGTTTAGCTCGGGTAAAGTCTTTGAGAGGTCACAAATATTTTGTATCAATGATTGATGATTATTCAAGGAAGACTTGTGTGATCATGTTGAAACAAAAAAGTGAAGCTTTCAAGAACTTAGAGAGTTGAAACAGTTGGTGGAAATTTGACAAGAAAGAAGATTAAGAGGCTGCGGATGGACAATGGTCTGGAATTCTGTTCATCTGAGTTCAATCAGTACTGTAAGGATCAAGGAGTTTCTCGACATCACACAGTTAGGGATACACCGCTACATAATGGTGTTATGTCGGGCTAAGAACGATCTAAAGATTGTAGGAATGAAAACGTTTGAACAACTCAAAGTGATGAGGACATCGAGGCTGAAGACGAGATTCCTATAGAAGACCTTGAAGATGCTTCTGTTATTCAAGACATTACCACCATGAGAGAGCCGCCAAGAACTCGTTCGGGAACTAAAAGACTAAGAGGAATATTCAACAAGGCAGTTCAAGGCTTCCTAGCTCAAGACATGAAGATTTCGACCAAGATTCAAGAGGCCCAAGACTTGAAGATGTTTTTCTCAATTCAGCCCGCCTAAGCTTGTCAGAGATCAGCCCATGAAGAGAGACTATGAAATTCGACCAAGCCTTCTCATTTTTGACCAGCCCACTATAAGGTATGTATTTCATTAAAATATATTGTGTTTGCTCATTTTGCAGGTCAATTAGGAGATAGGTTTATTTTATTTCATAGTTTGTATTAGGTGTTATTTATTCTATGCTTTTTATTTCATTATGTTTTAAGACTATAGATTAGTATTTGTATTAGGGTTTCGCCCAAGAAGGCATCAGCTGCACGAGCCCCTTTATAAGGTTCCTTAGCAGCCGTGTATCGTTTTTTTTTTGGCATTAATAAAATAACGCAGTTTTTCATCGTTCTCTGAGAAAGAGTTCTGAAACCCTAAATCTCTAGCTTTCCTTGTGAGTGATATCAAGGCGACCTATAGATCTGTCTCATCACAAGAAATCACCCTTGTGTGGCGACTCCATCTTCACCATTGATCCACCCTCCATCGTTCATCCTCATCTCTTCAATCGACATCCATCTCATTCATCCCATCCACGTTCCTTAATGTTCAAAGAAGGATAAAGACTTCAGTCCATCTGCCTTTGATCTCCACCTTCTGCTTCTTACATCATTTGGTATCAGAGCCTAAGCTCCTATACCAGGCTCGCTCACTCCTTTTCCTTTGCTTGCTTGCTCATTCGTTGTTTGATTTGTTTCCTTTGCTGTTTGTGTTAGGTTTCGTTTTTTTTGTGTTTCATCATTTGTTGTTCGTTGCTTCTTGTGTTAGGTTTGAGTTCTGTTTTGTGTCTTTGTTTCGTTTGCTCTTGTTTACCTTTTTGCTTACTCGTTGCTTGATCTGTTTTGTGTTAGTTTGTTTCTTGTCATTCGTTTTCAGTTTGCTATTCATCATTCGTTGTTGCTTACTTGCTTTCGTTTGTTAGTTGTTCGATTGCTAGCTTGCTTAGTTCGCTTGCTCTTGTTGTTAGTCTTATCTCCAGTTCTCAATTGCTTTGTTAGTCGATTTCTTTGATCTGGTTTTGCTGCTTGTGTCGTTGCTTATTTTCTCTTAATCGATTGCTTGATCTGTTGTAGTATTAGGTCTGTCATTCCTTGTTGCTTGGGTTTGGTCGTTTGTCTTGTTTGGTCGTTGTCTAGGTTGTTAGTTCTGGTTGTTTTCTTTTGTCGCTTGCTTCTGATTAGGTCTAGGTTTTGTGTCTTTGGTTAGGGTTAGCTCAATTACTCGGTTTAGTTAAATTAATTTGGTTTAGTTTAATTATTTTGGGGTTTAATTTAATTAGTTGGTTTAGCTAGATTTGTTTGGTTTAAATTAAGTAGGTTTGGTTTAAGTTTAATTTTGTTTGGGTTAAATTAATTTGCTAGTTTATTTTAATTTTGTGGTTTAGTTTGGTTATCATTTAATTTAATTTTACAATCATCGATTTAGTTGTAATTTTCGGTTTATAATTCTTGGCTTATTCTTTTTGTCCCTAGTCCCTTGATCGCTTTTTCCAAGTGTTTGCAGGACCAGGTTTAACATGGCAGGAGTGGATGCCGACCCCAACATTGCCTTGCTAGAAGCTCTGCAAAACATGAAGAGCGACTTGGCTGCTCAGATAGGACGAATCGAGCAACGAGTTGGTCATCTAGAGCTCCCCCAAGAGGAAGAGCCAACCGACGATGAGGAACATGACCACATCCTCGACGCCAGAGCAAGGAGGAGGAACCAACATGCTCAACACCCACGACCAGAAAGGGAAGTTAACCGAGGATTCAAGGACGTGAAACTAACTGTTCCTACTTTTGCAGGAAGACTTAATCCACAAGCCTACCTGGACAGGGAGAGATGCATGGAGTACATCTTCGACTACTACGAGTACAATGACCAGAAGAAGATAGCCCTTGCATCAGCTCAGCTCACCGATCACGCCTTATCCTGGTGGGATCGAGAAACCGAGGACCGAAGGAGAAATCATTTCGAGCAGATCACAACTTGGACAGCCATGAAGTTCAGCTTCAGGAGGCGATTTGTTCCACCTCACTATCACCGGGAGATGGAGCGACAATTCAGACAACTCTCCCAAAATACTAAGAGTGTGGAGGAGTACTTTGAAGAGTTCGAGCAGCTCAGAAACATAATGGCATTAGATGAGAGTGAAGAAGTGCTCATGGGTCATTTCATTGATGGACTCAATGATCGCATAGCCAGAAAGGTAGAACGCCAACCTTGTCATGATCTTAATGAGTTATTGCATGTAGCTGTGCAGGCAGAACAGGGAATCAAGAAGAAGGCTGCAGTAACCAGCCGCTCTAGACCCAGTCAATGGAGTGCACCTACTCCTAGGAGCCCATGGAACCCACCCCAGCCCAGTATCATTAACAAAGGCAAAGCTGTGGCAACAAATGTTCAGGAGAGGACACCAGCCTATGAGGCACCTAGAAATAACCGTCAGGAATCAGGTAAGTCCTCTGTTCCTAATCCTCGAGCTAGAGACATAACCAACGAGTTATGATCCTTACACAAGAGGGAGAGTATGAATCCGAAGACGAGGAGGAGACCATGGAGATTGTTGATTCAGAGGAGGAGATAGCTTACCAGGAGACAGGCGAGATGCTAGTTGTCTGCAGGGCTCTAAGTGCCATGAGTGATCCTGACACCCTCCAGAGAGAGAATTTATTCTTTACTCGATGTTCAGCCCAAAACAAGGTATGTAGTCTAATTATAGATGGAGGTTCTTGTACTAACGCTGCAAGTCGAGTTCTTGTTGATAAGCTAGGACTGAAGACAAGCCCCCATCCATGGCCATATCGACTAAAGTGGTTAGACTCCAACACCGACATCAGGGTCCAAAAGCAAGTTAGAGTGCCTTTCAGAATATGCAAGTATGAGGATGAGGTTATGTGCAATGTAGTTCCCATGCAAGTAGGACACCTCTTGCTCGGCCGCCCCTGGCAGTTCGACAGAGAAGTCGTGCACAATGGTCGCACCAACACCCACTCCCTCACATTTCAGAAACGCAAGTTTCGATGATATACTTGTTTATAGCAAATCATTCGAAGAACATTTACTGCATCTTGAGACTGTTCTGGAAACACTTCAAAAGGAAGGCCTGTATGGGAACCTTAAGAAGTATTCCTTCTTCACTGACGAAGTAGTTTTCCTAGGTTTTGTTGTAAGCTCTCAGGGATTACAGGTGGATCAAGAGAAGATCAAAGCTATACAAGACTGGCCTACACCAACCAGCATAGGCCACGTGAGGAGCTTCCACGGACTAGCAAACTTCTATAGGCGATTTGTTAAAGACTTCAGCACAGTAGCTGCCCCTCTCGCAGCCGTGATCAAGAAGGACATTGCCTTCAAATGGGGACCAGCCCAGGAAGAGGCTTTCAACAGCCTTAAGACTCTTTTAACAAATGCACCTGTTTTAGTCTTCACCATCGATCCACCCTCCATCGTTCATCCTCATCTCTTCAATCGACATTCATCTCATTCATCCCATCCACGTTCCTTTCTGTTCAAAGAAGGATAGAGACTTCAGTCTATCTTCCTTTGATGTCCACCTTCCGCTTCTTACATCACAAAGATTTGTATCGCTCGAACAAATGCAAGGTGTTGTTAGGATATTGTTGGAAAGTGCAAGGTATATACTCTCTAATGCTGGCTTACAAAGGAGGTTTTGGACTGAAGCTATTAGTACAGCCTGCTACTTGATTAATTGTGGACTGCACACATGTATCAGTACAGGATATCTAAAGAGGTCTGGTCTGGTAAATATGCTGATTACTCTAACCTTAAAGTGTTTGGTTTCACAGGTTTATTATCATGTTAGTGCAGGTATATTGGAGCCAAGGGCAAGAAATGGAGAATTTGTGGGCTATGGAGATGGAGTCAACGGATACACAATCTGGTCTCCATTAGAGAACATAGTGATTTTGAGCAGGAACGTTGTGTTTGATGACGGTTTTATGCTTGAAAGTTCACTCAAGTCCACAATTGCAGAAAAGAATGGTAGTTTTGATAAACAGGTGGAGCTGAACGATAATCAGAAAGCTGATTTATAGCAACACGAAGATAATCAAGAACTACAGGAAGGTGTTGGTCTATCAGAACCTGCTAAACCAAGATCTACACCATCTGAGAATACACAGTACAATATTGCTCTACACCGAACAAAGAGGACGGAACAAGGTTCTGTTTTAAAGATATGGTGCTATATGCCTTACCAGTTGCATAAGAGGTGGATACTCATGATCCATCCACTTATTTAGAAGTTGTTTCAGGGGTGACGCTGAGAAATGGTTTTGTTGCAATGGGAGATGAGATGGAATCTCATAGTAAGAATCATACATGGGATCTTGCCACATAGCCACCTAGAAAAATGATTGTTACTTGCAAGTGGATCTTCATGATAAAGGAAGGGATATCACTGGTTGAAGGAGTTAAGTATAAGGCTCGAGTTGTTGCTAAAGGGTTAAGTCAAAAAGAGAGGGTAGACTACAATGAGATATTATCACTTGAGGTCAGACACACCATCAGAGTAATCTTGGCAATAATAGCGCATCAGGACTAAGAACTTGAACAACTTGATGTAAAGACTGCTTTCCTTCATAGAGAGTTAGAAGAAGAAATAAACATGACTGAACTTCATTGTTTCCAAATCCCTAGAAAGCGGGATCACATCTGCGAGCTGAACAAGTCCCAATACTGACTTAAACAGACTCTTAGACAATGGTACAAGAGGTTTGACAGCTATATATTGAAGTTGGACCACACCAGGAGTCCATATGATTGTTGTGGCTACATCAAGAAGCTGAAAGGTGATTCTTACATCTATATGGCGCTTTATGTGGATGGCATACTGATAACTTCTAAACAGATTTGTGATATTCAGAAATTGAAGGATTTGCTGAGCGTTGAGTTTTTAGATGAAGGATCTGGGTGCAACAAAGAAGATTCTAAGAAAATAAATTTTTAGAGACATAAGTGAGAAGGATATTTTCCTATCTTAAAAAGGCTACATTTAGAAAGTGTTAAACTGGTTTGGTATGTCATTATTAAAGCCCGTTGACACTCTCTTTGGTATTAATCTTTGCCCGACTATGTTTGTTCATAAATCAGAAGAGGAAAATGATTACATGTCTCAGGGTTCTTTATGCAGGTGGTGTGGGAAGTTCGATATACGCAATGGTACGTACCAGACCAGATCTTGCTGATGTGGTCAGTGTTGTGAGCATGTTTATAGGACAACCAAGAAATGAGCATTGGCTCGCTGTGAAGAGTATTTAACGTTACCTTAGAGGTACACCTGATGTGGGCCTCATATACGGAGGTGAGGCTCCAAGCCTAGTTGTATGTTATTCTTTATGCAAGAGATGAATTAAGACAACAAAGTTGGTCAAGTTAACTTATTCGTTGCCGGATTTAATGTTGCAACTAATGGATACATGATAGACATGTTGTACGTCATTGTTTCTCGAGTCACTTTGGTATGGCTAGTGGCAATGAGGTTGCTGATGGAAATGTTGACAAAGACCTTGAGGAAGATGCAGAAGAATTTGAAGACAAAGATATGGATATGCCTGATGGTGGTGAGGGTAACGTCAACAATGATGAACATAGTACGGAAGAATCTCCTGCAGGTGAGGTTAAAGAAGAATATCTTGCGGTTTATACTGTGTATGGGAAAGTTAAGGAAGAGTATGGTAGTGAAAATGATGATGATGATGATGACACATGTCTTAGTGTGAAAACAAGCTTTGTTAGTGAAGACAAAAGATCCAAGATGACATGGTCAGCAAGTATTCTGCCAAGGATGCGCTTGACGCCGATAATTTCGAATTCACGTTCAAAGAGCAAAACTCTACACACAAAAAAACATGTGTAGCTATATGTGGTGTGAAAGGATGCAATTGAAGGGTTGGAGTGGTTGTGAAAAACAAACCAAACAGTTTTGGGTAACCTTGTACAAGAAATATCATACATGCAATGTGGCGACCAAATATCTCTACGCAAACGTCATGCTCCAAGATATATTGTTAAGTTGTTTTATGATGAATGGGGAACAATTGTTGGAGTAACACCGAAGATGATTAGATCTGCAATGAAGAAGAAATATGGTATGAGGATGAAGTATACCACTTTCTAAAGAGCTTTGATATTTGCACACAATTGGTGAGAGAAATAACGGAAGATGGATATGAGGAGCTGCCGTCGTATCTCTATCACATCAAGCGAGCCAATCCCAAAATCATCATTGATCTTGTAATTAATAATCAAAAAAGATTCAAATATCTCTTTATGGCTCTTAGTTGGGGATGGGTGTCATCTACCGGAGAATTATGGTGGTGTTCTGCTAGTGGCATGCGGCCAGGACGGGAATTTCAAGATATTTTTGTTATTTTTTGCTATTGTAGACTCTGAGAATGATGAATCGTGATAATGGGTTTTCACTAAGTTGGGTTGATGTGTCTCCGATCAAGTTCCTTTGGTCATAGTGTCCGACAGACACGCCAAGATTAAGAAGGCCATTGAACCGGTTATGACATGGGCAACATGAGTGATATGTTATTATGACCTACAAAAGAACAGAGTCAAAAGTACACGGGAAACATCTTATGTTCTTGGAGAGAGGCGCGACATGTGCATATACGCATTATGATTTTCACATATACATAGACGCCTTATGGGAGACAAAGTTAGAGCTTGCAGCTTACTTGGAGAACAAAGATAAGAATATGTGGGCCTACGTTTAATTTCTGGGAGAACGATACAACATACAAACAAGAAATATCGTCGAATCCATAAACTCCACACTTAAGCCAGCTCGAGGATTTCCCATACAATTTTTTTTAGAATTCATACGAGAGAAGCTAGGAATGTGGTATTTTAATAGACAAAAAGATGTTATGAGTCTCACAACAATACATAGCAGGGGTTGAATATTTGTAGACCAGATGACTGTCGACACATAAACGCTTGGCGATTCCACGTGACGGGAGGACATAAAGATTGTCTCGGTTATTTCCAATATCGAATGCTATTGAAGTCTACGTATGAAGTCTGCATACGAAATCTCCAAGTGATGTCTCCTCTTGAAGTCTGAATACGAAGTCTGCGTAAAGCCTGTGTATGAAGTCTCCCTCATTTAGTAAATTTTCATCAAGTCTCAATCATCTGCCTAAGTAGTTTTTCCAACTTTGCATTTCACAAAATAAAGGTTCCAATCATATCTAATAGATAGAAAATAATAATATTACAAAATAATATAATCATGTTATAAATCAACCTATCCTATCAAGTTACAACATCTTGATTTTTTCCATTGGGTGGACACCAAAAAACTCCTACTAGCGGCCAAAAGATGAAATTATATGCAAGAGTTCAAAATATACGGGAAGTGTAAGGGAAGCTCAGTGTTTGCCGTACATGTCCCTGTAGCTGCGTTTTTCCGTTTCCTTTATGTCGAGCTCAACATATATCTTGACTGATAGCTTCTCCCTTATGTTCTTAATGTTCCTATCACACAAGAGTTTTGGGGTAAATGGTATGCCAAGCGCATAGAACTCGATGTACTTCAGACAATACACTCCACAATCACCACTGTGAATGTTTGGAAACTTCATCTTGTGGCTCCTCATATGTTTAAGGAACATTTGGGTACAAGTCTTTTTGATCTAGAGGAGCTAGAATGTGCATCACATAAGCTATCATCTCGGACAAAGGTGTCAATGCATTCTCAACCTCTGGATCATTACATACTTTAACAACGATATCCCAAATTACGATGTGTCTCTTAGCAATCAAAATCATCATCGCAACCCAATGCATCTACTTGACCTTAGGGATTGAGCAGCTTTTATCCACATATAAACCTCATATCTTGTTAGTTTTGCAGAACTCTGGTTGTCCTCCTGTGTAGAGATCTAACGCACTAGGAGGTAGTATTCATCATAACTCGTTTGCATCCGCCGTTTTTTAAAATTCATCGTACTTAGACCGCCACAACATGCTAAAAATAGCATCAACGATGCAAATCATGTCGCTCCTAAACAAATCAGGATGCATCGTGTATCGCTGTCTCAGTAGATTGATTCCAGCATCAAGGGGCGGATCTAGGTAGGCTAAGAGTGGGGCATCTACCCCTGGTAAATTTTCAAACTTTAAGCTAAATTTTAAATAATTTTGAATGTGCCCCTTAATATTTACAATTTTTCCCCTCCAATTTTGTGAACAATTTAAATGTTGCCCCCATAAAATTAATCTCTAGATCCACCCTTGCCAGCATCAATGTGATGTAGTAAAAAAACAATTAGTTATGGTGAAGGAAGCTTAAAATTAAACATAGGAAAAAAGAATGTTGAGATTGAAGTCTCAGCATGAAATCTGAGCTTGAAATCTCTAAATGAAGTCTTAGCTTGAAGTCTCAGCATGAGCAGATAAGATTTCTTCGCCAGACTTCACTCCGAGACTTCACCCTCAGAGTTCACTCACAGACTTCAAAGATGGAGACTCACCAGGTCCCAAAGCCATCTTGTATGAGTCCTCAGCGTATGGTACCATGTTGTGGTTGAGTCTTTCCTAAGGTCGATCTTCTTCGCCTCTCTGCAAAATGAAGTCACACACATTCAAAAGAAGTCACATAAAAAATTTAAAACTTTGACAGAGTGCAACATACGGGCGAGTCTTAAAAAATTCAACAGCTCGTTTTTTGTCCTTGTTGATAGAACCAAAAGGATTATAGCCAACGCCGCGTGCAAGCCTATTAACTGGAATTAGGCTCCGTACTAGGACAAACCGGCTGCCCTTCTTTTCTCTTAAGTTGATCACTCAGTGACTTCACCATGAGCGATGCTGCTTTCTCCTTCACGCTCATTTTTCCCCTCTTCATTTTTTCTAAATCCAAACCTGATTGATTTGGATCTACCATCACAACACTTGGCTCATTGTTAACACTACTCTGCATATTCATGGGCAAAAAATGTTAACCTTAAACCTATATAAAGCACCTTTCATATTATTAAAATTTCACAAGGACAAGGTACATAATTCACATCATTATCACCACATAATGTTACAAGTTCCTGAAATAAGAGTTAAACATGTCAACAACAACGTCAATATCTAACTCAATCTAGTTTTTTGTGTGACTAACTATGCTTGGCAACTACTCTTTTAGTTTTTCTCTCTTTCTTAGACTCATCTTTACCCTCCTTACTACTTTGGTTTTTTTTTTTTTTTGGGAATCTTTGGGTTAAGGGGAGGAAGACTAACCCCATTAGCAACTGATGTTGATCTCGCATCAGAGTCACCATGCTTTGGCAGATCTCCCTAGGCTCTCTTTTTGTACCTCCGTTGTTAAACCCCTCAAAAGCAACTGCCAAATCATTTACCCTGTATGAGAGTAAAATAATCTTCATACCAAAGTCATTAAATTGTGCCTTCACCACTGCCTCAAATGTGTTGAATCAAGCATCCACAACACCCTTCAAAGCATAACCCAAGCGCTTGTCAAAGTCATTAGTAGAAGAAATCAGAAGAGGTTTCTTCAAACTACCCTCATCAGAAGTTTCTAGCTTTCTCTTAATGCCTTGCACCGGCTCCTCCTTCACCGTAATCTTCACCTTGTTTTCCTTGTTGTTTGATGGCAACACACCTACGGTTGGCCAGTGTTCTTTTTGCCACCTCCAAAGATTTTTTGATAACTGTCCAAACATTGCTTTCAAAATGATGTCAATTATCTCATCCTCACCATCATCATCCCACTGTGGTAACATCTCCTCAAAGTCCTTCTGGACAAAACTACAGATGGTGGTCTACAAACATAAAGAAGCTAAGTTTGGGAGAATTCCACACCTCTTCCACTCAATCTCTATACAACTCATGCTTCACCATTTCCTAATCAGTCTAAGGATCAAGACTAGTATCAAGGTATGGTTCTAACTCTTCATTGTAAATATCATCTAGTTTTTATTTCAAATTTGTTTATCCCCTCTCCTTGGCTCCTATTACACCAAGACGATGTACTTCAAGTTCGGGGGAGCGATTTGTGTCTTTTGACATGGTGTTTGGTGTTCTTATTTTCATTTTTGCATGTTTGAGTCTCATATGTTCACTCATTTGCATGTAGTTTTTCATATGCATTCTTGCTTTTAGGATTGAGTCTAGTAGAGTTTAGGTTGCATATTTGCATATGCATAGGGGATAATGATGATATTGCCTTGTAGAAATTCAAATTTAGGATTGTGATCAATGCCCTTGATCATGGTTATTTGTTGCTTTTAACTTCTTTGAAAATTTGGAAAACCCAAGTTTAGTTTGTTTGTATTTCGAAAACACCTACCATTATGACACTTGCATGATCCTCATAGCCTCTATATGTTTATTGGAATTAAATGATTTTAATGATCTCGCTTAGTGGCTTGAAAGGCATTCTCATGGTTCACACTCGGGTTTTCTTTATTACTTTACCTTCTTTTGCTAACCCGAGTGGCCATTTCTCATCTTAGAAAATGGTTCCACTACCCTTAACCCAAGCCATTCTTTTTATCCTACATTAATTTGTCAAGTGAGGCATTTTCTTGATAATGTTATTCATGTGAAAAATCTTGAGAGTATCGGGAACGACAAGGTCTAACTCTCATTATATGATACGATCTGGGTAAGATTTCCCACGGAACACACTCTTGTTCGGTATTGATTGCGGATAATCCTTGTAGAACAAGGCGGGGAAGTGAATGGCTGCGTCAAGGGCTATGGACTGCACTCGGTAAACCTGAACCGTAGGCTAACCACCTAAGGAACGCTTATGACTCGTCGGCTAACCACCTCGGAATCGGATTGAACACAAGGCTAACCACCTTAGTGAACGGTTGTGATCAAAGAGCTAACCACCCTAAGACCGAAATGATTTCTTGGCTAACCACCAAAGAGATCGAAAAAGTTCACAAAGGAACAAAGAGAAACTTCTTTTTAATAAAATGATAATTGATTGATTATTCTCAAAAAGATTACATAGTTTAAATAGAACTAGAATGTAAAGAGTTTTGTAGAAAAGACTAAAAACAATGTATGGGAAATAACAAAGTCTAATTAAAGACTTTTACTTCTTGTGTGAATGCCTCTTAGCCTCCCATCCTCTTATCGGTTGTTGACCGAGAAGTTGGTCAAGCTCGGGAGTGACCGAGAAGTTGGATTAGCTCGGGAGTGACCGAGAAGTTGGATTAGCTCGGGAGTGAATGTTATTGCCTCGTTAAAACCTCTTTTGGTAAACCCATTGGGACAAACCCAAAAGTAGGAAAAAGAGTACAAGATCAAACAACTCGGTCCAACTTCTATGGGAAGTACGGGTGTTGTACTCGGATCACGTTGAGGACGGTGTGAGAGAGCTCGGGAGCTCGGACAAATGGTAATGCGGAGCTCGGGAATCCTTGAGCTCGGGAATCCTTGAGCTCGGGAATCCTTGAACGCGAGAGCTCGGTCGAATGATAGTGCGGAGCTCGGGAATTCTTGAGTGATTCGAACGTTGTTAAGTAACTCCCGGACAGCTCGGTTTAGCTTTCGTGTCTTTGATCGCGTAACGGGTCCTTCGAGAATGATCAATGCTTCCTCGGGATCCTCTTCCCGAGCTGGCGTATCCATGATCATATCATTATAGCTAGTTCTTGAGCTTTGAATGCTAGCTTCTAGGTTCGGAATGTATAGAACTAGGTGGTTAGATTTGAGGCTTGATAGATATGGTTTTGAGTTGAGTTTGATTTGGATAGTGGAATGGGAGGAGAGAAAAAAGAAAGACGAGATGGTTGAAAGAAAAAGAAAGAAAAATGTTTGGAATAAAAAAGAAACACTCTCTTAGGAAAGGATCAAAGATAGAAAAAAAAAATAGGACTCTAAGTGCTTAGAAAGAAAGGTATATCTTGTAGCTTCCTAAATTTAAAAGGAAAGAGCTTAGTATCAAAGAAAAAAGTAAAAGCAATAGTTCAAAAACAATGTAAGTAAATAGAGAAAAGATCCCCTAAGAGTATGTAAAAGCTGAAGGAAGTGTTGTTGGTGTAGAAACTGTATATTTGGCTATGAAAGAGCTTGTTGGGTGAGGTAGAAGGGAAAAGAAAACGAGAAGCGGTTTTGGGTAGACATTAGCAAATATGTTGATAGGAATGGGTAGAACAATGAGAGTTAGAGCTAGTATGCATAAATTGTTTCGTTTCTTAAATAGATTTTGTATAATGTTTAATATTCCGTGTTATTTGAGATTCACTCATCAAATTGTTTGAGAAACATCTTAAAAGCCTTTGGAGCCAAACCGATTGAGATTGATTGATATCCCCTTTGCGAGACCGCACTTGATACTTTAATGAATGTGGAAGAGTTGCTTTATTTTGATACCTCCAGTGAAAGTAACGAAACAAATAGCTAAAAGATCTGAAGCGTGGGCTCATTTTATTCGACCAAAATATGATTATGTGATGGCCAATTGTCGATATTGTGGTACAGAGATAAGTTGTGACTCAAAGACAGTTGGAACCAGTCCAATGAGAAGTCACCTCAAAAGATGCAAGATGTTTGCTGCTCATGTAAAGAGAGGTACTCAAAAGGTTCTAAGTAGTGATAGTAGTGGTTCCCTCACAGCTAGCATTAGCTATGACAAGGATGTATTTAGAAGATCAGTTAACGAGATGATCGTGCTTAATGAGCTGCCATTCTCCTTTGTTGAATCAGAAGGCTTTAGGCGGTTTGTTCTTAACGTATTGCCATGTTATCATGTTCACTGTCGAAGGACAGCTACTTAGGATATCTTTGCAATGTTTTTGCAAGAAAAATTTGCTTTGAAGAATTTGTTCGCAAGTGAGAAAAAGAGAGTCTCGCTCACTAAAAACATTTGGGTAGCTCCTACGACCTCATGTAGTTACATGGTTGTAACCGCACATTGGATTGATGAAAATTAGGTAATGCAAAAGAGGATAATTAACTTCAAGCCCGTCATAGACCACAAGGGAGACACAATTGCATCACATCTAATCCAATGCTTGGAAGAATGGGGAATTGAGAAAGTTTTCACAGTCACAGTTGATAACGCTAAGGGAAATAACAAGGCTTTATGGTTATTCATGGATTCTTTGAGGCTAAAGGAAGGTAAGGCGTTAATTAGAGATGGAGACTTTTTGCATATGAGTTGTTGTGCTCACATTCTGAATTTGATTGTGAATGATGGTCTTGCACATGTAAGAAAAAGTATTGTTGTTATCGTAATGCGGTGAAGTATGTGCGGTCATCCACTACAAGATAGAAGTCATTTGAATTGCGTGTAGAGACTGGAAATGTGTCTAGAGGCATCTTGTGTTTGGATGTTAAAACTCTTTGGAATTCAACATATCTTATGTTGATTGCTGCTCTTAAGCTAAGGGTTCCTTTCCAGAAGATGCTAGTAGAAGACATGCCATACAATGAATACTTCCTTGACAATGAAACAGAAGAGGATTGAGAAGTGAGGGTTGGAACGCCTCGTAAACAGATTGGACCACCATCTTCTGTGGATTGGGACAATGTGGGAAAGATGGTAAAGTTTCTGAGAATCTTTTTCAACTGCACATTGGCGTTTTCAGCATCTAAATATGTAACTTATACCATGTGTTACAATGAGATTTTAATTGTGGAGAAGAATTTGATTGCACTAGCTAACGATAATGATGAACAAGTAAGGAAAGAAGCAGTTAGTATGAGGGCTAAGTTCGAAAAATATTGGGATGGTCTTTTGAATATGAATCCTCTAGTGATTATTGCAAGTGTTCTAGATCCAAGGAACAAGATGCAGTTTGCTTCAATCTGTTTTGACAAACTCTCTGGAAGAGATAGCATGGAAAGTAAACATCTCAAATCATCGATTAGGCGTGTGACGAAAGAGTTGTATGATGAGTATGTGATGATTTTCAGGTCAAGTGAGACTGGTGGAACAAGATGTGGAAATGCAGTAAATAACTAGCCGAGTATTGTCTTTGATCTTTGTGATGATGATGGGTATGATCTGATGTACATGGAGATGGATAATGGAGCTGAAAATGAACACAGTTGCGAGCGTGACATCTACTTGCTGGAAAAAGTTGTGCCACGAAATCCAAACAGTTTGGATATGGATTATGATGTTTTAGCATGGTGGAAGCGTAACAGTCTCAAGTATCCTATCTTAGCAGAGCTAGCTAGAGATATTCTAGCTGTACAAGTGTCGTCTGTTGCTTCGGAACCAACTTTTAGTACCAACGGTCGTAGAATTGATCCTTTCCGAAGTTGCTTGACACCTTATATGACCGAAGCTTTGGTATGCACACAATAATGGTTGAGAAATTCTATTGTAGAGGAAAAACTTGCTAACTTGGCTGAAATGTTTAAACAACTTAATATCCATGAATCACTTGGTAATTCCACTTCTATGTTTATAACTTAGTCCCATTATGTTTCAATTTCTATTACTAATGATATTCATTTTGATTTTCCTTGTGTAGATGCTCAGTTACCAGTACTAGTACCACCATGAAGCTTGTCTTTTGTTCTTACATTTGTCTTCTTCATGAATTTACTTTACCAACTATCTCTTTGACTTTGAGGATGTATTGTTTAGTATTAAGTTCTTGTTATGTATGAAACTTGATAACCGTAAGACTTCTTTTCTCTGCATCTCAAATCAGTGTTCTCTTTTTATCGAAATAGCATGTGTTACAATAATATGTAGGTTTATGTCATACGTAGATGAGTTTTGCTTTGTACGTATGTATCAAATTTAATTACATACAAAAACCACAACACCACAAATCATCATAGTCATATTATTAAAGTTATCAAATCATATAGATGTCGGTTTCTTGTTGACTTGAAGTTATAATAATCAAATTTAGTTACATACAACAACACCACAAATCATCATTTATGCTTCTGATTTTTATCACAATATGGATAAAAATCAATTTAAAATATTAAACCGAATTAACCGAAAATAACCGAAAAAACGGAAATAACCGAGAAACCGAAGTAACCGAACAGAAATAAATATCGGTTACTTTCGGCAATATTTTCAAAATTAAAATTACCCGAAGAACCGAATTAACAGACCCAAACAGAACCGAAGAACCGAAGTCCCAGGGCTACCTAAATTTATTCTAATGAATGAGAAAACATTAAATTGCTAACTATATACATTGAATCACTTTGGATTTTGAGTAGTCACGTCCATTCGCAATAACTTCGTGTTTCCCATTTCCCATCAATTAATTCATTTACCTTCTTAAATATGAACATACATAATGATTGAGAGAGAAAGTCACTCCTCCATAATATGCTGCAATAAGAAAATAATTATCTACGGTAAAGACAGATTAAAATTAAAGATAGGAGAAAAGAAGGCTGAGGTTGAAGTCTCTGCCTGAAATCCGAGCATGAAGTCTCAACATGAAATCTGAGCATGAAGTCTCAGCATGAAAGCTAAGCTTGAATTCTCAGCATCACCAAAGACTTCACTTTCAAACTTCACTCTGAAACTTCACTCTCAGACTTCAACAAAGAAGTCTGTAAACGCTAAATTTATTATAGTTAATAACAAAACATTAAATTACTAACTAGATACATTGAATCACTTTGGGTTTTGAGTAGACACGTCTATTCATAATGACTATGTCTTTTTTGTTTTCCATCTATTAATTCACTTTACCTTCTCAAATATGAACAAACATAATGACTGAGAGAGAAAATCACTCTTCCATAAAGCCATTGTCGTTTCTTCTCCACTCCTTTTATTTCTACAACACAAAAAAATACAAATTAATAATAAAAACCACATAAAACTCACAAGAAATCAAAACAAATCGATGGATGCTTCCTTCTAGTCGAAGCCAATGGAAGCAAAATTGATTGGCGTTTCGAAGTCTAGATTCTTCGCGCCTTCTCTTACTTCATTGTCAATGAAGGTCCTTACTGTACTTACATATTAGTAGATGAAGCGGTAAGTTATAACCACTTTAGGTTTATGTTTTTACATGTAAACATGTTTTTTCTTATGTAGAGAACTAGGATAGAGTTGGTGATTACTCTAGTATATGTGCCAATGTTCTCTAGAATGGAGAAATATGAAGGTAACTGGATTGAAATAAACAAAGCAGAAGTACGACGAGCATTTCCAGGGTTCTGCCAACAAAGTATCGCTTCGTTCTTTCAATTATTACTAGAGAGACTAGAATCCAAAAAATCAATTGTATAGTAAGAGTTCTGATTTTTTTCAAGACCAACCAGTAATCTTATAACAAAGAAGATGCATCATAAAACTGTTTCACTATAAATATCACGAAATTTAACCTTTTTCTCTATTTATAAAAGAGTAAATTATCTCTTATACCAACTTTCAATAAAACCTTTCCAAGATTATTAAAATCTTCAAACATTTTCTCCTATACTACATTTCTACATTAAAAAGACAAAATTCATCTCTCTCTTGTCTTGTCATATTTTTGCTTTTTTTTTTCTTTTTTTCTTTTTTTTTTTTTTTTTTTTTTCTTTTTTTCTCTTCTTCTTCTTCTTCTCTCATTTTTTTTTGTTTTGATTTACTTTCTCCTTTCTCTCTCCTTCGTCTTATATCTTTATCTATTTCTCTCTATTCTTCTTCATTTCTCTCCCTTCTTCTCCATTTCTATCTCTCTCTCTTTCTCTCTCACTTACAATGAACCTCGTTCATGCCATGTATTTTTAATCTCATGTATCATAAAATTGCTATGTAGATAATGTCCACTGATAAACACATCTTGTTCACCAGATAGCGAGGAGAGACAAAATATCATTTATAACTTTTCCACCATTATAACTTGTCGAATAAGAACTTTTCCACCACACTGCAATGTGTCGCCATTATAACTTTTCCATCAAAGCTGAAATAAATATACAATGACAGTTCATACATCAATCTGAGGCCATTTTTAAAATGGTGGAATAACTATTGTATTCGTTCACTAAATTAAATTCTTGTCCATTTGTTTCATTATGTCCACATGTTCATAAGTATCTCTACTCAAATAAACACATATCTCCTGTTAACTCCTATTTTTACTAATTTTATTAGGTCTTTTTATAACTATTCCTGCATTTTTTATCCAACAATAAGATAGTTTTGACTCTTTTTGTATTTTATTGGGCAGACCGTTCCTAGCTATAGCTGGCGCCCTAATCGACTGCAACAACGGGAGAATATCCCTCAACATTGGTGATCTGATCATGACCTTCAACATGGAGAAGATGATGAAGAAACCAACCAGAGATGGCCAGACATTCTTCGTCGACACTTTCAGTGAGTTATCAGACGAGTATTTCATGAGGTTACACCCTGAAAATCCTTTGGAGAGAGCGTTGGTTTGCTCGGCCGAGACGGAGATGGTTCCCACTGAGGTTGCTGCTAGTTATGCCATGATCCTTGACACAAATGACACAAATGCAGAAGCATCGATCGATACCACATGATATCGATCGATACCCACCTTTTCTTCCCGAGGAGCTGGTTATTAATCGTGCCAGATCTGATTCGTTGAGTGATTGGAGTGAAGAGAGAGCTCCTAAGCTCGATCTTAAGCCACTCCCATCTAGCTTGAGGTATGTTTTCCTTGGCCCTAACTCTACATATCCTGTGATTGTGAATTCTTCTTTGAACAACGCAGAGGTCGCCTTACTGCTGAGCAAGCTGCGCAAGTATCGCAAAGCTCTCGGCTATTCTCTTGATGACATTTCAGGTATATCACCAGATCTGTGCATGCATCGGATTCAACTGGAGGACGAGTCAAAAGCTTCGATCGAACATCAGAGGAGGCTTAACCCGAATCTGAAAGAGGTGGTAAGGAAAGAGATCTTGAAACTTCTGGAAGCAGGAGTCATCTACGCCATATCTGACAGCAGTTGGGTCAGTCCAGTGCATGTTGTTCCTAAGAAAGGAGGATTCACAGTGGTGAAGAATGAGAAAGATGAGCTGATTCTGACAAGAACGATCACTGGGCATCGCATGTGTATCGACTACAGGAAGCTGAATGCGGCGACTAGGAAAGATCATTTCCCATTGCCTTTCATTGATCAAATGTTGGAGAGGTTGGCAAGTCACCCATACTACTGCTTCCTGGATGGATACTCAGGTTTTTTCCAGATCCATATACATCCAGATAGTCAAGAGAAGACGACGTTCACTTGTCCCTACGGTACGTTCGCCTACAGGAGGATGCCTTTTGGGTTGTGTTTCCTGCTACATTTCAGAGATGTATGATGTCGATATTCTCGGACATGATCGAGGAGTTCATGGAAGTCTTTATGGATGATTTTTCTGTTTATGGATCTTCGTTTAAGGGATATCTGGATAACTTATGCAAGGTACTTCAGCGCTGCGAAGAGAAGCATTTGGTTCTGAACTGAGAGAAGTGCCACTTTATGGTTCAAGACGGCATCATTCTGGGACCCAAAGTTTCTAAAGTTGGGATCGAAGTTGATAAGGCTAAGATTCAAGTCATGACAAGCCTCCTGCCACCTACATCTGTGAAAGACATTCGGAGTTTCCTTGGTCACGTTGGGTTCTATCGCATATTCATTCAGGATTTCTCCAAGATAGCTCGTCCACTTACTGCTCTTATGTGTAAGGATGTCGTTTTCTATTTTACACCAGACTGTCTCGTCGCATTCGAAATAATCAAGAAAGCATTGGTTACTGCTCCTATTGTTCAGCCACCATATAGGAACCTTCCTTTTGAGATCATGTGTGATGCGAGCGATTTTGCAGTTGGATCTGTTTTGGGACAGAGGAAAGACAAGAAGCTTCATGTTATATATTATGCCAGCAGAACATTGGATGACGTCCAAAAGGAACTACAGTACCACTGAGAAGGAGTTACTTGCTGTCGTGTTCTCTTTTGAGAAGTTTCGCTCCTATTTAATCGGAAGCAAGGTGATTGTGCATACTGACCATGTTGCTCTCAAGTACCTGCTGCAGAATAAGGATATAAAACCTCGATTGTGTCGATGGGTTCTACTGATCCAAGGTTTTGACATAGAGATCAGAGATAAGAAAGGAGTGGAGAACGGGGTTGCAAATGATCTCTCACGAATGAGGATCAATGATGAAGTTCCTATTGATGATGCCTTGCCTCAGGAAAACATCTACTTCGTTGAGACTGGATGCCGATACAGCTCTGATTCGAATCTGCCGCTACAGAACACGAGCATCGATCGACACTCCCTAGGCATCGATCGATACCTTCACAATTTGCTGCAGTCGGTTCAATATTTAAGCATCGATCGACACCCCTTGAGCATCGATCGATACCAGCTATCCCCCATAGCTGAAACGTCTGCAGATCAGTCTGAATTTGAGGAATCCTTGGCTGTCACCTCTCCTGCTGAACTTTGGTACGCCGACATCGCCAATTACCTTGCTGCTGACGACGAACCAAAACATCTCAAGACGTATGTCAAGAAGAAATTCATGAGAGATGTCAGACGTTACTTTTGGGATGAACCATATATGTACAAGCATTGTTCAGATGGGATTTACAGAAGGTGTATAGTTGAATCTGAGGTGCAAGAAATTCTATTTCATTCCCATGGATCTGAGTATGCTGGGCATTTCGCCACGTTCAGAACAGTTTCTAAGGTTCTGCAAGCGGGTTTCTGGTGGCATACAATGTTCAAGGATGCTCATGCCTTCATCTCTCATTGTGATGTGTGTCAGAGAAGAGGGAAGATCAGCAAGCGACATGAGATGCCACATAACTTCATCCTCGAAGTAGAAGTCTTTGACTGCTGGGGTATTGATTTTATGGGACCATTCCCTCCATCGCGACAGAACATATACATATTGGTCGCCGTCGATTACGTCTCTAAGTGGGTAGAAACAATTGCTAGTCCTACCAACGATTCTGTCGTGGTTATGAAACTGTTCAAGACCATCATCTTCCCTCGATTTGGAGTACCCAGAGTTGTTATAAGTGACGGTGGCACTCACTTCATCAACAAGATCTTCGAGAAGCTGCTGAGAAAATATGGCGTACACCATCGCGTCACCACGCCATATCACCCTCAGACCGGTGGACAAGTAGAGGTCTCCAACGGACAAATCAAGGAGATTTTGGAGAAGATAGTTGGCGCTACACGGAAGGATTGGACTCTGAAACTGGACGACGCTCTTTGGGCCTACAGAACCGCGTTCAAAACACCACTTGGCACTACACCCTTCCATCTGCTGTATGGGAAGGCCTGTCATCTTCCGGTTGAGATCGAGCACAAAGCAGTTTGGGCTACCAAACTTATGAATTTCGACATTAAGTCTGCTGCTCAAAGGCGATTGGTTCAGCTGAATGAATTGGATGAGATCAGACACTTCGCCTATGCGAACTCCAAACTGTACAAGGAAAGGACCAAAGCCTATCACGATAAGAAAATCTTTTCTCGCCATTTTGAACCAAATGACCAGGTACTACTGTACAACTCTCGTTTACAATTGTTTCCTGGGAAATTGCGTTCTCGTTGGTCAGGTCCTTTCACGATCAAGGAAGTCCGCCCACACGGTGCAGTGGTCTTGCTAACTACTGAAGGATAGGAGTTCACTGTCAATGGACAGAGGGTGAAACACTATTGGGCAAAAGCCACCATTCCAGATGGCCACATTGTGCCTCTGGCTGAGCCACCAGCTGCCTGACTGATCTCCATGTCGAGCTAACGACATTAAACAAGCGCTTGGTGGGAGGCAACCCACTGGTGAGTCTGTACATACGTTTTTATTTTGATCTTTCGTTTTGTTTTTGTCTTGTGTCTTCACGTGAACCAGGTCCAGACGACAAGCATCGATCGACACCCCTGAGTATCGATCGATACCGAGGCCAATGGAGACTTGTGCGATTACGATGTGAGCATCGATCGATACCACTAACTGTACCGATCGATACCCAGCACCCATGTAAGTTTTTTTATTAAAACCCTCGGGTTTTACCCTTCACTCCATCATAACTCATATCGCTCGACGCTGCCCCCCTCTCTCACTCTCTCACAACCTTTTCGATTCTTCATCGTTTTCCTCGATTTTGCTCTCTATTTTGCTCGGATTTTTGCCCTCATTGTCATTTCATTGCCCATTCCTTCGATCTGCAAGGTAATGTACACGAAATCACTCCTTTTAGACTCGTGGATAGAATTTGGTTTGGGGTTTCCTCTGTTGTGAAACTCTTGCTCTGTTTCCTGTCATTTTTAGTTCTAGAGGAATGGAATTGATGTATTAGTATTAGAATGGATATGATAGGGATGGAGTAATATGAGAAATTTGTTGTTAGGTCGATAGAGTTGGAATCGAAATGCCTCTGTGACAAACCTCTGTGATTATATCTTGAGTATCGATCGATACCTTCTTGGTATCGATCGATACCTGCATCGATACGCGTATGCTGAATTGTATTCTGTTTTGATTTTTCCCAGATGGCTCCTCGCAAGAAGGCACGACAGGACGACGTATCCGGCTCCAATCCTCCACGCCGCGAGTACGGTCTTCAGGACGAGGTGGAGGCTTTCTGTGGGTTGTTCTGGCATGTCGGGGTTGTCACGGCTATTCTAACAGGGGATCGCTACAGGGTCCTGAAGGGTGGTTTCACCGATAACACAAGCCCTCAAAGCTTTATAGATGCCCTCATCAGTGACCTGAGAGCTGCGCCACGACGATCGCCATCCCCTTATGCCCCTATTCCTGTTGCCAAGCCTCCCTAGCCTAAGTTGGAGGGGAATCGGATCATTCCACGACGCAATTGGGCAGGTTTGCCTAAGGAGGAGACCGAGAGTGAGGCCTGTATCTATAGGCCCATAGCAGAAGAATGGGATGATTACGACACTATGTTCTACAACGAGTGGCTACGAGGTTTCAGCCTCCCTACGCGCTTCATTGATCCTCACGCTATGCGCCGCCTCGGTATAGACCTGGAGCTCTCAACCATGCTCGATAAGATTGGTTTGGGGACATTGTACTCATGGCAGTACGACCTTTATCCCGATCTAGTTCGCCAGTTTCTCGCCACAGCTCGAGTATATTACAGAGACGAGGTCCACCGCACTGCTTCAGAGGGCACCTTGACTTTCCTGATCCGAGGGGTTCGTTACAGGCTGCCTATCCCTGATCTCTACGCCATCTACGCGTTCGATCCCTATCCTCAGCAGGTAGCTCTTCCTACTCAGTTTCATGACGTACAGGTCTTTTGGCGTCACATCGGTCTTGGGGCCTACCATTCCAAGACCACGACACAACTAGACGTCCGCCATCCGACTCTGCGTTGCATCGTCCGCATCCCCATTGATTTACTGCCTCGTTTTAATCGTTTTGTTACTTTTGATTACATTCATTTCGCTTAGCTTAATTCACATTCCGAAATCTATTGAGTGAACATCTTGAGTCTTTGTGGTTCGACCCCTAGAATACTACAACTACTGCTTAGATACTTTAGGGTATTATATTTGAGCATATCATTGACAAAATCAGTAATTAGATTAAAAAAAAATTTAGTTATATTTTTGGTTGCAACTATTGGCAATATCATTACTAGAGTAAAAGCTTGATATATCATCCACTGGAGATGTACCATGGCTTTCTGCTTCTTTATAAATAGATGAGGTGAAGTATTGGTTTCCTCAAGTTTGGTTGAGTCTTATGTCATTAGCTACAACATTGTCAGAGGTGACATCGCTCGTTTCATAGTCCTCAGCCTGCAAAATCGATTAGGAGTTCATCGTCTCTTATTCTTCTACTAGGATGGATCTGGAAAAACTGTTTACTTCTTCAGAATCATGGAATCAGGAATCTAACTGTCTTTGGTTTTATTTCTCTGAGCCGTCTGTTTTGAGTCACAGCCATTTTAATTACGTTTATCAATTTTGCGACACCATTTCCAGAGGTTTTCATTTCATGCCGCAATTTACATATATGTAGGAAGCTACAAGAAATCCGAGTGATAGGAGTTCCAAAACTACTACTTCTTACTTATAGTTTTATCTACACATTGAGCAAGTCATTAACCAGCTGCCTTCTAATGGGAACATAGATAAATGGGTAAACTAATATTGGTAGAAAGTAAACATAAGTATATGAAAACATACTATTTTTTGTGTCGAATAGAATCTCATTCGTCTTTGGTGCTGTTTAAGTCACACTTGTGAGAAGTAAATGATATAAGTTGACAATGCGTTGGAAAGATACGAATAACTTATACATGGTTCATTTTCAAACAATATAGGGTTGACGCATTTTCCCCTTTATACTTGCTGCTTTCTCACCTTTCTTATGCAAACTTTTTACCTCTTTAAAACCCACCATTAAAAATTTAACTTTAATAAAAACTACACAAACTTTTTTTAAAATTCAATTAACTACAGCTCCAATTGAACCGACCAATAAACTAGTCACCACTTAAATCAGTTTGACTTAATCATGACAATTTGTTGCACTTAGAAACTACGCCTATAAACTCTGAAGTACGAAACTAAATTTTAGTCTAATCCGGAAAAGAAGAAGAAATTTCGTGTTAAAATCAGGTAAAAATTGGACTAAAATTGGTAAAACTTGGATTAAGTCAAACCGGTTTAAGTGGTTACCGGTTTGATGAGGACATCGAGCCTAGCCTAATGAATCCGAGGAAGAAGATATCAACATAGCAACCACTGATCAAACACCAAGGAAAACGACAAGAACTAAACGCTTGAGAGGGAAGTTCAACACGTTTAGAGCATGAAGAGCTTCACAAAGATGACATCAACAAGGAAATGCTAGAAAACGCTTAAGAACAACTCAAGACTCCAACAACTATGTTAGTACCACTTCTTCAAGGATTTAAGCAAGCTGCTTTGTCAACTATTTCAAAAGCAGATCAAGCAACTTAAATCATTTATTTATATATCTAAGGTATGCATTTAAATTTGAAAAAAAATAACAAGCTCTTTTCTTGTTTTGTAGGAATATGACCGTTATGTTTTTAAGTGTATTTTGTTTTAAGTCCTTATTTCGAGTCTGTTGTTTTGCAAGTTAAGTCCTTTTGTTATGTAAAACTTTTGACCCTAGAAGGTCCCCAGCTGTTGGACTTTTATATAAAGTCCCTTCTCATCTTTCTAACCCTTTTAAGTTGAATGAAATAAAATGAGTGTTTACTTCGAAGACTGAAGTAGCCACCCTCTCCTTCTTCTTGTTTGCGGTTCCTTGAAGATTAAGTGTATCAGAATTATCACAAATCTTTCACCTTCATGGTGGCGTCTTTCAATTTGTCCTCTATCCATCTCATTCTTTGGATTCTTCAAAGAGTGCCCATCGGCAATTGAAGAAGTTCATCCACTATAATCTAGTGAGAGTACCGTTCGGCCAGATACAGATTATCCATCATCTACAACACTTTTGGATCCATCTCTTTGGTTCCTATATCACGATTTATTGGTCAATCCAATTGGAGGTGTAGTTATTTGAATTAAAAAAAAAGTGATGTTAAACTTTTTATGGTGTTTTTTAAAGAGGCAAATAATTCGCGTAGGAAAACTAAGAAAGCAACTAGTACCGCGGAAGAAAAATATAAAGATAACTCTCCTGTTTGAATCTCTTTGCTCATTGTTCATGAGGAAATCCTGAAATTATTGGTGTTACAAGAACGACTTGTTAAGAACCAACGAGTGATGTACGCAGGAAGCAGCATGCGAGAATAGACATGACGTGGCAAGCTGCTATTGGTTGAAGAGAGTTTCATTCACAAGATTCTAAGGATGTCTTCACATCAAATATGAAAGATTGCAAAATCTCAAGAAATATGGAAAGTTGGTTACAAGGTGTAGCCTCTAAACACAGGCTCTAAATTTTAGGTTTAGGTTATTCGTTTTAACAAGAAATGAGGAAATCAAATACAAAAAATCTAATCGAGTTATTGGTGAGTCAACAAAGAGTGTAACACAGTTCTTTCTGTCTCATGAGCTTGGTTAGTTATGGATTGCTCAGTGATGAGTTGTCTTGACTGCATGTAAATTTTGATTAAATTTTGATCTTGGTAAATTTTGATCTGTAAGATTAATTAAGTGATTCCTAATAAAGAAAAGAAGGTTATTTTCACCTTGCCTTGTGTTCTAGTTATTTCATTTAGTATCAGAGCAGGAAACCGACCAGAGTATTTGCCTCAATATATGTTTAGATCCTGACAGAAGAATGCAGGCTACTGTTCATATGATGATGCTCCAGAAACATGTGATTTTCCATGAAAAAGCTATGTAAATTGGAAATTCCGAATGATGCAACTAATCCAAAGTCAAGGAGAAGATGAGTGGACATTAGTAGACGATGGTTGGGATCCTCCTCAAGAGTTACAGAACGAGGTATGAAAATTACTAAACCAAAGGCACAACGGTACTTTGATGAGAGAAGCTTATCTATGTTTAACGTACGAGCTCTTAATGATATATTTGGTGATGTGGATGAAAATAAGTTTATGTTGATTAAAGGTTGTGAGTCTGCTAAACAAACTTGGGATGTACTACGGAAGGCACACGATGATAATCATAATGTCAAGAGAATGAGATTCGATTAATTGGCAGGCAAGTTTGAGATGTTCCATATGAAATTTTGAAGAATCGGTGTCTTAATTCAGTGTAAAATTGATATGCTTCTCATAAGGCTGTTATGAGGGTTGCTGGTAACATAGACGCGTTGAAGTTTGAGGATTTAGTTGGTATGTTGAAATCGGAAGAGATGAAAGTGGTTGAGTATCTAAAGATTCACAGCAAAGGGTTACTTTAAAGGCTGATGAAACTCAAGACCAACTGCAAAAAATCACGAAGAACTTCGAAAAGACTTTGAAACGTATCAAAAAGGTAATTTATTGTAGAGATTTAGAGATGTAGATCAATGGAGCACAAGTAACACATAGAAGTTAGGGAACCAATCCTACTAGAATAAAAATGAAAAATCAGATTAGAGATGTGAGGTCAATGTCATGTAATGGTTATGGTCATTTCAAGAGTGAGTGCCCAATAGCTAAACGCATAGAGATGAAGTGCTATGAATGAAATGGTATGGGACATTTAAAATCTGAATGTCCTAACTCACAAAAAGGAAACGGAAAAGCATATATTAGCTTCACTAATTCGGACTCTTTAGAAAGTGAAATTGACGAAGAGGAAATGCTGAATTTTGGTTCTTATGTCATCTAGTATCATAGTTAAACTCTCCAAATCAGGTTTTATCTATCCCTTTGTTTAAGTTTTTCATTTCTCTTTTATTTGTTGTAGTTGTGTCTGTTTTCGTTTTCTTTTTGTTTCTGTTCGTTTGATCTGTTTTACTTGTGTGGATTCGTGTGTTGTTGTTCCATATCTATTCATCTTCCAAAAAGAAAACCCTATAAAAATTTTGTCTAGATCTGTTGACCTTTATTAAAACGTTTAAATCTCACCTAGATCTATTTGTTTTAAGTTTAAAACCTTTCAACTTCCTGTGCACTTGATATGTTGTTGTTTGTGAGAGACATGAGGATGTGAACGTAGCTTAGTTGCTTGCTGCTATTCAAAATCAACTCTAGACTCTTGGAAGTGATATGAAAAGGATTGAAAAACTTGCATCAGTTTGTGGAGAACCCATTAGAAACATGAATGCTCGATGAGTGAATCAAGTAGAAGATGAGATGTCTAACGAGGATTGAGATCCACCAGATTATGATCATGACCAGAGACCGAAGAGACAACATAACCGAGCTGAGAAGAAGATGCACAACAAGGAAACGACGTGATTCTCACGACACCAACTTTGTAGGAAAAGTTAATCCAGATGCCTACCTTGATTGGAAGAGGCGTATGGAGTATATCTTTGAGTGCTGCAAATACTCAGATCAAAAGAAAGTGTCTCTAGTTCTTCCACACCTCATTGAAAGTGCTTTAGCTTGGTGGGATAGTGACGTGTCTGAAAGAAGGAGACATTGACATGGTCAGATTAGTACTTGGGAAGTCATGAGGTTTTAATTAAGGAAGAGATACGTCCCTGCTTATTATTAAATAGATTTGCAGAAATAGTTTAGGAAACTTAATCGGAATTCTACATCTGTTGAAGAACACTTTGATGAGTTTGAAATGCTTAAAATAGATTAGAGACTAAAGAATCTAAGGAAATATTTACTCCACAATTCCTAGACCTTCTACAGGATTGAATTTCTAGAAAAGCTGAGAGGCAAACCTACCATGATTGGGCGAATGGCTGAATCTTGGGATTCAGACTAAACAACATAATAAAAGGAAGACTTTCGTAGCAAACTATTGTAAGTGAAAATCTATTTTGATGGACCAGAGGTTTAAAAAGACTCCACTCGAGACATCTAAGATCACCAAACCAGATCAAGGTAAGGCTCTCACTCAAAGAACTCGTGATAACTTGTTTTAAATGTCAGAGAAATGGGCATTACGCAAGGGATTGTCCAAACCAGCGAGTGATGATCCTCAAACAAATGGAGAATATGAATCCAAAGATGAAAAGGAGTTTGAGCATGAAACTTTAGAAGAAGATGTCGTGTATGATGCGGACATCATAGAACTTCTAGTTACTAGGAGAGTTCTTAGCGTTCTATTTGAGCCATAAGTTACCCAAAGAGAAAATATCTTCCACTCTTGGTGCACAATAAGTTCTAAGGTATGTAGTCTAATTATAGATGGAGGTTCTTTTAATAATGTGGCTAGCAAGTGTTTTGTTGATAAGCTAGGTGTCTAGAAGATAAAGCATCCTCGACCATATAGACTAAAGTGGCTAAATGAGGAGACTGAGCTTAAAATTGTCGAGCCAGTTACCGTGCCATTTAGCATAGAAATGTATGTGGAAAAAGTTGTGTGTGACGTGGTCCCTATGCAAGCTGGACATCTACTTCTAGGTCGTCCAAGGATATTTGATAAAGAAACACTACACAATGGCCAAACCAACTACTACACTTTCAAGCATAACAACAAAAAGCATTCGCTTGCACCATTAACCCCACAAGAAATACATGAGATTCAAAAAGATATGTCGAGGAAACAAGCTAAGTAAAACAAATATTTATGTAACACTTTATATTGTTTTGAAATCTCTTGGATCTCAAACACATGTGCTACTAATAATCTTCAAGGAAGCCTTGTTTTCAGGTCCAAAAATATAAAGATCTACCTGCTAATGTTCTAGAGCTTCTCAATAAATACACTGATGGTTTTCCATAAGAGATTCCACCCGAATTACCATCTATAAGAGGAATCAATCATCAGATTGATCTTATTCTTGGAGAACATTTGCCTAACCGAGCTGCTTATAGAGTAAATATAGAAAAAGCAAATGAGAAAGAGAAACAAGTGCAACATTTTATGTATAAGGGCTATATCCGTGAGAGTTTATGCCCATGTGTTGTTCATGTTCTTCTGATGCCCACGAAAGATGGAACTTGGAGAATGTATGTGGATTGTCGAGCTATCAACAACATCACTTTCAAATATAGGCATCCGATTGTAAGGCTTGACGTCATGCTAGATGAACTCAATAAAGCATCTATCTTCTCAAAAATTGATCTAAGGAGTGAATATCATTAGCTAAGAATGAAAGAAGCATATGAATGGATGACCACGTCTTTAGAGCTTTCATTTGTTAGTTTATTGTGGTTTATTTTGATGACATTGTGATCTATAGCTCTAATCTTGAGGACCACTTACATCATCTCGAGCAGGTTCTTGAAACACTTAAGTTCTCAGGGTCTAAATTTCAATGAGGAAAAGATTAAAACAATACAAGATTGGCCAACTCCATCAACCATTGGACATATAAGAATTTCCCATGGTCTTGCTAGTTTGCAGCGAAGATATGTGAATGATTTTAGTACCATTGTTGCAGCACTAACCTCAACGATTAAAATAAAATGGAATTTAAATGGGGTCAAGCTCTAAAAGATGCATTCAGTCAATTAAAAGACAGCCCCACATATGCTCCTGTTTTGTTACTTGCTAATTTTGATAAAACATTTGAGACTGAATTTGATGCTTCTGGTATGGGTATAGGAGTTGTCCTAACTCAAGGATGAAGTCTAGTAGCATACTTCAGTGAGAAAGTCATTGGAGCTTCACCAAACTATCAAACATATGATAAGGAACTCTACACATTGGTAAAGTCTTTTGAAACTTGGCAACATTATTTACTGTCAAGAGAGTTTGCTATTCATTTGGATCATGAGAAATTCAAGCATATAGAAGAACAAACTACACTTAAGAAGAGACATGCAAATGAAGAGACATGCAAATGGCTTGAGTTCATGAAGATTTTTCCTTATGAAATCAAATACAAGAAGGGTATGGAGAACATTGCAGTTGATGCACTCTCTAGGAGATACACTCTAATCATTACAATAAAGGCTAGAATCATGTGATTTGAGCAATCAAAGGATTATATGAAGATGGCCCAGATTTTCAAGAAATATTCAAGGAAACTGTTAACTACTATTTTTAGTGATTTTACAAGTCCTTCAAATTAACAAATTTTGTGTCTTTTCATTAAAAACAAAATAGTTTTAGTGTCTTGTGTTTTTTTTAGGATTATGTGCTTGTTGTGCAAAAGGGAGAGATTTGGACCAGAAATGGGCTTAAAGAGTATCAGAAGAAGAAAACCTCGAAGACTGTAATCGGTCGGTGCCCTTAATAACTGATCGGTTGAGAAGGCCATCAACTACAAATTAGTTACGTTTTAAACCAATCAGTTTACGCTTTAAGAAACTGATTTTGCACTCTCACAAAGGGAATATCGAACATGCTATGGTCTTGGTGAAGGAAGCATTTAAGGTGACTCATGTATTTAGGGCTATCCTAACAATCTCGGATGCAAATCATTATGCATAATCATAGTGAGACATAAACCAATTGACGTATACATAGCTTTCCTATCATTAAGACCACCTAATATATCTCAAAACCCGATATAAACCCAAAGAATTCCCATGATGCATTTTTGCATTGAAGCTTAGACTTTTCTGGTTCATTCTCTTCTGCTTTCCTCATAATTTTCGTATTATTAAGATTAAAAGAGGTGGAACTGGTTCTTTCATACAAAATTAAGCATCAAAATGAAATTCACACAATCTTTTAGCATTTTCTAAGTAAGCTCTAAAAATCTGTCACAAGACTTAACGTACAGAAAATAACTAATCATCCTAAATCATAGGTTTAACATCCCTAATCCTAATGAAAGTTCAGCTATTTTGGTCCATATATTATGTAGTTTATGCACATGAATGCACATAATGGCGATGATCAAAAGAATGCATGGGTATGAATAAAGGGTACGGATGCAAGGTGTGGAACTAGACTAAAAATGAGCCTAGCTATTCGGATGTCAAAAGAGTGGCAAAACAAGGCATACATCCGAATATCTAACCCATAGCATTATTACCAAGCCCCTAAGTGAGATAAATCAAGTTCAAATTCGATGTTCCACTAGATAAGGCTAAGTTTCAATCATTCAAGTTTCATAGTGATATGGACTTTCCTGATTACTGCGTCTACTCATGGTTGTTCCAAACTTCAATTCCACTTATGAAATTGTCTCGAATAGATTGTTGGGAGGTCATCCCATAAGAAGTCCCTATAAAAGCTCATAATTCCCTAAATTTACTGAAAATACCTAAATTAATTTTTTGAAAAGTTTCATCATATTAACCAAACCTTGAAATACACCATCCCAGTGTATAAAGAAAGAAGATGGGTATGTGAAAATTTCAAAGAAAACTAAAAATGAAGTCCCAACCGATCGGTGCACAAGTGGAATCTGTCGGTTCTCTAACATGATCCTAACCGATCTGTGGTACCCAAGCACCGATCAGTTGCTGCCTCAAATGCTCACTCGCCTGAGCTATATGGCTAGGTTGTTTGACGTCTGGTGTGCTAGGATTTGTGGTCTAACTGCTGCAGATGGCAATCATAGCTGGAAAAATTGTGAATGGAAGGGCTCATGGCGGAGTTAGAATGTTAACTTGCTTCAGATCATCTTAAGCACTATAACTTTTCTCTTCATGCCATCCATTTCTTCTTGGCCTTTCTCTTTGAATTCCGGAGTGGGGATGGCTTTAACTTTAGAGAAAGGGTTAGATACCCCTTTACATCGAACCGTACACTCAATGATGTCTCCAACACCTCTCTGCAGAACTAAGGTTACATAATAATCTCTCCAATCGCCCTCTGAATCTTTTAGCTTGTCTCTTCTCTTGACCTTCTTGGATGTTTTTATAGAAAAATGAAAATCTCCATCCAAGATTTCATTAATCTCATTCGTATCACCAATTTCTTCTTTTTATGCATCCAAAGTCCTCTCACCGTCTATTATGAGACATGTGGCATGTTCAATATCTTCATGGGTAGGGACTACGTTGTAAAATATCTTCTTGTCCACATTGGAGAAGGTGATCCTCTTATTAGGCAAATCTACAATCGCACCAATGGTTAATAGGAAAGGTATTCCAAGTAGGAAAGGCATATAAGAATCTTTTCCCATCTCCACAACATGAAAATAGATAGGAAACCAGCAATTCCTAACTCGAACATCTAGGTTCTAGATAAAGCCTTGTGGAGATGTGGTTGAAGCATTCACGAAAATGAGATAACAAGGAGGGTCCTTGAAATTAGTAATCTCCAACTTCTTTGACATCACCATGGGCATGACATTTACACCAGATCCAGTGTCGTAGAGAGATTCTGTGAAACTCGCTCCTAGGATTTAACATGACATCACAAATTTGCCTGGATCTTCGATTTGGGGAGTATTCTCAAGGCTTTCAGCTCCTTAGTCAAATGCTCCTTAATCTCCTCCAAGTCCTTTTCTCCACTCATATTACTTCTTAAACTCTCATTGTACAAGGGGATATTCTTCTTTACTTCTTCAAAGGGAGTGGTTGTAGTGATTTCATTCAAAACCTCCTTGCACCGAGCAATTATCTTCTCATTAATCGGCTTCTTCACATGGCATGGAAAATAGGGTCGGATAGGACTGTGTTTAGCTAACTCGTCAAACTTCATTGGCTCTTCAATATTTGCATCAGCTGAACTCGCAAGAGCCTTTTCAACCCGATCATTTATAGAGCTATACCAATCGGTTATAGAGATGGATCTTAACTGATCGGTTGTAGGACTCCACTGATCGATTACAGAGATGGGTCCTAACCAATAGGTTGTAACGTTGTACCGATCGGTTCTCATCTACAAGTCCAGCTTCTTTTCCCCTTCGAGTTATATGGAATTAACATATTCATTAGGCCTTGAACATGAAACAATCAGAGAAACTCGTTTATCAATAGGTTCAAAACGAGATGCCAAACTCTCAAATTCCCCATTTAACTCGACGTACATGTTATTCATCCTCCTCTCCATCTCTTATGCATGGTTCTCCTGTGCATCTAACATTTGGTGCATCATAACACTTGAGTGAACTTGGTAAGGCATATCCTTTGTTCTGCTCTATTATCATAAGTCGATCAATCTTGACATTCAGCTCCTCTAATGTTTAGGACTCAACACTCTTGACATGGTGTTATATGTCATACTCTTGATAGTGGTTATTGTTGCTAGCAGCTAAATTGTTGATCATAATGTTAGCTTCTCCCGTAGTATTAGTAGAAAATAGTCTTTGCATGCTGTATCAAGAGCAGTCTTATACTTCTCCTCAATTTCGTTGTAGAAGATGTTCATCAAGTTGTCATTAGAGAACCCATGATGAGGAAAATCTCTTAGGGGGGTGTATTCAACTTAGCATTTTAGAAGATTTTAAGGTATTCTTAAAATCCTCTGTTATTCAATTTGTGATTTTTAAATCACTTCCCAAATCCAGTGTTATTGAATTAGAACTTTTTATAAAATCATTCAACATAACTCACAATCTCTTGTTATTCAATTAACAATTTCTAAAAATCATATCAAATCAACTGTTATTCAAAATATAAATTTTTTTGTTGAAGAAACTCAAAACACTGATTTTGGGAGACTCTTGATACAATTTTACTTGTAAAATCAAAATGAAAAAGTCACACCTCCAAAGGTAGTATTTCGAAGGATTTGTAAAAAAAAAAAATCGTCTTTTTCTCTTTCGTTATTCACTCTCTTGTTCTCATCATCCATTTTTTTGTTTTTCACTCATGAAAAACACAATCAATGGATTATCTATCTACTTTCCTCTCTTTGAAGGGATATGAAAGACAAATCGAAGACAAATCGAAGACAAATAGATGGGATATTTGTCTTCGATTCCTCTCTTTGTCTTTAATTTTGGATTGAATCCAGATGCCTCTCTATTTTGGATTATGGGCTCATGATGCAGAGGTGGTAAGATCTTCGCCGGATTAGAATCAGACGATGGAGCAGCAACGTGAGATTACTATGAAACGGATCTGGTACTTACTCGAGCATGGGGTCTTCAAGGGATGGATGACGGAGACAGGTCCTAAGGCCGAGCTCAGGAAATTAGCTCTGCTCGAGGTTTGCGGCATTTATGATTAATCCGAGTATGTATGCTAGTCAATGGTTCATCATCGTCTTCTCTTATTCATTTCCTTTCCCTTTGGCTCTACGGATATGGGATGTGTTCCTATCCGAGGTAAAATTCGAACTCTCTCTCTTTCAATATTTGTTGTAATCAATGTCTCATTCTGTTATTTTCTCTTGTCATTGTGCGTTTAGGGTGTTAAAGTTGTGTTCAAAGTCGGCCTAGCGTTATTGAAGTATTGTCAAGATGAGTTGGTGAGTGAGCTTTCTTTACGAGCTGCAACATTTCAAGACTGAACATTGGGTAAATTTTACTCTTTCTTCAAATACTTGTAGATTTTATTCAGTTTATGGCTATTTACATGTGTCATCATGCTGCGTTGATGAATTTGTAGGAGGATACTCATGCCACAGAACCTATTCTTCAAAAACTGGGTATGTGTACTGCCTTTCTTTTGTGCAACCATATGAGTACTGCCTTGTGGTACATCTTTTCAGTATTACTTCATGAAAAGTGAAATCTGTTAAGACCAAACAAAACATATCTTGAACTTTTCAATTGTTCTTTCGTTGATAGTTACATCTATTTCTAGGTTGTGTATAGATGAAGCTTCGCTACTCTTGCACATTAGTTTGAGTTGGCCATCTGTATCTTGTACTAGTTCATGGAAACATTATTACAGCTTCTCTCGTTGATTTAAACATCTTCTGTTATAGTCATGTTTTTAATTTTCTGTATCTCACAATGAACCTTGTAATTGCACACATGGCTTCCATTTTGACGACACTTCTTGTTCTTCAAATTTATGTTTTTCTACTCTTGAGATGCGTGGGAGGTTTAAAAAGTCGGCCAAGTGGGAGGTTTAAAAATGATGTCAATGAGTATTATGAGTCCGTGGAGTTACTCAAAGTACAGCTAAGCCGCAGTACCATATATTATTAAACATTAGTTCATGTTACTCCAACGAATTGGATTGTTTAGCCTTAAGAGTTGTTGGTATCTACGTTAATAAACTATCATTACTTTCTTTCATGTCACATGTCTAACCAGACACGTTTGTTGGCTTATTGCAAAGTCATAACTTGCTGATTGCGACTATATATCATTGTTTAATTCAGATATTTATATAAACTAATACTATATGATTGCTTTTGTTCCATCAATGTTTTTTTGTTTACATAATAAGATTAGATTAACTAGGATGGTAATATTACACATAGAGAAGACACAAGTGATGGTGAAATAGAGAACATAACATTCATTCCTAAGTGAAGCCAAAATATATGTAACTAATGTGAATATGGCCTCTTATATTACTACTACTACTACTAAAAAGAATGAGAGTGACTCATTAAGAATCAAACTTGATGAGCTCGATGGTGAATTCATTCAAAAGTCCTCTTCAGTCGTGAATTCGTAGTTCTTACTTCCATTTTGGAGGTTCGACATAACCGATGCCTTCTGATACTCACCAACTCTCTTCTCCAAGAAGTTTGTCTTTCCTCTGCAAATTTTGTCATAAACGAAGAAAACAATCAATGAAGAGAAAACTGTTTTTGATTAAACTATCTTGGCAAATCAATCTAGCGATATATCGACTACTTACTGCAGAGATATGAACTCCATCCAGTCAAATGGATTTTCTGCTTTGTATCTCCTTTCGCACCCCAAGGTAACCTACCAAAACAACACAAGTCCATAGGTTTGATAAAAAAGTTAATTCATGTTTTGAAATGCTGAAAACAAGACGGAAACATATAATTTCCTTTACCAGAAGACAGTCTGCGACAAATTGTATGTACTGACTCATGAGGTTTGAGTTCATTCCAATCAGATCACATGGAAGGGCCTTGCAGACAAACTCTGTCTCGATTTCCATTGCTTCCTGAACAATCTGATAAACTTTCTCCAACGAAAGTTGCTTATGCAGCAAACTGCAAAAAAGTATGATAAGGAGTAAATGGATACAAACCTATTGTTCACGATGCAGTGGAGTTTGAAAATTCACAGACCTATTGTAAAGCGAGGTTTGTTTTCCTTTTCTTGTTTTAAAATCACCCAGAGTTAATAATAAAGTCTCACTAAATCCCCTAAACACTCATTCAAATCTCTCCTAAAAACTCTACAAATAACCAAATCCCCTAAACACTCATTCAAATCTCTCAAAATTCTAAAATATTAAAATCCCAACAAATCTCCTAAAATGTTCAGTCCAATACATCCCCCTTAGATACTCTTTGAATTGCTCCCTACCCTCATGAAAAGGCTATGTTGCTTGTTGAGTGTAAGTTTGACCTCAAATAAATACTGCAAGTGTACGATAACTCCGCTGTAATACTTATGGATCGAATCCACAAGGACCAAAACGATTACACTATGGACTATATTAATCAAAACATAATTAGGATAATGCGGGTGATTTTTGTTTTCTATTCTTAATTATAAAGTAAAATGCAGGGATAAATGGTTAGGGATTCAGAGAATCACCTAGAATATCTAAACAAGCAAACATGCATGCATGTGAGAAAGCATTAAATCCTGTCTCGAACTCAATCATAAATATCAGTTACCCTAATCTCTTAGTGATAACATACTAAGCTAAACATACCCTAATAATAACTCCTTTTGATTACTAAGATCTTTTAGCAAGCAATAAGTGAAGGATCGATATGTTCACAAGGCTATTACCAACTCCCGTTGCGCAGAGATACCTTATTCACCTAGGCTAGATTCTGATATCTCTTCCAACTCCCATTGTGCAGATATATCTAAAGGTAATACCTAGATTCCCGTCTCAGATAAGTATTTCTAACAACCTAGGCGAAGAACCTTAACATCATTTTTTTCCAAAACATGTATATTCAACAATATATATACCATCCTATTAGAAACCCTAAAAGCCTAATACAGAATTACTCAAGTATAATTGTATAGAATATATATACCATCGTCGTCATGGACTTCGTGAAAAAGTGATTAAGGGAAAACGCTCTACACTGGCTCCATGAAGTAATCGAGGCTAGAGGCAATGACTTAAACACTTACTTGCCTTATCGCTCAAAGAGAATTTGAAGAGCTTGCACATCACGTAATCAACAGGGAACTCCATTTGTCTTAATTATGTTGCATAACTCCGAAAAAGCATTAATATGATCCATTGGACTCTCTAAAGGTAGTCCATGGAATTGTGTTTGCGATACCATGTTGATTACTTTAGGTTCAACCCCAGGAGCTTGTCGTTCAACTTCTAGTAAAAGGATCGCAGCACGATTTTTTTAAAACTTATTTGGACTGTTGTGTTCTCCCAAAGTACCAGGTCGTAAATTTCTTGGCTGCAAACCGATCGGTTGTGGATGGTAACGATCGGCTGTGGACCCCCTCCAAACCGATTGGTTGAGGATTAAAACCTATAGGTTGGCATTCACTAGCGGATTTCGAGTTTGAGCGTTAAGATCCACAATTACTTGAGCACCCATCTTTACTTGCACTTGAAACTCACTAAAGGAAAAGATAAAATAATTAGTAAAAAAATAATTAAAAAATTTTTAGACAAAACTTCATACCACGAATTAAAAGGCAATCATTTCTTGGTCCTCGACACGGCGCCAAAAAGTTGTTGAGTATAAGTTTTACCCCAAATGAATACCGCAAGTGTACGATAACACCGTTGTAGTATTTAATGATCGAATCCACAAGGACTAAGTGAACACTTTGTGAATTATGATGGGTTATACTTAGCTAGAACAAAACAATATTTCTTTATTTTGCTTAACAATCTTACAAACTAAACAAATTCAAAACAATAAGATAAAGGATTGGGTATTAGGGATTCCTCTAGGATTCTAAACAAGTAAATATACATAATTATGAGAAAGCATTAAGATCCATCCTCAAACTAAACCATAAACATTAGTTTCCCTAATCCCTTAGTGATAACTACTAAGCTTAACAATTCTAAAAAAAAACCCTTTATTATCAAGATTAATAGCAAGACTCAAGCAAAGGAGAGATATGTTCACAAGGGTTCTAGCAACTCCTGTTACCTAGATGTGTCTTGCTCACATAGGCTAGATTCCAACGTTTAATTGCAACTTCCGTTGTTTAAAAACATCTAAAGGCAATACCTATACTCGTGTCTAAGATAAGCATTATAAACAAGCTAGGCTTATGTGATCTTGCATCTTCAATTATCAAAAATTATCCAAAAACTCTCGATTTACTATAAACATTTCCAAACTTGTTAAAACTCAAGAAAAAACTAAAAGACACTAGAAACACTGTATATAACTCAAGAAAAGATTGAAAATAGGGGTTAACAAACTACCTGGAAACCTTCTCACATGAGCGGATGTCTAGACTTCTCTTGCAAAGACGCAATCTTTAAAGACATGAAAGGTAGATTCTGGTTCTCCACAACGTGTACACCCATCATATTGGATTATTTGTCGTCTACGCGCAGTTTTCGCTATTCTCCACAGAAAGTTACCAATTCTAGGAACTGTTTTTGCTCACCATATTAGTCCCTGCCAGTTGAAGTCTTTTTCAGCTTGGTCTAGAGCCACTGTAGATCGGAGACCATAACCCGATCTTGTAAAATAAACACTTTTCTTTATCAGAAGCCATGCTAAGGAATCAAGACGTTGTGTAAAGCTAGTTGGACGAAGCCGAATATAATCATCATATTGGGTAATGACTCTTCTTATTTCCTCCCAATTTCAAAGGTTTGTATTTGGAAACTTCAGGTCTGCTACTCTTAAATCAATCCCTTCCAAAGGAGTAGACCTATGGGAATAGAAGGAGTAGAGGTTGATAACCACGGGTCTTTCCAAACTTTTATACATGAACCATCACCTACAACCCAACTTAAACCAAGCTTAAGAATTTTTCGACCAAGGATAATACTCCTCCATCCATGAAAGTGATTAGAAGAGCTACCAACCTCAACAAAGGAGGATTCAAGATAGTACTGACTGAGAACTACTTTTGCGAAAAGAGACTCCGGAGCTATGATTAGCCGCCATACAAATTTAGCTAGTATGGCATCATTGAAAGATTCAAGATCCCTAAGACCTAGTCCACCAACATTCTTAATTTTGTCATGCTATCCTAAAAAATCCAAGTCATATTTCGTACATCCGTCTTATCGTCACACCAAAAACGAGTAGGTGGAGTGAAGTTGTTTACACATGGAGAAACTTAAAACATGGCATAGAATGAGTTGGTATAGACGAGAGGATATCATTCAGAAGCACTTATTTAGCAGTCAGGGATAAAAATCTAAAAGTCTGCGAGTGTGCTTTTTTGGGAACCTTATTGACGATGGCAGGAAAATATCCCGCTTCCTACGTCCGAAATTCTCTCGAATACCCAAATATTTTCTAGAGCCTCCTTTGGTGTTAATACCTAATGCTTGCATCAATCTTGTTCTTTGGGTTCTAGGCGCTTTTGAGGAGAAGGTTATTGACAATTTCTGGAGATTAATACATTGACCCGAAACTTTCTCATAACGATTAATAGTATATGCTAAATCTTCACAATTAGCTTGATTTTTCTTACAAAAGAAAATTGTATCGTCCACGAAGAGTAAATGATTAACTCTAGGACTATGCAGTGATACACGAATACCCGATAGGAGTCCATCTTGTTGAGTTTTACTACAAAGTCCCGATAAAACCTCCGTACACAATATAAAAGATAAGGATAAATGGGATCTCCCTTTCCTAATACTTACGATAGAATCACCTTCCCCTTGGAAGCACCATTAATAATGAAGGAGTAAGATACATAAGTAAAACACTCCATAATCCAACTGATCCATACTTGATGGAAACCTAGATTCTCGAGGACCGCCTTAAGGAAACCCCATTTAATACGATCATAAGTCTTGCTCATGTCTATTTCCACCGACATAGAACCATAAGCACGAGCTTTAGATGTTCGGAGATAATGCAACGTTTCAAGAGTAATGAGCACGTTATTCGCTATTGCACGTCATGGAAATAATTTACGCAATGATGTTGTAGTAAACATTGCAAAGAGTAATAGGTCTATAATCAACCACCTTATTAGGGATCGTTCCCTTCAGAATAAGTTAGATATAGGTGATTTTGAAAAGGTGGAAACGATCTAGGTGAGAAGTAATATTAATTTTATTTCATAAGATCATCACCAATGGAGCTCTAAAACAATTGGAAAAAGGATGAAGAGAATCCATCAGTCCCAATAACCTTTTCTCATTAATGGCAAACAGTGGTATATGGATTTCTTCATGAGACGGTATGGATATAAGACGATTGTCCATTTATTGCATAATTCATTTCTTGCGTAATACGTGGTGATAAAATTTTCTTTACCACTCCAGAATTGCGTGAAAACCGACTCGTGAATATATCACGAAAATAGATTGAGATTAATCTCGTAAATTCATGAAAAGAATTCCCAATATCACCTTCTGATACGATCCTCCCAAGGAACTCACTCTACGGTTTGGGTATGGTTTTGGATAGGCTTTGCAAGCAACGGATTGCTTCAAAGGTTGTGGATCGAACGGTCTCACAATGGTTGCGGAAGGCCCTTGATATTCCTCAATCGATTCTCAAGGATATTACTCACCAAAAGAATCGAAAGTTTTGTTGAATATTACTCATCAACAAGATCTAGAGATTCAGAAAAGGTTTTTGATTAAAAGTCTAGATACTTGATCATAAGATCATACATGAGTTTATAAAGAGAGAAATGTGTAAAACAAGGCAGTCTCGAAAATAACAACTTAGACTAGGAATTAAAACAAGTTTGAATGTCTCTTAGGCTTCTTTTACTTTGAAAATGACCCCTTGAAGTGCCTTGGTCGAAATTTCTTGTGTTGGGCTTCATGGGCTGGATGGTTGATCAACAAATGAACAATGGGGAAGTGTTGCATAAGCCTCATTAAAAACCTATCCATGAAAAACCCATTAGGATAAAAACATGGACAGGGAAAAAGAGTACCCATACAACACTTAATCCATTTGTTGATACTCTTGGATTGTGTCACGCCAATACCTTCTTTGATCCTTTGAAACTTAGCTCTCTTGGTTGCCAAAAATCCTCCATTGGCTTCATGTTTCTTGTCAGGTTCAAGCTCTCCTTCCTTGTTGTTGCTCAGGGTCATATCACCTTCCAGCATTGTAATCCTATTAGTGTCCTTCTTCCTCTTGTGACATGGAAGAAGTAAGATAAGTGATTATCTCCTCCTTGTAGCTAAAAAATTCGATTGTGCTTCCAAAAGAGCTCCTCTTCCTTATAATTAAGCTTCTTCCATCTCTATAGTGAAGTTTGATATGAGTTTCTGATTAGGAACATCATCTGAGAGAGCATCTTTTAATAGTTTTTGTGTGGCCCCAATCTTCTTTTCACTATTACAATTTTGCTCCGATGTCCAAGCAATAATGATTCTTCTACAAGCAATAATTTTATTATCTAGATTAGTCACCACATTCCTTCCAAGTCTGATCAATAAGCTGGTATACTTCCTCTTTATCACAAAGGCGATAATAAAATCTAAAGCATCCTTTTCGTTGAACCCCCGAGTCTTCTATCAAGGTAAATAAAGGACGGTGGTCGGATCCTTCCAATCACAAATACTCATCCCTACCAGAAGGGGTGTTCTTCAACCCATTCGTCATTTAAAATCGTTCTATCAAGACGGGCTCGAACAAACTGGTCATAGTGCATACCATGCAAAGATAGAGGATGGCAAACATGCTTTACATCCCACATGCCATTTTGGGAGTAAAAACTCCTTAAATTAACAAATTATCCTTCACCGTTAAGGGGACCTCCTTTTTTCACCATGATCGAAAATATCATTAAAGTCCCTAGTGAAAAGCCAAGCTCCATTCCTACTTGAGTTTATTTGAGACAGATGTTTCTATTATGATTTTTAGAGAAGTTTATATGCATGATTTATTGAGAATGATTCATGTGTTCTTCACCTAGGTTGTTTATAATGCTTAATCTTAAGAGTAAATGTCTAGATTATGCCTTAAGAAGTTTTTTCCGGGCACTAAAAGTGCAATTGAATCATTGGATCTAGCATAGGTGAGCAAGGTGTCTTTAGATAACGAGAGTTGATGCTAAACCCCTAGTGAACATATCAATCCCATACTTCATGCTTGCTTAAGATCTTAATAAAAAAATGAAAATTCAGTTGTTAGGGTTATTCAGGTTATTAGTCATTTCTTTGAGATTTGGTTCTTGTGGATTCAATCCTTAAATACTATAGCGGTGTTATCGTACACTTGCGATATTATCTGGGGTAAAACTTACATTCAACAAGTTTTTGGCGCCATTTCCGGGGACCATTAACAAGTGTCTTTGGATTTGTAGTTACAATTTTGTCTAGCGTTTTATTTTCTTGTTTTTAATTTTATTTAGTTGAACTTATTTTTTCTTCTATGTTGTGTTTGAAGGTTTATGCCACGAAGGAGCCATGGTTTTAACAATTTGCTACAACCTAAAAACAACGACCTAGCTAAGATTGAGCGTGCCGGAAGAAAGCTTTATAGAGAAAGACATATGGAGAATCACAGTAATGCTACTAGGGTCGCTGGAAACGTTGCTGAAAACAACCGTCAACTGATCGGTGATATGGAAAGACCGATAGGTTTTGACGCTAGTGGAATACCGATCGGTGCACGACTACACTTGATCGGTTTGTGACCTAATGAGCAACCAATCGGTTACCATAACCAACCGGTCAGCACGTGAATGGTTGGTGAGCCTGATGAGGCTATTTTAGGAGACTTCAATGCTCCTAATATGTTCTATACTAGTAGAACTGCCAATCATCCGTCTTTGCATGAGATACAAGACTATCGCATCGAGCCTTTGATGATTCAGGTTATGAAGCAATCAATATTCAATGGTCTTTCTCATGAGAACCCGATGGAGCATGTGCAAAATTTTGAGGATCTTTGTAGCGCATCAGAGGCAAAAGGAGTATCCCAAGTTTACCATACTTGACCTTGTTCATGTTTTCCTTGGGAGATAAGGCTTCGAGATGAATGAGAATTTTGGAACCAGGTTCCATCACCAAAATCCAGATGTCTCTAGACACGGCAAGTCAAGGGAACTTTGGTACCAACACAGTTCAGGAAGTCAACTTGCTCATCGAGAATTTGACTACGAGTAATTCCATCAATTATCCTGAATACGACAGATTGAAGAAGGTTGTTGTTATAATGTTAAGACAAGTGGATACCAAGAGTTGAAAGAGAAAGTTATTGGTTGCTAAATCTTCAAAAAAGAGGTGAGTGCGTCGGTAGATGGTGGTGAACAATGAGGTGAAGCTGATGACAGAGGTTGGTATGAAGGAACCAAAGAGATAAATAACATCTGCGGGCGTGGTTTCAACAACTTAAGAAACCACCAAAACATTTCATACCATAGTACGAACGTTTCAGAATCCTCAAGACCAATTTTATCCTCCAAAACTCTAAGGGTTTCAGAAAAAGGAAGCTGATTACGTTGGATGCAACTTTCTGCCCAAGCCTCAATATAATAACGGGCAGAACAGTTTTTATGGTGCTACTCAACTTTCGGAGAACCAGCTAGAGAGGATGATGCTTCAGCAGATGGAGAGTCACAAGCAATGTGTTTGAGATCATCTACGCCAAGTTGGAGGGAATGTACACATCTCTTAATGGGAAGAACGATGGCGTGAGTACCCATGACTAAGTTTTGGAGACTCAAATCGCTCAAGTTGCTTCATGTGCTAAGGTACATCCAAGAATGCTTCTAGGGAAGCATGAAGGTACTCCTAGAGAGCACGTTAATGTTGTTAAAGTTGATTTGGAGGTATCTTCAGACTCGTCAACAGATTTGTCACATCTGATATCGATCGGTTTGCCGAGGTAGTCACAACCGATCGGTTTAACCCCCTAACTGATTGGTTAGATTCCTATATCCAAGCAAACCAGTTGAGTTGGATTTCCACTGTTCAGGAGGTGCTTTAGAGGACGTTGAGAAGGTTTACAACGAGATTCCATGAGTGTACAAGCCAAAGGTTCCTTTTCCTCGATATGTCAATGAGGTGATTGCTAATGGGAAGATGGAAAGGTGTAAAAGGGTGCTTGGTGAGTTTACTGAAGGATGACATTGGATGAAGCAAAAGCGAGCCTACCTGATATTATGGAAGTTTTCAATTGTGTCAAGACAGGCAAGGAAGGATTAGATAAGCTAAGGAAAATGATTACAAAGGAGAATAATGTCTTGACACGGCTTCCTAAGCTTGAAGATCCTATAAAATTCTAAGTCATTTTGATCTTAGGAGTGGACTTGGAGGATTCCCTTTGTGACATAAGTTCTAGTATAACAATATGTCACTCTCTCTATGATGAACCTCCATGGACCCTGAAGTTTGCTGACGCCTTAGTGACCAAACCTGAAGAATTTCTTCTGGGAATGTTCGTACGAATTGGGCATTGCTTGGTTCCGACGGATTTCAAAATCGTCCTTATGGTCGGAGGTTTGGAAATTCACTACTCTTGGGACGACCATTCCTTAACACCATTTGGGTCGTGGTAGATATGCCAAGGAAGCGCTAACCTTCCAACCCGTTGACAAAATGGTCTACTATTCACTCGCTCTGTGCTTAGTCCATCAGATTTCAAAGATGGATGAACAAGCGGAAACATGTATGACGGTTAAGGAGACATCAAGGATTGGTGCTACAGCTCGATGACCTACTCATCAATTGGCACTAACATTCACCTCACCAGCACTTACACTAAGAAAACAAAAAGGGTGATTTCGGGATTTAAGCAAGGAATGTTTTCTGAAGATGGCAAGGGAGCTACCCTCGATATTAGGTTTAAGCTACCCTCGATACTCCCGGAATCTTTCCAATAAAAGCGATAAGACCTTCAGAGAGATTGAGAGGATGATGATAGAAGCGAAGATGCCTCCCAAGAAGTTTCATTTGAGCAAGAGGCAAGCTTCTGGAAGATTTGTTGTTGTGGTAATAATGGATGACATTTGCTCAATGCCATGCCGAAAACCATCGCAAAACTCCTCCAGTCCAAAAATCCACTTCCATCAAACAAGCAAATGCAATTAGCCGATGACATTATTCGTTATCCTTTAGGAGAACTCCAGGATGTCATCATTGGTGTCGGAGATCATGAAGTGGTTGTGGACTTTCATATATGCGCAACTTTTGGTGACATACGACCATAACTCATCTTCTAAAGAGATTTCTTGACTTCCGTGTGGGCCATGATGGATTGACCGATAAGAAGGATGTGTGTCACGTACATTTAATTAGGATGTGTATTACCGAGATCTTCCTCTTGGTGCTCTTTTCCTGTAATTAGAAAGTGAGCAAGTTGTTCAGATGCCTCATCCGCCAAGAGACGAAGAGAGCGGTAACTCCAGCCCGGCTTCAGCACAATAAAATCAAGCTCGACACTCTAAACAAGCGCTAGATGGGAGGCAACCATTAATTTTTTCATTTACTGCATTTGTTCTTTTGTCTCTTTTTTATATTTGCATTTATAGATTTTTACTAAAACTTAGATTATTTAGAAGCCAGTCAAAAACAGGGTTAATCCGGTCGACCACTCCCTCTTCTTCTTCTTCCCCGAGCCACCACCACCATTTTTATTTCAAAAGCTCAAAAAAAAAATCAAAACCCATAACTCTCTCATTTTTAAACTGATTTCAACGATTTTTGGGTGCTTTCCACTCAAATTTTCATGCTCTATCTGTTTATCCTAGTCTCCTTTCCTATCTGTTGAGGTAAGCCAATCAATTTTTGACTTTTATGTCCGATTTTCATAAGAACTTGTGTAAGATTTTGAGTTTTCAATTCCTTCCATGTTTGGATTCAGTGGTTACATTTGAAAAATTCTTGATTTTGGATGGGAATTTTAGAACTTGCATGGTTGTTAGGATAATTGATTTAGAACTATCCATAATTTGAATTTGAACTTGCATGGTTGTTAGGATAACACGATGAGTTTGGATTTTTGTTCCAGATAATTTGAATTTGTTTCGAGTTTTAGGGATTAATTTGCCCAAATTTGGAATTTTTTCATTTTATTTGATTTCCACTCCATTTAGCAAGTTTAGGAGTTGCATATTCTGCTATAATTTTCAAAACAATTTAGGAAGGTTTTCTGTTTGTGAAGATTTTTCTGTAAAAATTCCAGAAATCCTGAAAAAGTGTTAATACGTTTTCTCTAATTATGCAGATATGGCTCCTGAGCCGAGAGGCGAGAGTTTACGACAGGGATCCCACACCCTAGGAGTATGGCCACTCATCAGAGAGATATGATCGATTTTGACGTCGCCACAAGAGAACTAATTGATAACTCCTAACTTCATCCCACGAGATTTATACAAGTTCAAATCCTCGAGGAGTTGGGCCTTAAGTATCTACAAGTAGTTGGACATGATTGGGTTTGGTACATTTCATACTAAATCTTGGGACCTATTACGATATGCTAGACAATGACTTTTTGGCCACAGTACGGCTGCACTACCGTATGAGACTTGAGGAGGCATCGAAAGGATGGATCAGTTTCTTCATCGTCGGACAGCAAAGTTTTCCATCACCAGCTCTACGATACCTTCGGGTTTCCGTGGCGTACTGAGATACGTGCAGGCATTGTCTACAATTCTGTAGAACTCTGGACCATCATCGGTTCAGGTTCTCACGTTGCTAGAGCCTAGAAGCAGGCTTAGAAAAAAATCCTAGTGTTGTGACTTGTTGGTAAGTTCATCAGAAACACCATCTTTAGCCTGCTTGTCGTCGGTACTCTCAGGACCTCTAAGCTCTGGATGCTTAAGGAGGCGGTTTGCTAGTACATAGAGAGAGCCACATGATGTGGACTTTGGAGCACTATTGGCCACATGATTTTCACTGTGGAGCACTTCTACTCAGAAGAGGCGTGATATCTGACTCAAAGAGGTTTGTCACGCCTATTCTCAAGGCAATCGGAATTGAGCTTCCCCGCTCTACACTCAATACTAGACGGAGGTTCATTAATCGCGATCATCTCTACCACACTGCCATTCTCGTACGAGGCACTTCCGTTCTGTTGTTCAAGGATTGCGAGGGTTTCTACAGATACTTGCAGCTACATGAACGAGAGATCATTAAAATTACTTCATGTGCTCTGGTGGATTCCATGCCCCCCATTAATACTCTATGTCATCGCCTATTTTAGCATACTCGCACTACACATCCTTGACAAGCCTGCAAAGCAACTCAGACGTCATCTTGCATGTTTACTTCATCTCAGGGACCGCTGCTTGATTTTGACGAGATGGAATTTACTTACCCTAATATACAAGATATTGCCAACAATGTAAAGAGGATTTGACATGTGCTGGAGATCTCAGAGAAGTACAACAAGATTCTCCATCTACTTTTGGGAATCTTCCAGAAGATTCGACAATGCTGCGTTTTGGCTCCATACGATGTCGCTCTGTCCATTCAAAGAGCCAACCCCTTTCATGATAGTGTGCCTTCTACCTTGAGCACGACTGTGACGACCCTGAACCATTCTTAAAACTAATCTAAGGCTACAACCATCACAAGTAAAATTTTTGACAAGTATTTCGAGCAATCCAGCTGGGGTTCTAGCATTTAGCCAGCGTCACTAGTCAGTCCACCCCTAGCACCATTCCTCTCGATCACGGTATCAGGCTTGCCAACCCTTTATTGTTAATGTGCAAACCATAACAAAACTAGTAGTACACGTAGGCGGTACGTACGGACAGTACATACAAGCGGTACGTACCAGTGGTACAAACGGATAGTACGTAACCATGATACATACAGATGGAACATACGGCCATATAGATGAGCAATAGGAACGTACAGTTAGACCGTGCGGACGATGATACGGATGACAATACGGACAACGATACAAACAAAATGGACTAACGATGATGATTTTGGAAAAACTGGGATGAAAGTAGAAGAGATGAAGAATTAGAGGACTAGTCATGTAAATATGTTGTATCAAAGAAGTGATTGATCAACTGATACACACCTCAAGGGTGGCTTCACAGGAAGATGTTCACCGGCTCCTAGAGAAAAAACAGTTGGTCGATGGTGGAGATCTAACACGATGGCGGTCGCTTCTCTCGTGTGGGATTGATGTGAGGGATGTGTTGGCGGGTCGAAGTGCACCACAAAGTTGGGGTTAATCTCTGATACAGCACGAGATTTTTCCCTTGGTGAATCTCACACATAAGACGAAGAACAAGCTTATTCTCTCAAGAACACTCGAAGAGAAGAAGTACGAAAAGTGCGGCTCTTTATTGATAATCAAAAGGTAAAAAGGTTTACAACTGCTGCAAGGGGACTTTATAAGAGTTTATCAGCTAGCCTTAGGGCCGAAATAAAGAAGCAAAACGCAACAACAAAGCAAACAAAACGTAAAACCCTAAAGAAATACAAAACTAAATATTGTAGACTTAACTCAAAGCCTCAGGTCATTTTGGGTGAAGGACTATCCGTAGGAGAGGCTCTTTGGGCCTGAAAGGATTGAATAATTGAATAAACCTTACGCAGATGCGGTTTAAGGCGGATGGACGTTCCCTGATGCACTTCTTGATACACTTCTTGAGCTATCTTCTGACTTGCAAGTTGTGTGATGTAGAAGTCGACTGGGGGTTCTTCTTGAAAACCTTGAAATTTCTTGAATCTCTTCTTGGTCCTCGATGTCCTGGTCCTGGCTTTCTTGATCATTCTCGAAGATGAAGCTTGACTTAGACGGATCTTGTAGCTCTAATGTCTTCTCTTGAATTCTTAGGGCTTCTTGAGTGATCTCTGGTTCTAGGGAGTTCACAAGGTCTTGGACAGCTAGGGTGAACCTCATCTTGAGTTGTTTATACTTTGAACGTGTCATAGGGCCTTCTTGAACTTCTAGTACAGGATGTAGGATTGGATGTGCGTCAGGCCAGTGACTTAGGTCGATTTCCGCATCATTCCCTCAAAACTGAATCTCCTGGATTATAAGCAGATAAGTCACCACATTAAATGTATGAGATATCTTTACCTCACCCGGTAGCTCAAGTCGATAGGCATTATCATTGATCTTTTCAAGGATCTTGAATGGACCGCCACCTCTGGACGATAACTTGGAAGTTCTATGCTCTGGAAATCTTTCTGGCCTCATATGCAACCAGACCCAATCCCCTGGTTCAAATAACATCTCCTTCCTTCCTCAGTCAGCTTTGCGTTTGTTCTCCTCGACCTTCTTTCCAAGGTTTGCCTTAACTTCAAGGGGCAACTTCTTGATGGCTTCTTCACGGCTCAAACCATCTTGGTTAACCTGTTCAATCTAAGGCAAAGAAACAAGATCTAACGGAGAAAAGGGGTTAATTCCATAAACTACCTCGAACAGAGATAACTTGGTCGACGAGTGAACAACTTAGTTATATGCAAATTCAATTAAAGGGATGCAATCAACCCAAGGGGCCCTAGGTATAGGCAAAGCTAAGTAGAGACCATTAGGATGTAACCTGGATTTAGCTTTATGACACACAATGCAACGGCTACAAAACCGTTCAACGTCCTTCTTAAGGGAGGCCAAAAGAAATGCTGCTTCATCAAAGCTAAGGTTTTGTCCATGCTGAATCGTCCCATCAAACTTTAACCATGTGCTTCACTAAGTATCAACTCTCTCATGGAACCTTGCGGAATACACAATCCCTTGTCTTTGAATAGAAATCCATCGTGCAAGTAGAACGCCTTGTAAGCTCCTTGACCACGGCCTTGGTAACATTCATCTAGCTCCGGATCATCCTTATACAACTTCTTAATGTGTTCAAAACCCATCACCTTAGCCTCCATCGTGGTAATGAGAACATGCCTCCCTTACAAGGCATCGGCTACCACATTCTCCTTTCTTTTCTTGTACTTAATCACGTAGAGGAATGTCTCGATGAATTCCAACCATTTTGCATGTCTCCTCTTAAGTGAAGTTTGGCCCTTAAGATCTTTGAATGTTTCATGATCGGTGTGAATGATGAACTCCTTGGACATAAAGTAATATTGCCAAGTCTTTAAAGCTTGAACCAAAGCATAAAACTCCTTGTCATAAGTTGGATAATTCAAGGGAGCTCCACTCAACTTCTCACTAAAGAATGCCACGGGTCTCTTCCTTTGATGTAGGACAGCTCCAATCCTCAATCCAGAAGCATCAAACTCCACTTTGAACATGACTTCGAAATCGGGTAAAGCTAAGAAAAGTGCTTGCGTGAGTCACTCCTTTAAGGTGTTGAAAGACTGATCATGAGCTTTTTCCCGTGAGAATGGTACATTCTTTTTGATTACGGTAGTCATTTGTGCAGCCACCGTGTTAAAATCTCTAACAAACCTTCTGTAGAAGCTTGCTAATCCATGGAAACTTCGAACATGTCCTAGTATTGTGGGAGTTGGCCATTCAGGGCTTGCTTTGATCTTTTTTTCATCTACCTGTAGTCCATTTTCAGTTACTACAAAACCTAAGAAACATACTTGTTAGTACAAAATGTGCACTTCTTTAGGTTGGCATAAAACCCTTCCTTTCGAAGTGTTTTTAAAACTAGCTTAAGATGTGTGACATGATCAGAATAGCACTTACTATAGATGAGTATGTCGTCAAAGTAAACAACAGCAAATTTACCAATAAAAGTCCTTAGAACCTGGTTCATCAATCGCATGAAGGTGCTTGGTGCATTGGTTAGTCCAAAGGGCATGACAAGCCACTTATATAGACCTTGATTGGTTTTCAAGGTTGTCTTCCACTCGTCTCCTTCTCTCATTCTAACTTGGTGATAGCCACTCCGTAATTCTACCTTTGAGAAGATTGTTGCACCCCTTAACTCGTCTAACATATCATCTAGCCTTGGAATGGGATGGCGGTATTTGATTGTGATATTATTGATGGCACGGCAGTCAACACACATTTTCCACGAACCGTCTTTCTCTGGGACCAACAAAACTGGCACTGCACACGGGTTGAGGCTCTCTCTAATGTACCCTTTGTCCATAAAGTTACGAACTTGTTTCTCTAGCTCTTTAGATTCCTCGGGATCCATCGGGTATGATGGTTTGTTGGGCAGAGGTGAGCCTGGAAGTAGATTGATTTGTGCACTATTCCTCGGATAGGAAGGAGTCCTGCTAGTATCTCCTCCGAAAACACATCCTTGTAATTGCTTAGAACATATTGGATCTCCGCGGGAAGCTCCACTTCACCTAGACCTGAACTTAGACACTTTTTGAACATCATTAGAAGCACTCATGGTTTTACAAATATCACTAGATCGTAAGTATAAGCTAGAGTTTCTTACTTCTTCCTCCTTACTCTTATGCTTTTGCATTTCACGTATCTCAGATGGACTAAGGGGCAAGGGTAAACTTACGGTCCTTGTGGGTGAAAGAGTAGTGGTTTGTGTGTCCATTGTGATTGGTGGCCTTATTAAACTGCCATGGTCTTCCAAGTAGAAGATGTCTGACCTTCATAGGAACTACGTCACAAACTACCTCATCTTGATATCTCCCCACGCTAAACAGAATGGTTACTTGCTCTGCAATCCTCAACTCGGTGTCGTCATTGAGCCACCTTAACTTGTATGGCCTTGGGTGTTTGGTCTTTTCAAAACCTAACCTATCTAGCTGATATATTATGGTTTTTACCCACTTTCAACCATGATATAAGTCCTTTCATTGAGTCTTTTTAGTAGTTTTAGTCTTTCAGAGTCTTTTCAGGATGTAGGCACAATTGGAGCTAAATTGGATTTATGGGAGTTTTTGAAGAATATTGGAGCTAAAGCAGTTCGGAGAACTAAAGCTCAGTGTTGATCGACACCTATGAAGCATCGATCGACCCCATCATTTGGAAGAAATACGATTGAAGATCTCAGTATCGATCGATACCATTCACGGTGTCGGTCGATACAAATAATCAGAACACACATTCTTCAGAAGACCCGAAGAAAAACAAAAGTTTTCCTTATTTTTCCAATGAACTCCAAATCGTGTTTTTAGATATAAAACTAGGTTTTTCAGCCTCCAGAGAGGATTCATTGATTCTTGGAGATAGAGTATTCTTGCAATTGAGTTTTGGGAGAAGAACCATGGACCCTCTTTGTATTTCTTACTCTATATTACTTTATGATAACTATCTTATTCATAATGTTTGTTTCATTCAGCATGTCTGAGTAGATTCCTTGTTAGGTCTAGGGTGTGTTCAAAAGTATTTGATGGATTGTTAAATTGATTAACTTGTTAGGAAAATCTATAGAGTTCTTCACCTAGACTTGAGATTAATGCTTATTCTAGCGTCGCGAACTAGAATCTGATATTAGGTTGTTTAATTGGCACGAAAGTGTGATTAATTTCCTGAACTAGTGTTTGGTGAGCAAAAGACCTATTCGCAAAGAAATTTGGTTTAGGATTTTGTGAAAAATTAAACTTGATTGTTAATGCTTGTTTGAATTTATAGAATTTGCAAAGAAATTTGGAATTATAGGTTTAGACATAGATAGTCTTCTCAACAACAGTTGGTTTACTTTACATCTGTCTTTCAAGTTCAAGAACAGTTCTTATTTCTATTCCTAACATTTATTTAATTGATAATTCTGATTTACCTGCGAATTTCTCTAGGCCTAGCTTTTTCCTCACTGATCTTACTATTTGATTTTATTTGTCTTGCTATTTCAAATTACATTTATTTTACTTAGCTTAATTCACATCCTGGAATCTATTGAGTGCAAATCTTGAGTCTTTGTGGTTCGACCCCTAAAATACTACAGCTACAACTTAGATACTTTAGGGTATTATATTTGAGCATATCAAATTTTGGCGCCGTTGCCGGGGACTCTAATTTCACCATTAGATTTCGGTTTAGAATTTCGACTAAGTTGTCAAGCATCGATCGACACCCTTCAAGTATCGATCGATACTCGTTTTAATTTATGTTACTTATGCGATTTGCTTTTTTGTGTTTCAGGTGTATGCAGCATCGAGAAACCAGAAGGAGCAAGAACAAGCAGTTGACCAATCTATCTAACAAAGAGCTAGCTGATTTAGAGCACACGATCAGAAAGCAAAATAAACAAGCAGAGATGAACAATCCGATTGTGCTCGCTCGTGATGAAGCTGGAGTTTTGAGAGATCTAGAAGGTCACCTGTGTAACGAGCAAGGACAGAGGCTTGATGCAGAAGGAAACGTTGTTGCCCCTGCACTGGTAGCTAACGAGATTATCCCACCAGCTATACGTGGGAATGTTGAGAATGCTCTGGTGAATCGCGCCAGAACACTTGGAGAGTACAACAGACCGGACAAGTTCTATGCAAATCGGTCTGCGATTCGTATTCCCACCTTTCAGTGAAACGACTTAGAGATGAAGCCTGCATACTACACTCTTGTAGGCCAGGACCTTTTTCATGGTCTTTCTCATGAGCATCCCATGGATCATATCGAGAGGTTCGAAGATTTGGTCACCAGTATCAAGTACAATGGAGTGCCCAATGAGTTCCTCTTCTGTAAGCTCTTCTCATACTCTCTTGGTGGAGATGCAGCTTACTGGTTGAAGCAGTTGCCTCCAGGATCTTTGACTACTTGGGAGGAAACCACGAATGCATTCCTGAACAATTTCTATGATGATGCGAGATCCGAAGAGCTCAGGAACAAGATCTCCCAGTTTTTTCAGGGAGCAACTGAGGCATTCAAAGCTGCTTGGGTTCGATTTCGGTCTTATCAGAGGGATTGCCCTCACCACGGTTTCTCACAAGTTCAGTTACTGGGTATCTTTTTCAGAGGAATCGATTGGAGGTATCATATGGCTTTGGACGCTGCAAGCAATGGAAATTTCAACACGAGGTATCCTGAAGATGCTTACATACTAATTGAGAACTTGGCATTTAGCAACAGCACAAAGAACACCGACTACGGGCGAAAGAAGCAGAATGGAAACGTCGACGGGTTGCAAATTGTTGAGGTACATGCGAAGCTGGATTTGGTTCACAATCTGTTGATGGGCAAGCAGTAGAAAGCAGTGCATTTTGCTGAAGAAGTCGAGAACGTCGATGAAGGTGAAGCAGAGGATGTCAACTACATTAGTGGTAATGGATTTCAGAATTTGTCGTACAACCGCGGTTTCACAAACAACTCTCAGAGAGGAGGATTCAAATCGATTTTAAGTCTGCGAATTTCGGAGCAAACTCCTTTGCTCAGAACCTATTTCAGAACAGTGGGTACACTCGCACTTATGGGAATTCATCTTACCAGACACCACCTCCCAAGACTCAGGAAAGCAAAGTTGAAACTATGCTTGAACAGATTCTTGAGGGGCAACAAAAGATGACTGTCGATTTCAATGGAAAGATGGATGCCTTGTACACTGATCTGAATGGAAAAATCGAGGCTCTGAACATTCATCAGAAGAAGCTGGAAACTCAGGTCGCCAAAACTGCAGAGACAATTAAGAGACAGGATGGTTTCCTTCCCAGAAACACAGTGAATCCAAGGGAGCACGTTCATGCCATTACCTTGAGAAGTGGAAGAGAGGTTACTCCAGGGTTGAAGAAAACCTACTCTCCTAAGCAACTCGTCGATCTTGCTGGAGACGATGACGATGAGATTTCTGGAAATGCTCCAGTATCGATCGATACTCACCCAGTATCGATCGATACCACTCAACATTGATCGTTGCCTGTTCAACGTTCTGCAGAACCAAACACTGGGGGGTGTCGATCGACACCAGTCCAAACGACGAGAGGAAGCAGTCCACAGGACACATTGGGAGAGTGTACATGCCTAAGATACATTTCCCTCGACCCCCTGCCCAGACTTAGAAAGAAATAGAGGAGGCCAAATGCAGGGCAATCCTAGAGAAGTTGCTTTGAACTCCCGTTCGTCGACGCTATCATGACTTCACCAGCTTTCAGAAAGTACATCAAGAGGATGGTTTCAAGCAAAGTGAATCTTGAGGAAGGGGTGCTGAGAATCACCCACGAGTGCAGTGCAATCCTTCTCAACAAGATTCTAGAGAAACTACCAGACCCTGGAAATTTTGTATTGGATTGCACAATCTTCACTGAGAGGTTCGAACGTTACCTTTGTGATGTGATCCTAATGGAGAGGATCGAACTGCCCTAGGATGAACTTTGTGGAGTTGTGTGTTTTCGGATGGGGAATGGCTTGGAGTCTCCGAATGGATAGCTTTTGCGACTCACCCTACGGTTTGGGTATGGTTTTGGATAGGCTTTGCAAGCAACAGATTGCTTCAAAGGTTGTGGATTGAATGGTCTCACAAGGGTTGCGGAAGGCCCTTGATATTCCGTGGATCGAATGGTCTCACAAGAGATGCGGAAGGCTCTTGATATTCCTCAATCGATTCTCAAGGATATTACTCACCAAAAGAATCGAAAGTTTTGTTGAATATTACTCATCAACAAGATCTAGAGATTCAGAAAAGGTTTTTGATTAAAAGTCTAGATGAGTTCTCAAGAGAGTTCAAGAGAGAATATAAAGAAGAAAGAAGAGAGAGTCTTGGAACAAGCTCCAAGACACCTCGAAAATGACATAAAATTTAAATAAAGTTTGAATGATAAAAATGGCTCCTCCTCTTCACAATTTCGTGGCTTTGACATCCAAAGGGGCCATGGGTTTGTTTTATTCAACAAATTGGCTATGGTTGAAGTGAAACAATTGCCTCATTAAAACCTTGTCAAGAAAACCCAATGGGACAAAACTTGACAAGGGAAAAGAGTACAATTGAATACTTACCCATTCATTGAATAATTTGAATCAAAACCATTGTGTTTGACTCACTTCTTCTCCATACTTGGTAGAGTGATCCGATTGATTCCATATTCCTTAAGCAATCTTCCAACGGATTGTGTCACGCCAATGCCTTCTTTGATCCTTTGAAACTTAGCTCTCTTGGTTGCCAAAAATCCTCCATTGGCTTCATGTTTCTTGTCAGGTTCTAGCTCTCCTTCCTTGTTGCTGCTCAGGATCATATCATCCTTCCCCAGTTGAAAAGGGTTTGACCTCAAATCCGAAAATCTGCAAGGAAAAAGACTAAGTTAGGATCATTGAAGTTTAAAATCAGAATGTACTTACCTTGTGAGCTGGGCTTGAAGATGTTGGAGTTGGTCTGTGCTGATATTGGGAGTGGTGCAAGTTCTCTAGAGTTCACAAAGGCAGAATGACCATAGCTATCATCTTCTACCATTTCTTCGTGGACGTTTTGGTTTTTCTCGGATCCGGTTTACAAGTTATGGGCCAACTTAAAATCTGTGTGTTCAAACAACAAAACACACGTTTGTTAGTCTTAAATATGTTGTTAGAAGAACTTACCTGACCTATACATGATTTGATCATTTGGTCGTGTCTTTTGTTCAGCATGCTTCTTCTCGGCGGTAGGTGTAGTTGTCAAAGGTAGTTGAGACTTGTGGTGTGCTAACTGATTTTGTCTTGATCAATCTCTTCTAAAGGTCCATTTGGTCAGTGAAAATGATCAGACCTGGAGATAAACTGTTGGTCCAACTCCTCTCTCAATCGAACCAAGTAGTTCACATGCTTATAAGAGGATTGATCAATTTGTTGAGAAATCGATTGGTTAAATTCTTTCTTGCCGGACCAGAAGTTGTGAATCGATCTAGATTTGGCTGAGGTTACTTTTGGTTCTTCTCTTTGATTCCAGCCTTAGATATCTGCAAAGAAAAAGGTTTCGTACTCGGATTTGAAAGCTCCGGTGACATGGTTAGTTGAAATCGCGGGGAGTTTGTTTTAAATCAATCAAAAAGCACTTCTTATTTTCCTTAGAAGAGTTAGGAGTTATACTTACAGCCTTTTTACCTTTGTGCTTGAGGAGAAGTTGATCTTGATAAATTTCGTGTGGGACATTGGTATCAAGGTGATCTTCTTTCCGTCGTAGTTAAACGAATAGCGATTGTTGAAACCGTCATGAAGAACTCTTCGATCAAATTGCCACGGTCTTCCTAAAAGAAATGATCGCTTCCATAGGTAGAACGTCACACAACACTTCGTCTTGATACTTGCCAATGGTTATAGAACCGAAACTTGGCTTTTCACCTTCATCTCCTCATTGTTTAACCATTGAAGATTATAAGGCTTCGGATGCTCTTCACGGACATATCAAGCTTCTTGACCATTGTTTCACTTGCCACGTTGGTGCAACTTCCTCAGTCTATGATAAGACTACACACCTTTCCTTGGACTTGCATCGAGAGTGAAACAAGTTCTTCCTTTGCTCATGCTCGTCGGTTTTGATATTCATGTTCAAAGCTCTTTGAATTACTAGGAGCTCTCCTATCTCAGCAACTTCCTCATGCTCCTCGAATTCGTCATAGATGGCTTCTTCCCTCTTGTATATCTCCATTGTCCATTAAAACCATAATCCTTTGGTTCGGACATTCCTTCGCATAGTGTCCTTTGCCTTGACACTTGAAACATCTCAAATCACGAGCCGTAGACGCTGAAGCTTCGTTTTTACCTTTGTAACTTTGAATAGGTGCGAACTGTTTAGGCTCGGTCGTGGGCTTGAAAATCTGCTTCTCATCACCTTGGTAGCTCGGTTTAGGATCTGATCCAGCACCGTGAGAAAGCCGAGAAGAAGACACTTCTTCTTTTAATCTGTTTTTTCACCATAATCGCCTTATGTAACATCTCCTCTATGGTGGCATATGATTGCATCTCCCTACGGCCTTGTAGCTCGCGGTTCATACCAGCTAGAACCTTGCCATGGTGGCGTCACTTGTCTCGTCTACGTTTCCCTTCAGCATTAGTTTTTCCATTTCTTGGAAGTAGTCTTCCACTCCTCTATTCCTTTGAGATAGTCCTCTCAAACGTTGGTGAAGCTCTCGGCTGTAGTGAGATGGAACAAATCGTCTTCGCATTAGGTAGATCATTTCTTCCCACGTCTCAACGGGATTTCTTGTTGCGCCTCCGATTTGTCACAAGCTGATCCCACCACAATGGCATAGTCACAAAATTCAGTAGCAGCCAATCTCATTTTCTTTGTGTGGAGAAGCTTTGGCAATCGAATACCAATTCTACTTTCTTTCCCATTCGAGGAAGGCGTCCGGGTCAATCTTTCCGTAGAACGGCGGAATTCGTAGCTTCAAATCCTCCTAAGTCATTATCTTTTATTCTCCTGGCCGGTGGGTGTCTCGGTTGATTTTCTCCGGATGAGCTCCCACGGTCGTAAAAAGGATTGTCGTTTGCATCATATAGCTTGGTCGATTCCTTTGATTTCTTGCCGGTGCGTGGTAACTTCTTCGACCAACGCTCTGATCAGACTAATCCCATCAACTGTATTGACGTCTTGTTGTCTCTCTCGTCTTCTAGGTGTGCGTACTTCAAGAGCAGTCATACGGTCACGCATCTCATGTAGAAGTTGAGTGATGTCGTCGATCTTTTTGGTTCATAGTGGACTCCGTTCACGTCTAGGCCTGGAATTCTCAGCTTCACTCTCTTCTTCCGACATATTATACCTCACAAAGATCAAACAACTAGTGAGAGTATGCAAGATTGAAGGATAAATCAAGATTAATCAACTACAACCCGAAATGACTGTTTTGTTTGATCGGACAGAATAAAATATCAAATCACGTTCAAAAATCTTGAAATCAATTTTAACAAATACAAGACTCTTCTCAGTTTCCAAATCAGTTGATTTCACAATTTTATCTATAACCAATTATTTATGAAAATTCGAGCAAGATGACAGACGAAACGACAATCAACTAGAACCCGAAATTACTGTTTTGTTTGATCGGACAGAATAAAATATCAAATCACGTTCCAAAATTCTGAAATCAATTTTAACAAATACTAGACTTCCTAGTTTCCAAATCAGTTGATTTCACAATTTTATCTTACACCAATTATTATGAAAATTCGAGCAAGATGCAGACGAAAGACACCAATTGTGTAGAATTCCAAAAGACAAAAATGAAGCATGAACTGTGAAGGATTTCGAATTACAAAAACCCAACCTGGTCCAAAGCTTGCTCTGATACCACCTGATGTGATCCTAATGGAGAAGGATCGAACTGCCCTAGGATGAACTTTGTGGACTTGTGTGTTTCGGAGGGGAATGGCTTGGAGTCTCCGAATGGATAGCTTTGCGACTCACCTACGGTTTGGGTATGGTTTTGGATAGGCTTTGCAAGCAACGGATTGCTTCAAAGGTTGTGGATTGAATGGTCTCATAAGGGTTGCGAGAAGGCCCTTGATATTCCGTGGATCGAATGGTCTCACAAGAGATGCGGAAGGCTCTTGATATTCCTCAATCGATTCTCAAGGATATTACTCACCAAAAGAATCGAAAGTTTTGTTGAATATTACTCATCAACAAGATCTAGAGATTCAGAAAGATTTTGATTAAAAGTCTAGATGAGTTCTCAAAAGAGTTCAAGAGAGAATATAAAGAGAGAAGAAGAGAGTCTTGGAACAAGCTCCAAGACACCTCGAAAATGACATAAAATTTAAATAAAGTTTGAATGATAAAAATGGCTCCTCCTCTTCACAATTTCGTGGCTTTGACATCCAAAGGGGCCATGGGTTTGTTATCAACAAATGGGCTATGGTGAAGTGAAACAATTGCCTCATTAAAACCTTGTCAAGAAAACCCAATGGGACAAAACTTTCAAGGAAAAAGAGTACAATTGAATCACTTACCCATTCATTGAATAGTTTGAATCAAAACCATTGTGGTTTGACTCACTTCTTCTCCATACTTGGTAGAGTGATCCGATTGATTCCATATTCCCTTAAGAATCTTCCAACGGATTGTGTCACGCCAATGCTTCTTTTATCCTTTGAAACTTAGCTTCTTGGTTGCCAAAAATCCTCCATTGGCTTCATGTTTCTTGTCAGGTTCAAGCTCTCCTTCCTTGTTGCTGCTCAGGATCATATCACTTTGCGATCTTGGTTCCAGTGTAAACCTCATGCCGTATTCAGTAGCTAAGAGAATGGGATGACAGACTTCACACCTACTAGGATCTCTCTGATTCTTGCTGACCGCTCAGTGCGATTCCCCGAAGGATTACTCGAGGATGTTCCAATTACGATCGGGAGACTGTTAGTTCCGACTGATTTCATAGTCTTAGAGTACGATGTTGAACCAAGAAGTTCCACTGATCTTGGGCAGACCTTTCCTAGCCACACAGGCGCTTTGATCGACTGCAAGAATGGGAGAATATCCCTCAACATTGGGGATCTGATTATGACTTTCAACATGGAAAAGATGATGAAGAAACCAACCATAGATGGACAGACACTTCATTGACACCTTCAATGAATTATCGGACGAGTACTTCATGAGATTACACCCTGAGATCCTTTGGAGAGAGCGTTTGTTGCTCCGCTGAGACAGAAATAGTTCCCACTGAGGTTGCTGCTGGATATGCCACGATCTTGGAGAACAGTCTTGAGACATCGATCGACACCTCTGAGAGCATCGATCGATACCGGCCATTCTATCTGCGAATGTGGCCGTCACTCCTACACGATTCCGATTCACTCAGCGACTGGAGTGAGGAAAAGGCTCTTAAACTCGATCTTAAACCACTTCCCGCCAACCTGAGGTATGTTTTTCTTGGCCCTAACTCCACATATCCTATGATTGTTAATTCTTCTTTGAACAATGCAGAGGTTGCTTTACTGCTGAGTAAGTTGCGCAAATATCGCAAAGCTCTCGGCTATTCTCTTGATGACATTTCAGGTATATCACCAGATCTGTGCATGCATCGGATCCATTTGGAGGATGAGTCAAAAGCTTCGATCGAGCATCAGAGGAGGCTTAACCCGAATCTGAAGGAAGTGGTAAAGAAAGAAATCATGAAACTCTTGGAAGCAGGAATCATCTATGCCATCTCTGACAGCAATTGGGTCAGTCCAGTTCATGTCGTCCCTAAGAAAGGAGGATTCACAGTGGTAAAGAATGAGAAAGTTGAGCTGATTCCAACAAGAACTATCACTGGGCACCGCATGTGTATTGATTACAGGAAGTTGAATGCGGCGACAAGGAAAGATCACTTCCCATTACCATTCATTGATCAAATGCTGGAAAGATTGGCAAGTCACCCATACTACTGCTTCCTGGATGGATACTCAGGCTTTTTCCTGATACCTATACATCCAGATGATCAGGAGAAGACGACGTTCACTTGTCCCTACGGCACGTTCGCTTACAGGAGAATGTCGTATGTGTGATGTGAGTGATTTCGCAGTTGGGTCAGTTTTGGGAAAGAGGAAAGACAAGAAACTTCATGTCATATACTACGCCAACAGAACATTAGATGCAGCTCAAAAGAACTACAGTACTACAGAAAAGGAGTTACTTGCCGTTGTTTTCTCTTTTGAGAAATTTTGTTCTTATCTGATTGGGAGTAAAGTGATCGTTCATACAGACCATGCTGCTCTTAAGTACCTATTGTAAAATAAGGATCTCAAACCTCATTTATGCCGATGGGTTCTACTGCTCGAAAGGTTCGACATCAAGATCAAAGATAAGGAAGGAGTGGATAATGGAGTTGCAGACCATCTCTCCCGAATGAAGATCAGTGATGAAGTTCTTATTGACGATTCCTTGCCTGAGGAGAAAATCTATTTCATAGAAATTGGATTTCGACACAGCTTTGATTTTACTTTGCCACTGGAGAACGTGAGCATCGATCGACACTTTGAAGGTATCGATCAACACTCCGAAGGTATCGATCGATACCCCCACGAGTTGTTGCAGTCTGTTCAAAATGCAAGCATCGATCGACACTCCTTTGGTATCGATCGATACCAGCTATCTTCTACAGCCGATTAGTCTGCAAATCAATCTAATACTAAAGAATATTTGGCTATCACAAATCCTTCTGAACCTTGGTATGCCGACATAGCTAATTACCTTGCTGCTAACTACGAACCAAAGCATCTCAAGAAGTATGCCAAGAAGAAGTTTATGAGAGATGTCAGACGTTATTTTTGGGATGAGCCATACCTGTACAAGCACTGTTCTGATGGGATTTACAGAAGGTGTATAGCTGAGACTGAAGTTCTAGAAATTCTGTATCACTGTCATGGATCTGAGTACGCCGGACACTTTGCCACATTCAAAACAGTTTCTAAGGTTCTGTAGGCTGGTTTATGGTGGCCTACACTGTTCAAGGATGCTCACGCTTTTATCTCACATTGTGATGTGTGTTAGAGAAGAGGGAAAATCAGCAAACTTCATGAGATGCCACAGAACTTCATACTTGAAGTAGTGGTTTTCGATTGCTGGGGCATTGATTTTATGGAACCGTTCCCTTCATCGCGATAGAATAGATACATATTGGTCGCCGTCGATTACGTCTCCAAATGAGTGGAAGCAGTTGCCAGTCCTACCAACGACTCCTCCGTCATTTTGAAACTGTTCAAAACCATAATCTTCCCTCGATTTGGAGTACCTCGAGTTGTTATAAGTGATGGTGGCACTCACTTTATCAACAAGATCTTCGAAAAGCAGCTGAGAAAGTACGGCGTGCATCACCACGTCACCACACCTTATCATCCTCAGACCAGCGGATAAGTCAAAGTCTCCAACAGACAAATCAAGGAGATTAGGCACTGAAGCTCGACGACGCTCTTTGGGCCTACAGGACCGCGTTCAAAACACCACTTGGAACCACACCATTCCATTTGCTGTATGGGAAGGCATGACATCTTCCAGTTAAAATCGAGCAAAAAGAAGCTTGGGCTACCAAATTGATGAATTTCGACATCAAGTCTGCTGCTCAAAGGCGATTGGTTCAACTGAATGAATTGGATGAGATCAGACACCTAGCCTATGAGAACTCCAAGCTGTACAAGAAGAGGACTAAAACATATCATGACAAGAAGATCCTTTCTCAAAATTACGAGCCTAATGACCAGGTACTTCTGTATAACTCTCGTTTACAATTATTTCCTAGAAAACTGAGTTCTCGTTGGTCAGGTCCTTTCACGATCAAGACAGTCCGACCACATGGCGCGGTCGTGTTGATGAATGCTGAAGGAAAGGAGTTCACTGTCAATGGACAGCGGGTGAAACACTACTGGGCAAAAGCCGCAATCCCAGATGGCCACATAGTGCCTCTGGCTGAACCACCGACTACCTGACTAATCCCAATGTCAAGCTAAAGACATTAAACAAGCGCTTGGTGGGAGGCAACCCACTGGTGAGTCTGTACATAGGTTTTTCCTTTGATTTTGTTTTTGTTTTTGTCTTGTGTCTTCACATGAACCAAGTTCAGACCACAAGCAACGATCGACACCTAGGGAGTATCGATCGATACGTAACCGAAGAAGAACTGTGCTGTTACGATGCGAGTATCGATCGATACCACTTACGGTATCGATCAATACCCAGCACCCAGGTAAGTTTTTCTATAAAACCCTCGGGTTTTCTTCTTCACTCCCTCATTTCCCCCATCGATCGATGCCGCCGTCTCTCCCTAACTCTCTCACCATTTCTTCATTTCTTCATCATTTTACTCGATTTTAAACTCTATTCCACTCGGATTTTTGCCCCCATTGTCATTCCATTGCTCACTTCTTCGATCTGCAAGGTAACACACTCGAATTCCTTCCTCTTAGATTCGTTGACAGTTTCGGTTTCCTCTGTTGTGGAGTTGTTACTCTGTTTCCTGTCGTCGTTCGCTCTAGGAGAATGGAATAGAAATGATAGAATGGAATAGATATGATAGGGATGGAGTAATTTGCGGAATTCGTTTTTAGGTTGATTGATTTGGATTGCCTCTGTGGATATGTATTGAATTTTTCCTCTGTTTTTACACGATTCCTGTATGACATGGTAATGGACTTGTTTTGTTTCACAGATGGCTCCCCGCAAGAATGCACGTCAGGACGACGCCTCCGGTTCCAACCCACCACGCCGCGAGTTTAGTCTCCAGGATGAGGTGGAAGCATTCTATGGTTCGTTCTGGCATGCCGGTGTCGTGACTTCTTGCCTGACCAGAGATCGCTACAGGGTTCTAAAGGGCGGCTTCACAGACAACACGGGTCCTCAGAGTTTCCTTGAAGTCCACATTATTGACCTGAGAGCTGCACCACGACGCTCGCCATCTCCCTCTGCCCCTGTTACTGCTGCTAGGCCTCCCTGGCCTAAGTTGGAAGGGAAGCGGATTATCCCGAGGCGTAATTGGGCAGGTTTGCCTAAGGAGGAAACCGAGAGCGAGGCCTGCATCTATAGGCCCATCGCCGAAGAGTGGGATGACTATGATACCTTGTATTACAACGAGTGGCTGCGCGTTGTTATCGTCCCTACACGTTACATTGATCCTCACACTATGCGCCGTCTGGGTATCGACGTGGAGCTTTTAAACATGCTCGATAAGATTGGTTTGGGGACACTGTAATCACGGCAGTACGACCTTTACCCCGACCTAGTTCGCCAGTTCCTCGCCACAGCTCGAGTCTACTACAGAGACGAGGTTCAGCGCAATGCTTTGGAGGGCATTTTGACTTTCTTGATTCGAGGTATCCGCTACAGGCTGCCAATCCCCGATCTCTGTGACATCTACGGTTTCAACCGCGATCTTTAGCAGGTAGCTCTGCCTCCTCAGTTTCATGATGTGCAGGCCTTCTGGAGACACATTGGTCTTGGAGCATACCACTCCAAGACTACGACGCAGATAGACGTCCGCCATCCAACTCTTCGTTGCATCGTCCGCATTTTGAGCACCACTCTACTCTGCAAGATGGAGCCGAACAAGTTAAGAATTTCAGAGCTGATCTTACTATACAAGGTTGTCGGCGACCTCATCCCTGAGGATCGATATGAGTGGCCCGAGTTGAACCTTGCTGTCAACATAGGTGCTCTTTTTGCGAACCATTTGGTCTCTCTGAAGACCAAGCCCTTCTCCGGTCGCAACTACGCCACTGCGCGGAAGACCGAGACGGTCGGCAGCCTCCTAACTCATAACTTCATGCACTTAGGCATCTCAACCTCAGAATGCTAGATCGTCACAGCTCGCTCCCTCATGGATGAGCAGCACATGCAGCACATGCGTTGGATGAAGCCAACTCATCGCTGCTCCCCACGACAGACGGAGAGCTCTTTGTGCAGCTCCCCAACCGCACTCTGACCCGCATCGGCGATGGCCCATCTCAGCTGCATTTCGATCCAGATCCCAGTTTGCTTTCGGTTGCTCCGGCCACGCGTGTCCGCGCTCCACCCCATCTCCCATCCACTCCTGTCGTTGCTGATGCAGCACCCGCACCTGACTTTGCTGGAAGTCAGCCCCGCCGTTCACAGCGCCACCAGACATCTGCTCCTGCTCCTTCATTTCCTCCACCACCGGATCTGCCGATGGAGACCACCACTTTTCAGAGGTACATCGTGGAGAGCATACAGAGCATCTGGGCCGCTGTCTCTTGCTGACGCTGCATGTCATCTACTGATGCCCACTACTCCACACCCGGTCCTTCATCCCGCTATGCTATCTCAGACTCTGACGACTCTGATGACTAGTCCCTGTTTCCTGGGTTTCACGCTTTTTCCCTTTTCTTTTATTGTGTTTGTCTTTCTTTTTGAACTTGTCTATCTCATTGTCAGTACTCATTGAACTTATGACTATCTTATGATTATGTTGCTTCTAACTCGTGCTCTAGTGATCTAACAGTTTTTCATCTAACATTTGGCTTCCCTGGACAAGGTTTTGAGTTACAGTCTTACGGAAAAAGGACCTTAGTATCGTTCAATACATTACTATTTGACAAAGGAACCCATGTGTTTGAAAATTTGACAAAAGAACCCATGTGTTTGAAAATTAAGGTATACCTCTCCCTTGACACACATTGATGCATAAAGATAAAATGATTTCCGCCGAGTAGAGGGCTAGGAACACTTCCTGTGATCCTATTTTTCTACTTGGATAAGGAATGATCACACAAAGGTCTGAAGCGAGGAGTAGGAACATTTCCCGAGACCCCGTTATTCGCCTAAGACCTTTGATACTTTGAGAGGGAAGAACCGGGGATTTGGTGGCAATCACCATCAATACTCGCGTCTCAAACCTTGATTTGTATATGCAAAGATTAATCCAAATTATAAGCATAAAAAGAGATAAGTTTGGGGGAGAGTAAAATCATATCAAGGTATGAAACTTGGGTGGTTCCTTAGTCACGATATCGCATGAGGAAGAATCTAGAAGGTTCCTGAACATCAACAACAGTTTATGAATCGGCAATGAAGGATTTAGTATGATTGACGCTACCAGATAATGTGTGGATACTGGGAAGCTGCAATTGTCTACGGAGAAGTACATGGCGCAACTATCTAGGGTTCTTAATATACAACTTAAGAAACAATGGTGCAACTCTCTAGGGTTTTTAATATATATATATTATTTTTTTTTGAAAAAGCGGCATTTTATTGATAATCCAAAGGTAAAAAGGTTTACAACTGCTGCAGGAGGACTTTATAAGAGTCTGTCAGCTAGCCCTAGGGCCGAAATAAAGAAGCAAAACGCAACAACAAAGCAAAAAAAACATAAAACCCTAAAGAAATACAAAACTCATCGTTTTCGTAATGGAAATAAACCAAATATGGAAACTAAAGATTGTAGACTTAAACTCGAAGCCTCTGGTCATTTTGGGTGAAGGACTAGCCGTTGGGGAGGCTCTTTGGACCTGAAAGGATCGAATAAATTCAATAGAAATTACCCAGATGTGGTTTAAGGCGGATGGACGTTCCCTAATGTACTTCTTGATACACTTATTTAGCTATCTTCTAACTTGCGAGTTTGGTGATGTAGAAGTAGATTGAGAGTTCTTCTTGAATACCCTGGACAGTTTCTTAAAGCTCTTCTTGGTCCTTGATGTCATGGTCTTGGCTTTCTTGATCATTCTCGGAGATGAAGCTTGACTTGCATGGATCTTGTAGCTCTAATGTCTTCTATTGAATTCTCAGTGCTTCTTGAGTGATCTCTAGTTCTAGGGAGTTCACAAGGTCTTGTATAGCTAGGTTGAACATCATCTTGAGTTGTTTAGACATTGAACGCGTCATAGGGCCTTCTTGAACCTCTGGTACAGGATGTGCGACAAGATGTGCGTCAGGCTGGTGAGTGAGGTCGATGTCCGCATCATTCCCTCCCTTTTGAGAAGGTTTTGTCCTCAAAACTGAATCTCTTGGAACATACGCAGACAATTTAGGCACATTAAATGTATGGGCATTATCATTGATCTTTACCTCACTTGGTAGTTCAAGTCGATACGCATTATCATTGATCTTTTCAAGGATCTTGAATGGTCCGTCACCTCTTGGCGATAACTTGGAATCTCTATGCTCTGGAAATCTTTCTGGCCTCATTTGCAACAACACCCAATCTCCTGGTTCAAATAACATCTCCTTCCTTCCTCGGTCAGCTTTGCGTTTGTTCTCCTCGACCTTCTTTTCAAGGTTCGCCTTAACTTCAAGGTGAAATTTCTCTATGGCTTCTCCATATCACAAACAATCTTGGTTAACCTGATCAATCTGAGGCAAAGGAACAAGATCTAACGGAGACAAGGGGTCTTGTACAGCTAGGTTGAACCTCATCTTGAATTGTTTAGACTTTGAATGCGTCATAGGGCATTCTTGAAATTCTGGTACAGGATGTGCGACAGGATATGCGTTAGGCAGGTGAGTGATGTTGATGTTTGCATCACCAACGAAAGAATGTCGAATCCCGATTAGTCACAGGGCGTGTGGCGTGTCGGGATTTGTTGCACTGATGGGCAAGGCATGGTGGTGGATGGTGATTGCTTGACTTGGAGCGCAAGGCATGGAGAAGTTCTATAAGTAACATGTGTCGATAATTCAGATTAGGTGCTCAATTTTTCCACCATGTGTCGACCGGCAGACAACACGTGTCGAGTGGACGGTGACATGTGTCGAGCGGAAGATGACACTTTTCATTGGACATGCACCCATAGTTTTCTATAAATAGAGGCAAAGATCAGCTCATTTTGCAAAGAAAGGAGAACTTCTAAGAGAGAGCTCTAGAGAAGTACTACCATCCCGCCTAACTATTAAGTCGTTTCCCAAAGAGAGGAAGTCGTTTTCGAAGAGAGGAAGCCGTTATTGAGAGGAAGAGAAAGAGATTACCGAGAAAGATAGAGAGATTGCGGAGATAACACTCCTTGTACTGCGAGTGACCATAGCATGTGTAGTAGCATACGGGGGTAGATTGCTTGGTTGCTTTCTTTATTTTTTCCTTGTTTGGTAGAGTAGAATTATAGTAGTGTAGTTAGTAGTGGATGCATAGTAAATGCATATTAGTGAAAGACCTACAACAAATCTACGAAAAAAGCATTGGAGCGCTTGGGGGCTATATCAGCCATAGTGAGAGAATGCGTTGGGGTGCATAGAGCGGTTTATACTTGGTTGGAGCCAGTATACAGTGGGGTAAGGCACTCATGTGCGGTCCTCCCCATCATGTCTGCGTAGCTACAGGTCGGGTAGCGTCCGATGGCTCAAAGGTGAATCCCATCCTTGTAGACTTGGTGTCTAGGGGTAGATAGAGAGAGGTTCATTTAGGGTCGGGAGATAGTGAGTGGTGCGACCTTGGATCCTTGGTGACATAGTGGAAGCAATAGAGGACTTTCCTATATGACGATGCTAGACATCGGTAGGCAATAGTGGGTCGCTCCCCTATTATATAGTTTAAGTAGAGAGGGGACACGTGTGATGACATTAGTAATATAGAGGACAGATGCAAAGGCAGTCTCTTGGTAGTAGTTTAGGATGCATCGTAGTTCATTGTAGGAGCGTTTTATCGCACTACTAGTTGTAGTTATTTATCGCATGGATTGCTTGCATTGTGTATTATTTTATTATTGTTTGTTTGGGGGGGAAATTTGGGTAGTTTAATGTGCTTAACGGTAGAGTAGGCCGGGCTCACTGAGTTCTAATAGGGTATTCATGATTCTACTTTTGTCTATAGGTGACCATTAGAGGGTTAGTAGAGGGCGTTTGGACGTTAGGCAAGCTTGTGTATATTTTTGTTGCATATTGTAAGTGAGACCTCCCTGATAGTAGTAGTGTAGTGATGGAGGTGTGTTTTGGTAGTATAGATGTTTTAGCAATAAGCCATAGAGCGCTCGATAAAGCTGGTTGTAAGAACCCTGATTTTCGTATATGTAGTAAAAGTTATTTTGTGGATATGATGTTGTGAGTGTAATGATAAGGCTTCGTCCGTTCTTGGTAAAGGGTTGGGAAGCCTAATATTAAGTTCGGAAGAGACTATGCGGAGTAAGGAGTATTGTTCATGTGGAGTAAGGAAGTTGAAGAAGTGTTGTCAAATTGAAGAGATCACTGACTTCAGCACCTGTGTTGACCTTACCGAAGCCAGGAGAACCATATACCATGTACTAGGTTGTGCCGTGATGCAAGATGGAAAAGTAATCGCTTATGCCTCGCGGCAATTGTGAAACCATGAAAAAAAGTTATCCTACCCACGACTTGGAGATGGCAGCATTAGTCTTTGCACTAAGGATTTGTTGATCGTACCTATACGGCGAAAGTGTAGAAATGTTCACCGACCATAAGATCCTGAAGTACTTGTTCAGGCATGCGGATCTCAACCTAAGACAAAGGAGACGGATGGACTTCATCGCAGACTACGATTTAAAAACTCAGTACCATCCGAGTAAGGCGACCGTTGTAGCAGACACATTAAGTCAGAAGAAGGTGGACGTAGCAACAAGAAGAGATCTAGAGTCATTGGAAAAAGCATTCAAGAACATAAGTCTAGCAGCACTGGAGGGAGAACCCACTGAATCGTTGGGAAATCAAGCGGTGAATCAAGCGAGTCTACTTCAACGAATCAAAGAAGAGCAAGTCAAAGACAACAAACTGAAGAAGATCATGGAAGAACTAAGGAGTCTGGATGGAAGTAATGCAAGTGGTTACCACGTAGCGTATGATGGAATCCTAGTACTTAACGGAAAAATCACCGTACCAAGAGTAGGAGGCTTACGTGAAGAAATCTTGAAGATTGCACAAAATTCGATACTGAGTATTCATCCAGAAAGCAATAAGATGAATAGAAACATCAAACAGTACTACCACTTGCCTGCTATAAAGAGAGTAGTAGCAAAGTGGGTGTCTCAATGTAAGACATGTTAACTCGTGAAGGCATAGTATTGACATCCGAGAAGATTACTAAAACGTTTTCCCATACCAGAGTGGAAGTGGGAGTCAATATGTATGGACTTCATAACTGGCTTACCACCGTCATCAGGGAGGATGAACGACTTGATTTGGGTGATCATGGATCGGCTAACTAAAGTTGCCCATTTGATACCTGTGAGAATGACAGACAACTCGAACTATTTGGCGAACAAGTATATGAAGGAGATAGTCAAGCTTCACGACAAACCAGCAAACATCATGTCGGATCGAGATCCAAAGTTTAGAGAAAACTTGTGGAGAGAGCTTCAGAAAGCATGAGGAACGTTGTTGCATATGAGTACCGTGTTTCACCCTGAAACCGATGGTCAGACGGATAGAACTCTCCGGACAGTTGAAGATATGCTGAGAATCAGTATTCTAGAATGGTCTGCAACATGGGAAAGTCATCTTTCGAACATGAAGTTCGCATAAAACAACAACTATTATGCGAGTATTGGAATGTCTTCGTAAGAAGCACTATACGGAAGACCGTGTCGCACACCATTGTGCAGGACAAAAATTAGCGAGAAAGGAGAGCTTGGACCGCAAGAAGTTGAAGAAATAATGGAAAAGATCAAGTTCATCAGGGAATGTATGAAGAACGCGCAAGAGCGATAGAAGAAATATGCCGATCAAAAGCGAAGAGAAGTAGTCTTCAATGTCGGAGATTGGGTGTATTTGAAAATCACCATGAAGAAAGGAAAGGATCGTCTTGGAAGAATGGGGAAGTTAGGTGTAAGGTACATCGAACCTTATCATATCCGCGACCCCAATGAGATATAACCGGAATTGATCGAAGAGCTACAAACAACAAGAAGCTGAGACAAAGAAAATTCTTCAAGTGCAAGTGTTTTTGGGAAGACAGAACCAATCACAGTTACATGGGAAGACGAAGAGAAATTCCACGAAGAGTATTTGGAATTGTATGAAGACGAAGAAGAACCCATGGAGATAGAAAAAGTAGTAGGAATATACAAAGAAGATTAAGCGTTGTGGATAACACATGGAAATCTTCGAACTTAGGGAAGAGTCTTCCGCTGGCACAGAGGAGATAAAGGAGACGATATGTTATGTTCTGAGACAAGAGCCTTGAGTTTGATCATAAGAGAATAAGAAAATAAAATGAGGAGACAAAAGAGAACCACGAGACCCCTGGAGAATTTGGGAACGAATTATAATAAGGTGGGAGAGAATGTGACGACCCGTAACAAAACTAGTACTACGTGTAGGTGGTACATACGATCGGTACGTACCATTGGTACAAACTGACAGTACGTAAGGATGATACGTACGAATGGAACATACAGACATACAGACGTACATATGAGCAATATGAATGTACAGATAGACCGTACTGATAAAGACATCGAGATTCCTATAGACGATTTTGAAGATACTCCAGCTATTCAAGACATTACGGTAATGAGAGAGCTGCCAAGAACTCGTTCGGGAACTAGAAGACTTAGAGGCTTATTCAACAAGGCTGTTCAAGGCTTCCTAGTTCAAGACATGAAGAATTCGACCAAGACTCAAGAGGCTCAAGACTTGAAGATGTTTTTCTCAATTCAGCCCGTCTAAGCTTGTCAGATATTTGTCAGAGATTTGTCAGAGACAGTCAGAGATTTTTTCAGAGATTTGTCAAAGATTGAAGATTTCGACCAGCCCACTCTTAGCTTCTAAAAATCGTCCAAGGTATGTGTTTATTTACATTATATTGTGTTTGTTCATTTTACAGGTTTATTAGAAGCTTAAGGTTATTTTTATTTAATAGTTTGTATTAGGCGTTATTTATTTTATGCATTTTATTTCATTATGTTTTTAGGACTTTAGATTAGAATATGTATTAGGGTTTCGCCCAAGAAGGCATCAGCTGCACGAGCCCCTTTATAAGGTTCCTTAGCAGCCGTGTATCATTTTTACCCATCTATAATATAACGCAATTCTTCATCGTTCTCTGAGAAAGAATTCTGAAACCCTAAATCTCTAGTTTTCCTTGTGAGTGATATCAAGGCGACCTAAAGATCAGTCTTATCACAAGAAATCACACTTGTGTGGCGACTTCCATACTCACCATCGATTCCCCTTCATTCACCTTTTAATCGATCCATCATTCATCTCATTCGAACACCATTCCACTCGATCTCTACTCCATTCGCTCATACATCCATCCAACTTCGAAGACGGCTTGAGACCTCAGTCCTTCCTTCTTCGACCTCTTCCACCGTTCGTTGCATCCTTAGAGCATTCATCTCACCAATCGATCAATCCACTCATTCGTCATCACATCACTTCACTCGCCCATCCCCATATCATTCGATCATCTCACTTGATTCAACCATCCCTCCGTTGCACCTCACTCCATTGATCATTCATTTTCGCTTCATCATTCAAGAAGGCTTGAAACCACAGTCCAACCATCCTTGACCACCATCGCTTCATACATCAGTTGGTATCAGAGCTAAAGCTCCTGAACCAGGCTCGCTTTTCCTTTCCATTGCTTCATTCGTTTGTTTTGTTTTGCTTCGTTCGTTCTTATTGCATTGATCGTTTGTTTGCTAGTCTCTTGTTTCTTTCTTTGTCTTGTTTGCTCATTCGATCTCTTATTAGGGCTTTAGTTCATCCGTTTGTGTTAGGTTCATTCGTTGTTGCTTGTTTTGTCATTCGTTTCTTTTGCTTTCATTTGTTTGATCTGTTTCGTTGCTTGTTTTCTCTTAATCATTTGTTTTCTTTGTCCGTTTGTGTGATCTGTTTCTTAATCGTTTGTGTCTTGTTCGTTTGCTTGATCTGGTTTGTTCATCTTTGTTAGTCGATCTCTTTTGTCGTCCTAGGGTTAGTTTGCTTAGTTCGTTGTTATTTGTTAGGTTGCGATTTTGTGTTAGTTGTTGCTTTCGTTTGTTCTGTTTGGTTTTTAGCTTGTCGTTCTTTGTTTAGTCGATCTTTGCTAGACTTAGGATTGTTCGTTTGTTTGCTGCTCCTGTGTTAGGTTGTTAGTTAGCTTAAGTTTTCGATATTTTGTTAGGTTGTTAGGATAATTTAAAATTTGAATTATTTTGTTAGATAATTAGTTTTAATTTCATTTGGGCTGTTTGCTGGTTTAGTTAATTAATTTGGTTTAGTTAGATTTTTCTGGTTTAATTTAATTTATTTGGTTTAGTTAGATTTGTTTGGTTTAATTTGAGTTGTTCGGTTTAGTTTAATTTTCGGTTTAACAAGATTAGTTGGTTTAATTAGATTTTCTGGTTTAGGTTAATTTGTGTGGTTTAATTTCGGTTAGCATTAAATTTCTTTTTTTAATCATAGGTTTAATTCTATTTTTTCGGTTTATATTTCTTAGCTTATTCATTTTGTTCCCTAGTCCCTTGATCGCTTTTCCAAGTGTGTGCAGGACCAGGTTTACCATGTCAGGAGTGGATGTCGACCCCAACACTGCTTTGCTAGAAGAACGACCTGGCAGCTCAGATTGGAATAATCGAACAACGAGTTGGACGATTAAAGCTTCCCCGAGAAGAAGAGCAAGCTGACGACGAGGACAATGACCACACCATCGACGCCAGAACAAGGAGAAGGAACCAGCATGCTCAACACCCACGACCAGAAAGGGAAGTTAACCGAGGATTCAAGGATTTGAAACTAAATGTTCCTACTTTTGCAGGAAGAGTTAATCTGCAAGCCTACCTTGACTGGGAGAGACGCATGGAGTTTATCTTCGACTACTATGAGTACAATAACCAGAAGAAGACAGCCCTTGCTTCAGCTCAGCTCACGGACCACGCCTTATCCTAGTGGGATCGAGAAACCCAGGATCGAAGGAGAAACAACTTCGAGCAGATCACCACTTGGGCAGCCATGAAGTTCAACTTCAGGAGGCGATTTGTTCCACCTCACTATCACCGGGAGATGCAGCGACAATTCAGACAACTCTCCCAAAAGACTAAGAGTGTGGAGGAGTACTTAGAAGAGTTTGAGCAGCTCAGAAACAGAATGGCATTAAATGAGAGTGAAGAAGTGCTCATGGGTCATTTCATTGATGGACTCAACGATCGCATAGCCAGAAAGGTAGAACGCCAACCTTGTCATGATCTTAACGAGTTGTTGCATGTAGCTGTGCAGGCAGAACAGGGAATCAAGAAGAAGGTTGCAGCAACCAGCCGCTCTAGACCCAATCAATGGAGCGCACCTACTCCTAGAAACCAATGGAGCGCACCCCAGCCCAGTAGCATTGACAAAGGCAAATCTGTGTCAACAAATGTTCAGGAGAGGAGACCAGCCTATGAGGCGCCTAGAAACAACCGTCAGGAACCAGACATAACTTGTTTCAAGTGTCAGGGAAAAGGACACTATGTAAGGGAGTGCCCCAACCAGTGAGTCATGATCCTCACACAAGAGGGAGGGTATGAATCCCAAGACGAGGAGGAGACCTTAGAGGTTGCTGATTCAGAGGAGGAGATAGCCTATCCGGAGACAGGCGACATGCTAGTAGTCTGCAGGGCTCTAAGTGCGATGAGCGATCCAGACACCATCAAGAGAGAGAATTTATTATTTACTCGGTATTCAATCCAGAACAAGGTATGTAGTTTAATTATAGATGGAGGTTCTTGTACTAACGCTGCAAGTCGAGTTCTTGTTGATAAGCTAGGATTGAAGACAAGCCCTCATCTGCGACCATACCGACTAAGGTGGTTAGATTCTAACACCGAAATCAGAATCCAAGAGCAAGTCAAAGTACCTTTCAGAATAGGTAAGTATGAGGATAAAGTTCTGTGAGATATAGTTCCAATGCAAGTAGGACACCTCCTGCTCGGCCGCCCATGGCAGTTTGACAGAGAAGTCTTGAACAATGGTCGCACCAACACCCACTCCCTCACATTTCAGAAATGCAAGTTTCAGCTTGCCCCATTGTCGCCTCAAGAGATACATGATATGCAGTCTAAGTTTGCTGCTGAGGCTAAGGTAAGTAAGACTAACCTCTACATTACTCCTAGTACCATCTATAAAGCTCTAGAACATAAAGAAACGGTGCTACTAATGGTGTTTAGAGATGTCTGTCTTACAGGATCACAGGAAATAGTTCTTCCCCCAGAGATCACTTCCATACTTAACAGGTTCAAGGATGTACTTCCTGAAGAGATACCTGCTGGATTACCACCCATAAGAGGGATCAAACATCAGATCGATCTAGTTCCCTGAGCGCCATTGCCCAACAGACCAGCCTACAGGGTGAATCCGACAGAGGCCAAGGAATTGGAGAAACAGATTCAGGACTTAATGGAGAAAGGCTACATAAGAGAAAGCCTAAGTCCCTGTGCCGTCCCAGTTCTGCTAGTGCCCAAGAAGGATGGGACTTAGAGGATGTGTGTGGACTGCCGTGCTTTCAACAACATCACCATCAAATACCGACATCCCATTCCCAGGTTCGATGACATGCTTGATGAACTATCTGGTTCTAACGTGTTTTCTAAAATTGATCTTAGGAGCGGATACCATCAAGTGAGAATGAAGTAAGGAGACGAATGGAAGACTGCCTTCAAGACCAAGCAAGGTCTGTGCGAGTGGATGGTCATGCCATTTGGTCTCACCAACGCCCCCAGCACATTCATGAGGTTAATGAACCATGTCTTAAGGGCATACATCAGTAAGTTTGTAGTAGTGTATTTCGATGATATTCTAATTTATAGCAAATCATTTGAAGAACATTTATTACATCTAGAGACAATTTTGGAAACACTTCAAAAGGAAGGCTTGTATGGGAACCTTAAGAAGTGTTCCTTCTGTACTGATGAAGTACTTTTCCTAGGTTTTGTTGTAAGTTCTCAGGGATTACAGGTGGATCAGGAGAAGATCAAAGCTATACAAGACTGGCTTACACCAACCAGCATAGGCCACGTGAGGAGCTTCCACGGACTAGCTGTACGCCTTGGTCAGATCGTTAGAAACGTGGCAGCACTATCTATTATCAAAAGAGTTTGTCATCCACACTGATCATGAGATATTGAAGTACTTGAGAGTTCAGACTACACTCAAGAAACGCCATGTCAAGTGGATGGAGTATGTGGAATCATTTCCATATATCATCAAGTACAAGAAGGGCAAAGAGAATGTTGTAGCAGATGCGCTATCCAGGAGGCATCTACTGATCTCGACATTGGAGGCCAAAGTTCTAGGATTTGAGCACTTGAAGGACGCCTACAAAGAAGATCCAGACTTCAGCTTCATCTATTAGAACTGCACCCAAACACCCACAGGTTCTTACTATATCCACAATGATTATCTGTTTAGAGAGAAACGTTTGTGCATTCCGCAGGGATCTATGCGAGACTTGCTGATCAAGGAAGCACATGGAGGTGGACTTATGGGACACTTTGGAGTTGATAAAACTCTAAGTGTACTCGTGGAGCATTTCTTCTGGCCCCACCTTAAGAAGGATGTGGAGCGATTCTGTGCTAAGTGCGTGACATGTCTGAAAGCTAAATCCAGGTCACATCCATATGGTTCATACATGCCCCTTCCTATCCCTACTATGCCTTGGGTAGATATTAGTATGGATTTTGTTTTAGGCTTACCCAAAATCCGAGGAAAGGATTCTATTTTTGTTGTAGTGGACAGGTTTTCAAAGATGGCGCACTTCATTCCCTGTGCCAAGACTAATGACGCCACTCAAACAGCAAGCCTCTTCTTCAGAGAAGTAGTTCATTTACATGGGATCCCAAGAACTATAGTTTCAGACCGCGACACAAAGTTTCTAAGCCATTTCTGGAGAATTCTTTGGGAAGCTGGGCACCAAACTGCTCTTCTCCACGACATGCCATCCTCAGACAGATGGACAAACAGAGGTAGTCAACAGAACACTCTCAACTCTATTGAGAGCCACGGTCGGTAAGTATTCCCTTTGTTGAATTTGCTTATAAACAGAGGTAGTCAACAGAACACGGTCTGTATTCCCTTTGTTGAATTTGCTTATAATCACGCTAACCACTCTGCTACTAAGATGTCCCCTTTTGAGATTGTTTATGGTTTTAAGCCAGATACGCCTTTAGACCTTGTTCCATTGCCACCATTAGACGTTACAAACCAGGATGGAGAAGTCAAGGCAGAGATTATCAAGAAGCTGCACCAGAAAGTGAAGGAAAACATTGAGCAGAAGACAGCTAAGTACAAAGCTTCTGCAGACAGAGGACGCAAGGAGCTCATCTTCAATCCCGGAGATTGGGTCTGGGTTCACATGCGAGCAGAGAGGTTCCCAAACCAGAGGAAGAAGAAGTTAGCACCCCACGGAGCTGGCCAATTCCGAGTTCTGGAGAGAATCAACAACAATGCCTACAAGCTGGACCTTCCAGGTGAGTTAACAATCTCCTTAGTGTTCAATGTATCTGACTTGCTTCCTTATCATGCAGGTGATGAAGTTCTGAGGTCAGAACCTTTTGAAGAGGGAGGGAATGATGAGGACATCGAGATTCCTATAGACGATTTTGAAGATACTCCAGCTATTCAAGACATTACGGTAATGAGAGAGCCGCCAAGAACTCGTTCGGGAACTTGAAGACTTAGAGGCTTATTCAACAAGGCTGTTCAAGGCTTCCTAGTTCAAGACATGAAGAATTCGACCAAGACTCAAGAGGCTCAAGACTTGAAGATGTTTTTCTCAATTCAGCCCGTCTAAGCTTGTCAGAGATTTGTCAGAGATTTTTCGGAGATTGTCAGAGATTTGTCAGAGATTGTCAGAGATTTGTCAGAGATTTGTCAAAGATTGAAGATTTCGACCAGCCCACTCTTAGCTTCTAAAAATCGTCCAAGGTATGTGTTTATTTACATTATATTGTGTTTGTTCATTTTTCAGGTTTATTAGAAGCTTAAGGTTATTTTTATTTCATAGTTTGTATTAGGCGTTATTTATTTTATGCATTTTATTTCATTATGTTTTTAGGACTTTAGATTAGAATATGTATTAGGGTTTCGCCCAAGAAGGCATCAGCTGCACGAGCCCCTTTATAAGGTTCCTTAGCAGCCGTGTATCATTTTTACCCATCTATAATATAACGCAATTCTTCATCGTTCTCTGAGAAAGAGTTTTGAAACCCTAAATCTCTAGCTTTCCTTGTGAGTGATATCAAGGCGACCTAAAGATCAGTCTTATCACAAGAAATCACACTTGTGTGGCGACTTCCATACTCACCATCGATTCCCCTTCATTTACCTTTCAATCAATCCATCATTCATCTCATTCGAACACCATTCCACTCGATCTCTACTCCATTCGCTCATACATCCATCCAACTTCGAAGACGGCTTGAGACCTCAGTCCTCCCTTCTTCGACCTCTTCCACCGTTCGTTGCATCCTTAGAGTATTCATCTCACCAATCGATCAATCCACTCATTCGTCATCACATCACTTCACTCGCCCATCCCCATATCATTCGATCATCTCACTTGATTCAACCATCCCTCCGTTGCACCTCACTCCATTGATCATTCATTTTCGCTTCATCATTCAAGAAGGCTTGAGACCACAGTCCAACCTTCCTTGACCACCATCGCTTCATACATCACGTACGAACAATGATATAGACGACAATACGGACAACGATACAAACATGACGGACTAGCAATGATGATTTTGGAAGAACTGGGGTTAAAGTGGAAGAGATGAATAATTGGAGGACTAGTCAAGTGAATTATTTCGTATCAAAGAAAACATTGGCCGACGGAAGAATGTCGGATCACAATTGGTCGGAGGGCGTGTGGTGCACCGGGATTGGTTACCATGATGGGAAAGGTGTGGTGGCGAATGGTGATTGGTCGACTTGGAGCGCAGGGCATGGAGAAGTTCTAGAAGTAACATGTGTCAACAATTGAGACTTGGTGCCCAAGTTTTCCGCCATGTGTTCGCCGGCGGACGACACGAGTCGAGCGGATGATGACACTTGTCATCAGACATGCACCCATCGTGGCCTATAAATAGAGGCAAGGATGAGCTCATTTTGTAAAGAAAAGAGAACTTATCAAAAAGAGCTCTAGAGGAGTACTACCATCCCCCCCCCTTACCGTGAAGTCGTTTACCGAGAGAAGGAAGAGCCGTTGCCAAAGAAAAGAAGTCGTTGCCAAGAGGAAGAGAAGGAGATTGCCATGGAAGAGAAGGAGATCGTCGAGACATCACGGCTTGTACTGTGAGTGAACGTATCGTGTGTAGTAGCACACAGGGTAGTTAGATTTAGTTATCGTAGATTGTTTGGTTGCTTTCTATATTGATTGCTTGTTTGGTAGAGTAGTGATATACACCTCAAGGGTGAGTGTGTTCGTGAGATAGAAGGGTGGCTTCGTAGAAGGATGTTCACCGGCTCCTAGAGAAGAAGTGATGGTCGATGGTGGAGATCTAACACGATACCGGTCGCTTCTCTCGTGTGGGATCGATGTGAGGGATGCGTTGGCAGGTCGAAGTGCACCACAGATTTGGGGTTAATCTCAGATACAGCACGAGCTCTTAGCCCTTGTGAATCTCACACACAAGCCGAAGAACAAGGTAATTCTCTCAAGAACACTCGAAGAAAACAATTAGGAAAAGTGCGGCTCTTTATTGATAATCCAAAGGTAAAAAGGTTTACAACTGATGCAGGAGGACTTTATAAGAGTCTGTCAGCTAGCCCTAGGGCAAAAATAAAGAAGCAAAACGCAACAACAAAGCAAACAAAACGCAAAACCCTAAAGAAATACAAAACTCATCATTTTTTTAAAGTAAATAAACCAAATTTGGAAACTAAAGATTGTAGACTTAAACTCGAAGCCTCAGGTCGTTATGGTTGAAAGAATAGCCGTTGGGGAGGCTCTTTGGACTTGAAATGATCGAATAAATTTAATAGAAATTACCCAGATGCGGTTTAAGGCGGATGGACGTTTCCTGATGCACTTCTTGATACACTTCTTGAGCTATCTTCTGACTTGCAAGTTTGGTGATGTAGAAGTCGATTAGGGGTTCTTCTTGAATACCCTGGACAATTTCTTGAAGCTCTTCTTGGTCCTTGATGTCCTGGTCTTGGCTTTCTTGATCATTCTCGGAGATGAAGCTTGACTTGCACGGATCTTGTAGCTCTAATGTCTTCTCTTGAATTCTCAGGGCTTCTTGAGTGATTTCTAGTTCTAGGGAGTTCATAATGTCTTGTACAGCTAGGTTAAACATCATCTTGAGTTGTTTAGACTTTGAACGTGTCATAGGGCCTTCTTGAACTTCTGGTATAGGATGTGCGACAGGATGTGCGTCAGGCTGGGGAGTGAGGTCGATGTCCCCATTAAGTAGAATTATAGTAGTGTATTAAATATTGGATGCATAGTAAATGCATATTAGTGAAACACCTAGAGCAGATCTAGGGTAGAAGAGTTGGAGCGCTTGGGGGTTGTATCAGCCATAGTGAGAGAATGCGTTGGAACGAAGTGAGTGGTGTATACTTGGTTGGAGCCAGTATACATTGGGGTAAGGCACTCATGTGCGGTTCTCCCCATAATGTCTACATAGCTAAAGATCGGGTAGCGTCTGATGGCTCAAAGGTGAATCCCATCCTTGTAGAGTTGGTGTCTAGGGATGGATAAAGATAGGTTCATTTAGGGCAGGGAGGCGGTGAGTTGCGTGGCCTTGGATCCTTGGTGACGTAGTGGAAGAAATAGATGACTTCCCTATATGACGATGCTAGACATCGGTAGGCAATAGTGGGTCGCTCCCCAACTATATATTGTAAGTAGAGAGGGGACGGGTGTGACGATATCAGTAAAATAGAGGACAGATGAAAAGGCAGTTTCTTGGTAGTAGTTTAGGATGCATCGTAGTGCATCGTAGTACCGTTTTATTGCACTACTAGTTGTAGTTGTTTATAGCATGGTTTGCTTGCATTGTGTGTTGAATGGGGGTGGAATTTTGGGTAGTTTAATGTGCTTAATGGTAGAGTAGGTTGGGCTTATTGAGTACAAATAGGGTAGTCATGATTGCAATTTTGTCTGCATGTGACCATTAGAGGGTTAGTAGAGGGCGTTTGGACGTTAAGCAAGCTTGTGTAGATTTGTGTTGCATATTGTAAGTGAGACCTCCCTGATAGTAGTAGTGTATTGATGGAGGTATGTTTTGGTAGTATAGATGTTTTGGCAGTAGGCCATAGAGCGCTCGATAAAGCTGGTTCCTGATTTTATGTAGATGTAATAAAAGTTATTTTGTGGATATGATGGTGTGATTGTAATGATAAGGCTTTGTCCGATCCTTCACAACTTCCATTCTCGGTAAAGAGTTGGCAAGCCTAATATCGAGTTCGGAAGGGAATATGCGGAGGATGGTTTGGCTAGGGATGATGACTGTGTGTTAGAATCTCGGCTAGATCATTCGAAGTGTATAACAACTTGTGATGATCCTAGCCATGTTAGGTTTAGTTATTGTTCAAGGTTCTTACACTGAAGGAGAGTTATGTTGGTTCGGACTGAACCTCGTATCATATAACCCATCCCCATTTTTGGGAAAACCTTTCGTATATTTCACAAAATACAACACACAGCAAAACACGTTCATGTTCCCAAACACAAAATACATGCCACGACAATCCCTTATTTACACTCTACCCGCCCACTCTACGCTAATTATTCTGATGTCCACGTTCCCTCTACAGCTAAAACCCCTATGGTTTCCCTGCAAAAAAAATAGTGGAATCATAAGTAATTTAAACCTAATGTTACGTAGTGGAACCGGCCCTGCACAAAACAACGTTAGTCTACCCAGACCCCAATTCCCCAAGCAACATGCAATCAAACAATGAAACTATGCTACTGATTGCTCGAGTAATTAACCCGAAATACTTTAACCGCAAGGGCACGCTGAAATGCGCAGTAGTATGTTCTGAGTCAATCCACAAGGACCAATGACACTCTATAGATTTGCGAGATTCGTAAATAGTTAAAGCGTAGAAAGGTTGTTTGGGTTTTCAGATTTGTAAATAAAAAAACAGAGAATAAACGATGTAAACTATAAGATTAAAAAGACATTGGGTCATAGGGTATTTTAGACAAATAATGATCAATAAGATTAATGAATCAAGAAACTCAATAGAAAAACCATTCTCAAACATGAACACTTAATTAGACTAATTCTCTTTCAAGACATTAATCCCTAAATTTGACTAATCAATTTTACAAACTGTCGTTTGAGATCTCCTAGTCAAATTTGCATTATTAATCAAGTTCACTACGTTTACAATACTTTCTAACATCAACTGTCGTCGGCTATGAGCATATTGCTCAATTCACATCGATTTAGGCAACATATCAAACACTTTCATGCATAGATAAACCTAGGATCTAAAACAAGGTGATCAATCCTATTCTAGCATTAAGATTATGTGAATTGAAGAACCTAAAGAGTTAGAGTTTCATAAAAGCAATCAAATCATCAAACCATTGAATCCCCTACTTAGAGCCCTAAAACCCAATTAAGAGATTTACTCAAACATATCAAAAGAAATAACACAAATCAAAGGAGAAGACATAATAGAATTGCCATATATTTTTATGAAAATTGGGTTGAGAAGTGATATATCATGGTTTTTACCCGGTTTTAGCCATGATATAGGTCTTGGTTTCAGAGTCTTTCTAGTGTTTTTGTAGTCTTTTTGAGTCTTTTCAGGTTTTGGCACATTTGAAGCATAATTGGAGATATTAGAGCATTATAGAGCTTTTTGGCATACATTGAAAAAATTACCACCATTGGATTGAGCTCAAATTTGGATACAAGACAGATCAATGGATTAGCATTCATTTGGAAGTGGTGTGAGGCCATTCTAACGGTGCGATCAAAAGTTATACCAGTTTTTGTGAAGACAGTCCAATCTGTCGAGCACAGAGTCCTGGTATCGACCGACACCAACCTGGTATCGATCGATACCGACTGCAGGAAAGGAAAACACGTGATTTTACAAGTCTGAAGAGTCTGCAACTTGGCCCAGAAGATTCTATTATTTACAATTAAGCCCAGAACGTGTTTTAGCATTATATTTAGGGTTTTTAGCCACTTTAAGAGATTGAGCTTTTATCATTATTCTGGATACTTTGAGAGAGATTGGTTCCGGGTTTTGTGGGAGACAATTATGAACCCTTGTTTACTCTTGATTTATTTTATGCAATCTATTTTATTCATGATGTTTGCTTCATTCACCAAGTCTGAGTAGATTCCTTGTTAGGTTTAGGGTTATTCAAATGTGTTTGATGAATTGTTATGTTGATCTGAATTGATATGAGAGATTCAATAGAGTTCTTCATCTAGACTTGTGATTACTGCTGATTCTAGCTTCATGACCTAGAATCTGATCTTAGGTTGTTTGATTGGCACGAAAATGTGATTGATTGCCTGAACTAGTGTTAGATGAGCAAAAGACCTATTCGCAAAGAAATTTGGTTTAGGATTTTGTGAACAATTGAACCTGATCATTAATGCTTGTTTGAATTCATAGGATTTGTAAAGAAATTTGGAATTCTAGGTTTAGACATAGATAATCTTCGCAGAGACGGTTGGTTGATTTTACATTTGTGTTTCAAGTTCAAGAACAGTGCTTAATATCCTCCTGACATTCTATTTGATCTGCAACTCTGATTTACCGGAGAATTTCCCTAGGCTTAGCGTTTTTCCTCCATTGTTTCATAACTTTTATATTCTGCTGTTTATTTCCTGCATTACTTTGTTCGCCTTAGCTTAATTGGAGTCTTAATATCTATTGAGTGAATTCTTGAGTCCTTGTGGTTCGAGCCCTAGAATACTACAGCTACTGCTAAGATACTTTAGGGTATTATATTTGAGCAATACAAAATTTGGCGCCGTTGCCGGGGACTCTAAATTTGCCATTAGATTTTAGATTAGAGTTTCGACTAAGTTCGTCGGTATCGATCGATACCCAGCTCGTATCGGTCGATACTCGTCGTAATTTTTTTTTATTTTTTTTGTTACTTACGTGTTTTTAACTCTTGTGTTTCAGGAAAGCAAAGGAGCCAAGCAGAGATGAACAACCCATTGGTTCTAGTTCGTGATGAGGTTGGTGCTTACAGAGACCTAAGGGGTCGTTTGTACAATGAGAGAGGCAAGAGAGCTGAGGGGAACTCATTGTCCCTCCAGCTGTTGTGAATGTTGGGAATGCTGGGTTAATCGTGCAAGGACGATTGGTGAGTATAATAGGCCTGATCAATTCTATGCCAATCGAGCAGCGATTCGTGTTCCTGCATTTCAGAGGAATGACTTTCTATCTCAGCAACTTCCTCATGCTCCTCGGATTCGTCATAGATGGCTTCTTCCCTCTCTTGAATATCTCTATTGTCCATTAAAACCATAATCCTTGGGTTTGGACATTCCTTCGCATAGTGTCCTTTGCCTTGACACTTGAAACATCTCACATCACGAGCCGTAGACGCTGAAGCTTCGCTTTTATCTTTGTAATTTGATAGGTGCAAACTGTTTAGGCTCGGTCGTGGGCTTGAAAATCTGCTTCTCATCACCTTGGTAGCTCGGTTTAGGAACTGATCCAGCACCGTGAGAAGGCCGAGAAGAGACACTCTTCTTTTAATCTGTTTTTCCACCATAATCGCCTTATGTAACATCTCCTCTATGGTGGCATATGATTGCATCTCCATACGGTCTTGTAGCTCGCGGTTCATACCAGCTAGAAACCTTGCCATGGTGGCGTCACTTGTCTCGTCTACGTTTCCCTCCAGCATTAGTTTTCCATTTCTTGGAAGTAGTCTTCCCACCCCTCTATTCCCTTGAGATAGTCCTCATCAAACGTTGGACTGATCGTTTGTAAATGAGATACAAACGTGCCGCATTAGGTAGGTCATTTTCTTCCACGTCTCAACGGGATTCTCTCGGTTGCCGCCTCAGATTTTGTCACAAGCTGAATCCCACCAATCAATGGCCATAGTCACAAAATTCAGTAGCAGCCAATCTCATTTTTCTTTTGTGTGGAGAAGTTTTGGCAATCGATACCAATTCTACTTTCTTTTCCCATTCGAGGAAGGCGCTGCCGGGTCATTCTTTCCGTAGAACGGCGGAATTCGTAGCTTCAATCCTCCTAAGTCATTATCATTTATTCTCCTGGCCGGTGGGTGTCTCGGTTGATTTTCTCCGATGAGCTCCCACGGTCGTAAAACGGATTGTCGTTTGCATTATATAGCCTTGGCCGATTCCTTTGATTTATTGCCGGTGCGTGGTAACTTCTTCGACCAACGCTCTGATCAGACCTAATCCATTGACGTATTGATTTCTTGTTGTCTCTCTCGTCTTCTAGGTGTGCGTACTTTCAAGAGCAGTCATAACGATCACGCATCTCATGTAGAAGTTGAGTGATGTCGTCGACTTTTTGGTTCATAGTGGACTCACGTTCACGTCTAGGCCGGGAATTTCAGCTTCACTCTCTTCGTCCGACATATTATACCTCACAAAAGATCAAACAACTTAGTGAGAGTATGCAAGATTGGAAGGATAAATCAAGACTAATCAAACTAGAACCCGAAATGACTGTTTAACTTTGATCGAACGGGATAAAATATCAAATCACGTTCAAAAATTCTGAAATAAATTTTAACAAATACTAGATCGTCCTAGTTTCCAAAACAGTTGATTTCACAATTTTATTTATCGACCAATTAATTATGAAAATTCGAGCAAGTGAACAGACAGATTCGATTTTTCTAGACCCTTGAAATACCGATTTGAAAATTATAGAAACTAGCAACCTAAAACACTTTTGGAAACGATTTTGCTTGGATTTCCTAGTTCTAACAGATCTTAAGAACAGGTTTGATTCAGGTTATATGTCAAAACATTCAAATAACTCGTGAAGAACTTAGCTAGATAAACAGACACATAAAAGAAAGAAATGAAATTAAGAACAAGTGAAAGATGGAACGATATTACCCAGATTGTGGAGTGGTGCTCTGATACCACCTGATGTGATCCTAATGGAGAGGATCGAACTGCCCTAGGATGAACTTTGTGGAGTTGTGTGTTTTCGGATGGGGAATGGCTTGGAGTCCTCCGAATGGATAGCTTTTGCGACTCACCCTACGGTTTGGGTATGGTTTTTGGATAGGCCTTTGCAAGCAACGGATTGCTTCAAAGGTTGTGGATTGAATGGTCTCACAAGGGTTGCGGAAGGCCCTTGATATTTCGTGGATCGAAATGGTCTCACAAGAGATGCGGAAGGCTCTTGATATTCCTCAATCGATTCTTCAGATATTACTCACCAAAAGAATCGAAAGTTTTGTTGAATATTACTCATCAAACAAGATCTAGAGATTCAGAAAAGGTTTTGATTAAAAGTCTAGATGAGTTTCAAGAGAGTTCAAGAGAGAATATAAAAGAAGAAAGAAGAGAGAGTCTTGGAACAAGCTCCAAGACACCTCGAAAATGACATAAAATTTAAATAAAGTTTGAATGATAAAAATGGCTCCTCCTCTTCACAATTTCGTGGCTTTGACATCCAAAGGGGCCATGGGTTTGATTTATTCAACAATGGGCTATGGTGAAGTGAAACAATTTGCCTCATTAAAAACCTTGTCAAGAAAACCCAATGGGACAAAACTTGACAAGGGAAGAGTACAATTGAATCACTTACCCATTCATTGAATATTTTGAATCAAACCATTGTGGTTGACTCACTCTTCTCCATACTTGGTAGAGTGATCCGATTGATTCCATATTCCCTTAAGCAATCTTCCAACGGATTGTGTCACGCCAATGCCTTCTTTTATCCTTTGAAACTTAGCTCTCTGGTTGCCAAAAATCCTCCATTGGCTTCATGTTTCTGTTCAGGTTCAAACTCTCCTTCCTTGTTGCTGCTCAGGTCATATCAAAGATGAGATGATTTCTGCCAAGTAGAGGGCTAGGAATATTTCCAGTGATCCCATTATTCTACTTGGATAAAGAATGATCACACAAAGGTCTAAAGCGAGGGATAGGAACATTTCCGAGACCCCGTTATTCGCCTAAGGCCTTTGATACATTGAGAGGGGAGAGCCGGGGATTCATTGGCAAACACCATCAATCCTCGCAATCTCAAACCTTGATTTGTATATGCAGAGCTAAAAATATAAAATTAAAGAAACATAAAAAGGGATAAGTCTGGGGGAGAGGAAAACAATACCAAAAGTGTGTAATTTGGGCAGTTCTTTTTGTCATGATATTGTATGGGAAAGAATCTAGAAGGTTCTTAAACATTGATTACAGCGATGAAAATTGGCGATAGAAGGTTTGGTTGGATGATGTTGTGAGATAATGTGTGGAGTCTGGGAAGCTGCGAATGTCTACAGAGAAGTACATGGTGGTTAGATCTGGAACTGGTTAGGTGATATCTGGAAAGCTTTGGAAAAGGATCATTGCAATGTTTCAAGAAAAGGTGAGTCCCCAGTTTTCAAAACCTCTTACTCTGGTTTGGTTTTCTGTTTGTCTTGAGGCAAGCAAAGGCTAAGTCTGGGGGAGTTGATATATCATGGTTTTACCCGGTTTTAGCCATGATATAGGTCTGGTTTCAGAGTCTTTCTAGTGTTTTTTGTAGTCTTTTTGAGTCTTTTCAGGTTTTGGCACGTTTGGAGCATAATTGGAGATATTGGAGCTCTCTGAGCTTTTTGGCATTCTTTGAATAACTTCCCACCGTTGGATTGAGCTCAAATTTGGAATACAAGACAGATCAATGGATTAGCTTTAATTTGGAAGTGGTTTGAGGCCATTCTAACAATGCGATCAAAGTTTATGCCAATTTTCGTGAAGACAGTCCAGTCTGTCGAGCACAGAGTCCTGGTATCGACCGACACACACAACCTGGTATCGATCGATACCGAGTGCAGAAAGGAAAACACGTGATTTTACAAGTCTGAAGAGTCTACAACTTGGCCCAGAAGATTCATATTATTTACAATTAAGCCCAGAACGTGTTTTAGCATTATATTTAGGGTTTTTAGCCACTTTAAGAGATTGAGCTTTTATCATTATTCTGGATACTTTGAGAGAGATTGGTTTCGGGTTTGTGGGAGATAATCTCTGAACCCTTGTTTACTCTTGATTTATTTAATGCAATCTATTTTATTCATGATGTTTGCTTCATCCACCATGTCTGAGTAGATTCCTTGTTAGGTTTAGGGTTATTCAAATGTGTTTGATGAATTGTTAGGTTGATCTGAATTGATAGGAAGACATAGAGTTCTTCATCTAGACTTGTGATTACTGCTGATTCTAGCTTCATGACCTAGAATCTGATCTTAGGTTGTTTGATTGGCACGAAAGTGTGATTGATTGCCTGGACTAGTGTTAGATGAGCAAAAGACCTATTCGCAAAGAAATTTGGTTTAGGATTTTGTGAACAATTGAACCTGATCATTAATGCTTGTTTGAATTCATAGGATTTGTAAAGAAATTTGGAATTCTAGGTTTAGACATAGATAATCTTCGCAGAGACGGTTGGTTGATTTTACATTTGTGTTTCAAGTTCAAGAACAGTGCTTAATATCCTCCTGACATTCTATTTGATCTGCAACTCTGATTTACCGGAGAATTTCCCTAGGCTTAGCGTTTTTCCTCCAATGATTTCATAACTTTTATATTGTGCTGTTTATTTCCTGCATTAGTTTGTTCGCTTAGCTTAATTCGAGTCTTAATATCTATTGAGTGAATTCTTGAGTCCTTGTGGTTCGACCCCTAGAATACTACAGCTACTGCTAAGATACTTTAGGGTATTATATTTGAGCATATCAAATTTTGGCGCCGTTGCCGGGGACTCTAACTTTGCCATTAGATTTTAGATTAGAGTTTCTACTAAGTTCGTTGGTATCGATCGATACCCAGCTGGTATCGGTCGATATTCGTCGTAATTTTTATTTTTATTTTTTTTTGTTACTTACGTGTTTTTAACTCTTGTGTTTCAGGAAAGCAAAGGAGCCAGCAGAGATGAACAACCCATTGGTTCTAGTTCGTGATGGGGCTGGTGCTTACAGAGACCTAGAGGGTCGTTTGTACAATGAGAGAGGACAAAGAGTTGATGGAGATGGAAACATCATTGTCCCTCCAGCTGTTGTGAATATTGGGAATGCTGTGGTTAATCGTGCTAAGACGATTGGTGAGTACAATAGGCCTGATCAATTCTATGCCAATCGAGCAGCGATTCGTGTTCCTGCATTTCAGAGGAATGAGTTTGAGCTAAAACCTGCATACTTCACTCTTGTGGATCAGCATTTTTTTCATGGTCTTCCTCATGAACACCCCATGGATCACATTGAGAGGTTTGAGGACTTGGTCACTAGCATCAAGTACAATGGAGTGTCCTATGATTTCCTCTTCTGTAAGCTTTTCCCATACTCTCTTGTTGGGGATGCAGCTTACTGGCTGAAGCAGTTGCCTCCGGGATCACTGAGCACCTGGGAAGAGACGAAGAACGCATTTCTGAACAACTTCTACGATGATGCGAGATCCGAGGAGTTGAGGAACAAGATCTCCCAATTTTCTCAAGGTGCAACTGAGGCGTTTAAGACTGCTTGGGTGAGATTCAGATCTTATCAGAGAGATTGTCCGCATCACGGGTTCACACAGGTTCAGTTGCTGGGTATTTTCTTCTGAGGGATCGATTGGAGATATCAGGTGGCTCTGGATACTGCGAGTAATGGTAATTTCAATACGAGATATCCCGAGGATGCTTATGTGTTGATTAAGAACTTGGCATCCAACAACAGTACCAAGAATGCAGATTTTGAGAGGAAGAAGCAGAACGAGAACATTGATGGTTCGCAGATTGCTGAGGTGCATGCGAAACAAGATTCGGTGCATAATCTTTTGATGGGCAGGCAGCAGAAGGCTGTACACTTTGCTGATAAGGTTGAGATTGTAGATGAGGTTAAAGCAGAGGATGTTAATTTCATTGGTGGTACTGGTTTTCAGAATCAGAAGTATCAGTTCAACAACAACCAAGGCTTCACCAACAACGCTCAGCGAGGAGGATATAAGTCTGATTTCGGAGCAAATTCCTTTGCCCCGAAACCGATGCAGAGCAGCGCCTATGGGAGCTCATCTTACCAGAATCCGCCGCCTAAGACTCAGGAGAGCAAGGTTGAATCCATGCTTGAACAGATCCTTGAGGGACAGCAGAAGCTGACTATTGATTTTAATGGAAAGATGGACGCCATGTACACCGATTTGAATGGAAAGATTGAAGCTCTCAGCATTCATCAAAAGATGCTGGAAACTCAATATGCTCACACATCAGCAGCTGTCAAGGGAAAGATGGTTCAATCACAGCATGACTACGTCAATGCTATCACCTTGAGTACTGGAAAAGAGGTCACTGCAGTAGTTGAAGAGGGTGTTAATGCAGAAAATTTCGGATCTATTGAAGATGACGATGAGAATTCTAGAAATTCACGAGTATCGACCGACACCGACGTAGTGTCAACCGACACCAACGCAGTATCGACCGACACCGACGCAGTATCGACCGACACCGACCAAGTGTCGACCAACACTACCCAGTATCGATCGATACCAGTGCAGATACTTTCACGGGACACCTCAAAAACCCTAGTATCGACCGACACCACTACCAGAGTCGATCGACACCCCCTGCAGACTGAGCTGAAAATTTCAAAAACACCGAGGATTGTTGAGGAACATGTCTACAAGCCTAAATTGCCATATCCTTTGCCACCAAGACATCTCAGAAATCCCATCACTGCAGAGAAGTTGCTTGCTTTTGAGAAGATGGTGAGGAATGTTCCTAATAACATTTCATTTGAAGAAGCTGTGGAAAATCGCCCCCTGCTTGGTTACTTCCGAGGTTGCAGAGAAACTGAGGAAGAGATTAAGGCACTCTTCATAAAGGCAAGAAGTACACAACCTCCAATGAAGCAGTTGACTAAAAAGGAAGACCCATGAAAATTTTCAGTTCCATGCTCTATCTCTGGAGTTGAATTCAAAGAATCTCTGGAGTTGAAAAATCCATAGACTGACCAGTTGACTAGAAGACACACATGTCTCCAGCAGAGTCCTTCTAATTCCTGAGCCCAATTTTGCACTTCATTTCTGAGGTTGGTGTTCACTGAACTTGATTTATCATTCATATCTGACAAAGGAACCCATGTGTTTGAAAATTATGGTATACCTCTCCCTTGACACACATTGATTACAGCGATGAAACTGGCGATGAAGGTTTGGTTGGATGATGTTGTGAAATAATGTGTGTAGTCTGGGAAGCTGCGATTGTTTTCGGAGAAGTACATGGTGGTTAGATCTAAAACAGATTAGGTGATATCTGGAAAGCTTGGGAAAATGGTCATTGCGATATTTCAAGAACAGGCGAGTCTCCGTGTTTTCAAACCTCTTTCTCTAGTTTAGCTTTCTGTTTGCTTGAGGGCAAGCAAAGGCTAAGTCTGGGGGAGTTGATATATCATGGTTTTTACCCGTTTTTAGCCATGATATAGGTCTTGTTTTCAGAGTCCTTCTAGTGTTTTTGTAGTCTTTTTGAGTCTTTTCAGGTTTTGGCACGTTTGGAGCATAATTGGAGATATTGGAGCATTCTGGAGTTTGTTTTTGGCATTCGTTGAATAACTTCCCACCGTTGGATTGAGCTCAAATTTGGATACAAGATAGATCAATGGATTAGCTTTCATTTGGAAGTGGTTTGAGGCCATTCTAACGGTGCGATCAAAAGTTATGCCAGTTTTCGTGAAGACAGTCCAGTCTGGCGAGCACAGAGTCCTGGTATCGACCGACACCCACCTGGTATCGATCGATACCGACTGCAGAAAAGGAAAACACGTGATTTTACAAGTCTGAAGAGTCTGCAACTTGGCCCAAAGGATCCTATTATTTACAATTAAGCCCAGAACGTGTTTTAGGATTATATTTAGGGTTTTCAGCCACTTTTAGAGGGCAGACTAGTTTTTGATCATTATTCTGAATACTTTGAGAGAGATTGGTTCCGGGTTTTGTGGGAGACAATTCTGAACCCTTGTTTACTCTTGATTTATTTTATGCAATCTATTTTATTCATGATGTTTGCTTCATTCACCATGTCTGAGTAGATTCCTTGTTAGGTTTAGGGTTATTCAAAGGTGTTTGATGAATTGTTAGGTTGATCTGAATTGATAGGAGAGATTCAATAGAGTTCTTCATCTAGACTTGTGATTACTGCTGATTCTAGCTTCATGACCTAGAATCTGATCTTAGGTTGTTTGATTGGCACGAAAGTGTGATTGATTGCCTGAACTAGTGTTAGATGAGCAAAAGACCTATTCGCAAAGAAATTTGGTTTAGGATTTTGTGAACAATTGAACCTGATCATTAATGCTTGTTTGAATTCATAGGATTTGCAAAGAAATTTGGAATTCTAGGTTTAGACATAGATAATCTTCGCAGCGACGGTTGGTTGATTTTACATTTGTGTTTCAAGTTCAAGAACAGTGCTTAATATCCTCCTGACATTCTATTTGATCTGCAATTCTGATTTACCGGAGAACTTCCCTAGGCTTAGCGTTTTTCCTCCATTGATTTCATAACTTTTATATTATGTTGTTTATTTCCTGCATTACTTTGTTCGCGTAGCTTAATTCGAGTCTTAATATCTATTGAGTGAATTCTTGAGTCCTTGTGGTTCGACCCCTAGAATACTACAGCTACTGCTTAGATACTTTAGGGTATTATATTTGAGCATATCAAGAAGTCTTCTCCAAATTGTCAGAAAGGATGAATCTCAGCTCCCAGAGAGTAGCTTACAATGCAAAAGTCTCTCCAGAAAATAAAAAGAAAGTTTCTTCTAAAAGATAGGTCTTAGGGTTTTTATACCCTTTTACAAAAAGATATAGAAAATATATCTGTCGATTGTAATCTGTCGCGCGATCGGAACAGTCGACCCCCCTCTGGATCGGTCGATATCTTCCCTCTTCATTCATCCAGGGATTTTGATCGATTGATCCTAGTATGGATCGATCGATCGCTCTCTCTTCTTTCATCGGTGAGTTTTGGTCGATCGTGGTTGGTATGGATCGATCGGTCTCCTCTCCTTTATGCTTGCGTTGTCCCGCAATTGTCCCGAAAAACATGCAAAAACTTCCTATTCCCGCATAACGTCTCGTAATCTGCAGAAAACTCAAGACTCGACTAAAAAGACACTAAAACGGTAAAAAGACGTAATAGGTTTAGAAACAACGTAAAAACTTGAGATGAAAGATGATAAAAACACGATATATCAGCTACCAGGCAATTTAACCATGCTATCGTGCAATTACACTACAAAGAGAATGCCTCTGTCGCATCTCTTCTACACTCCAAGTACTACACTAATAGCGCAATAAAAATGCTACCACACAACTAAGTAGGAAGTCTCCTCACTACATACTAGTTAGAAAATGCCTCCTCGCACCCCTTTCTCACATTGGCTATATGCCTAAGTGTACTTTGCTTCGGCCTCCTCGCCTTAGCATTCTCTACTCGGAACATGCCTCCTAGCATTCCTGATCGCCTTAGCTTCTCTTGCTTTGGCCCTCTTGCCTTTGGACATGCCTTCTCGCATTCCTCGACTTGCCTCTGGCTCACTCGCCTCAGCACCATTGACTTGGAATATGCCTCCTCGTATTTTTCGTTTACTTTTGGATCCATTAGCCGTGAACTCACCATCCTCTCTGATCCTAAGGGGTTTGGCCCTTCAAAAACACTAAATCTTCATGAAGCGACTACACTATTTTGCATACAGTCTATCCTTGTTTATGTCCGTTAAGTGGCCTTACTTAACCTTTTAACCAGCGGTACATTAATGAAAGGCGCCCCATTAGCCACACCACATTGCTTCACTTACAGTTGAATTCACTAAGCCGCTTCACTCACTGATGGCAAACAACCGGACTGCTTCACCCACTGTCGGCACTCTACCGAATTGCTTCACTCACAACATAACTGGCGTACAAATATACCGCTTCATCCACAGCCGGTATACCACACAAAACCACTAATTCTAAACCTTAAGAACTAATCATGCAATCTACATATTCTAGTTCTATTAGAATAGAACTACACACAAACAAATCTAGTTCTAACACTAATGAACTAGACATCACAACCAAGTTCTAACTTTTAAGAACTACCACATGCAATGCTACTCTTACTTGACATGCAAGCAACCAATTAACCATGTAAGTAATACCATTCTAAAAACATACGCAATCAATCCTAATCATACATAATTAACTACCACAATTACTAGCAACCAACCCTATCATGCATCATCTAATCAACCTCAATCAATAATTAATTATGCAATTAATTAACAAACTACTCCAATTTGATTATATCATGCAAATTAATTAATTAGCCAAATTATAATTAATCCTAACTACCCAAATTAATCATATTCATGTGTCACTTTTATTCACATACTTCGAGAACTCATAGTATTATATCGGATAATGTGCGCAATTGTGTGTACTTAGTGGATTTTTCGTTGGCTCCTTCCAAACGTACGACGTGTTTCCGACTCTTCGAATGACTTAGTGGTCACTTCATCGAACCTCCTAACAAATTCTCGAACCGGCCATTAGATCTTTCTTCTGATCGTCTATGGAATTCATGAACCTCCCTTGATCGAACACTCGAACGGATCGACATCACTCTCGATCGGATCCTCGGATGGATTGACCTTCTATCGATCGAACTCTCGAGCAACCACTCAAATGGACTGATGGTTCTTCTTGATGATCCCTCAGATGGATCGTAAATCTTCTCGACACATTCTCGAACAGATCGTCGATCTCTTCAATAAACTCTTGGTCGGATCTTCGGTTGGCTCTGCAAAATACTCTTCACGAACCAGCCTTTGGATCGATGATAGATCACCATCATGAATGATCCCCTAATGATCTTCGAACACTCTAGCGGACTAACTATCTCTTTCTCTGGTTTTATAGGTGTGCTTTTAGTGGTAGGAGTGAAGAATGAAGTGAAGAGTGGAGGTTGTATATAGAGGCAAGTCCTCCATCCATGCACGGCGACACATGGCGAATTTCTTCCAACATGTGGCGGACGTACGGCGACTAGTGGCGACTCTGTTGACAAGTGGCATTTTTTAGAAGCTTATAGAAGGTACAGTCCTTGCTCCCCACATGGGCCAATCCAAGCTTGCCACCTCATTTTTCTGGCAAGTTTTCCACGGTTTCGGCGGCATAATTTCTGGTCATTTCTACTGTTCTGGTGACTATTCCGGCGTCCATCCGACACTGTTCTGGCAATTATTCCTACGACTCATCGGCATTTCCATAGTATCGTTCGGAAACTCCTTGATCTGATGGCACTGTTCACGTCCAGATGATACTGTTCCGATCACTGCCCGAACACTATTCCAATCCTTGCCCAGACACTGTTCCGGTACTGTCCTTCTGGGCACTTGTTCGTGTTGGTGACCCATTTTGTTACTTAACTCCAATCTTCAATGGACCCCATTGCGAACTGTTATCACTTTGTCATTTGTTCTCTCTTGTTTCTTCCTTGGCTATCCAAACGTTTATTTCAGTGGCTCCAATGTTTCTCTTGGACATTTGTCGTTCATTTCCAATTCTCTCTCGACAAATATTCCTCTTCTGTAATTTTAGAAGTTTCCATCGAATTAATTTTGCCTTTATTTGATTATTGGTCGTAAGAATTCTTGATGTCCAAGTACGTTCATGTACAGCTGCCGTCTGTACTACTAGTTTTGGTCCATGATGTTATATTCTCCCCCCTTCAATAGAATTCGTCCCCAATTCTATAACGTTGCAAAGTTTTAACTTTGTCTTTTTAACCAGGTGATTTTGGAATAGTCTTCCATGTTGAATTCTTCTTTGTCGATTTATCTGTCATTCCTTTGTTTGTCACCTTTGTCTCTTTCTTAATATTTTTACTCGTCGCATTTTCCTTTTACTTGCCACGCCATTTCTCCTCACCATATACTTGAATTGACCATCTTTCCCTCGTCAAAGTTATAGGCTTCTTCCTCAGAATTTAACACGTCGTCTCCTTTATCTCCTTTGATATGATCCTGAGCAACAACAAGGAAGGAGAGCTTGAACCTGACAAGAAACATGAAGCCAATGGAAGATTTTTGGCAACCAAGAGAGATAAGTTTCAAAAGATCAAAGAAGGCATTGGCGTGACACAATCCAAGAGTATCAACAAATGGATTAAGTGTTGTATGGGTACACAATCCGTTGGAGGATTGCTTAAGGGAATATGGAATCAATCGGATCACTCTACCTAGTATGGAGAAGAAGTGAGTCAAACCACTCTGGTTTTGATTCAAACTATTCAATGAATGGGTAAGTGATTCAATTGTACTCTTTTTCCCTTGTCAAGTTTTGTCCCAATGGGTTTTCTTGACAAGGTTTTTAATGAGGCAATTGTTTCACTTCACCATAGCCCATTTGTTGAATAAATCAGGCCCATGGCCCCTTTGGATGTCAAAGCCACGAAATTCAAAAGAGGAGGAGCCATTTTTATCATTCAAACTTTATTTCAAATTTTATGTCATTTTCGAGGTGTCTTGGAGCTTGTTCCAAAACTCTTTCTTCTTTCTTCTTTATATTCTCTCTTGAACTCTCTTGAGAACTCATCTAGACTTTTAATCAAAAACCTTTTCTGAATCTCTAGATCTTGTTGATGAGTAATATTCAACAAAACTTTCGATTCTTTTGGTGAGTAATATCCTTGAGAATCGATTGAGGAATATCAAGGGCCTTCCGCAACCCTTGTGAGACCGTTCGATCCACAACCTTTGAAGCAATCCGTTGCTTGCAAAGCCTATCCAAAACCATACCCAAACCGTAGAGTGAGTCGCAAAAGCTATCCATTCGGAGACTCCAAGCCATTCCCCATCCGAAAACACACAACTCCACAAAGTTCATCCTAGGGCAGTTCGATCCTCTCCATTAGGATCACATCACGTGGTATCAGAGCAAGCTTTGTGACCAGGTTGTGTTTTTCTAATTCGAAATCCTTCACAGTTCATGCTTCATTTTTGTCTTTTGGAATTCTACACAATTGGTGTCTTTTCGTCTGTCATCTTGCTCGAATTTTCATAAATAATTGGTGATAGATAAAATTGTGAAATCAACTGATTTGGAAACTAGGAAGAGTCTAGTATTTGTTAAAATTGATTTCAGAATTTTTGAACGTGATTTGATATTTTATTCTGTCCGATCAAACAAAACAGTCATTTCGGGTTCTAGTTGATTGTCTTTTCGTCTGTCATCTTGCTCGAATTTTCATAAATAATTGGTGATAGATAAAATTGTGAAATCAACTGATTTGGAAACTAGGAAGAGTCTAGTATTTGTTAAAATTGATTTCAGAATTTTTGAACGTGATTTGATATTTTATTCTGTCCGATCAAACAAAACAGTCATTTCGGGTTCTAGTTGATTGTCTTTTCGTCTGTCATCTTGCTCGAATTTTCATAAATAATTGGTGATAGATAAAATTGTGAAATCAACTGATTTGGAAACTAGGAAGAGTCTAGTATTTGTTAAAATTGATTTCAGAATTTTTGAACGTGATTTGATATTTTATTCTGTCCGATCAAACAAAACAGTCATTTCGGGTTCTAGTTGATTGTCTTTTCGTCTGTCATCTTGCTCGAATTTTCATAAATAATTGGTGATAGATAAAATTGTGAAATCAACTGATTTGGAAACTAGGAAGAGTCTAGTATTTGTTAAAATTGATTTCAGAATTTTTGAACGTGATTTGATATTTTATTCTGTCCGATCAAACAAAACAGTCATTTCGGGTTCTAGTTGATTATCTTTTCGTCTGTCATCTTGCTCGAATTTTCATAAATAATTGGTGATAGATAAAATTGTGAAATCAACTGATTTGGAAACTAGGAAGAGTCTAGTATTTGTTAAAATTGATTTCAGAATTTTTGAACGTGATTTGATATTTTATTCTGTCCGATCAAACAAAACAGTCATTTCGGGTTCTAGTTGATTGTCTTTTCGTCTGTCATCTTGCTCGAATTTTCATAAATAATTGGTGATAGATAAAATTGTGAAATCAACTGATTTGGAAACTAGGAAGAGTCTAGTATTTGTTAAAATTGATTTCAGAATTTTTGAACGTGATTTGATATTTTATTCTGTCCGATCAAACAAAACAGTCATTTCGGGTTCTAGTTGATTATTCTTGATTTATCCTTCAATCTTGCATACTCTCACTAGTTGTTTGATCTTTTGTGAGGTATAATATGTCGGAAGAAGAGAGTGAAGCTGAGAATTCCAGGCCTAGACGTGAACGTGAGTCCACTATGAACCAAAAAGTCGACGACATCACTCAACTTCTACATGAGATGCGTGACCGTATGACTGCTCTTGAAGTACGCACACCTAGAAGACGAGAGAGACAACAAGACGTCAATACAGTTGATGGGATTAGGTCTGATCAGAGCGTTGGTCGAAGAAGTTACCACGCACCGGCAAGAAATCAAAGGAATCGGCCAAGGCTATATGATGCAAACGACAATCCTTTTTACGACCGTGGGAGCTCATCCGGAGAAAATCAACCGAGACACCCACCGGCCAGGAGAATAAATGATAATGACTTAGGAGGATTGAAGCTACGAATTCCGCCGTTCTACGGAAAGAATGACCCGGACGCCTTCCTCGAATGGGAAAAGAAAGTAGAATTGGTATTCGATTGCCAAAGCTTCTCCACACAAAAGAAAATGAGATTGGCTGCTACTGAATTTTGTGACTATGCCATTGATTGGTGGGATCAGCTTGTGACAAATCGGAGGCGCAACCGAGAGAATCCCGTTGAGACGTGGGAAGAAATGATCTACCTAATGCGAAGACGATTTGTTCCATCTCACTACAGCCGAGAGCTTCACCAACGCTTGAGAGGACTATCTCAAGGGAATAGAGGAGTGGAAGACTACTTCCAAGAAATGGAAAAACTAATGCTGAAGGGAAACGTAGACGAGACAAGTGACGCCACCATGGCAAGGTTTCTAGCTGGTATGAACCGCGAGCTACAAGACCGTATGGAGATGCAATCATATGCCACCATAGAGGAGATGTTACATAAGGCGATTATGGTGGAAAAACAGATTAAAAGAAGAAGTGTCTCTTCTCGGCCTTCTCACGGTGCTGGATCAGTTCCTAAACCGAGCTACCAAGGTGATGAGAAGCAGATTTTCAAGCCCACGACCGAGCCTAAACAGTTCGCACCTATTCAAAGTTACAAAGGTAAAAACGAAGCTTCAGCGTCTACGGCTCGTGATGTGAGATGTTTCAAGTGTCAAGGCAAAGGACACTATGCGAAGGAATGTCCGAACCAAAGGATTATGGTTTTAATGGACAATGGAGATATTCAAGAGAGGGAAGAAGCCATCTATGACGAATCCGAGGAGCATGAGGAAGTTGCTGAGATAGGAGAGCTCCTAGTAATTCAAAGAGCTTTGAACATGAATATCAAAACCGACGAGCATGAGCAAAGGAAGAACTTGTTTCACTCTCGATGCCAAGTCCAAGGAAAGGTGTGTAGTCTTATCATAGACGGAGGAAGTTGCACCAACGTGGCAAGTGAAACAATGGTCAAGAAGCTTGATATGACCGTGAAGGAGCATCCGAAGCCTTATAGTCTTCAATGGCTAAACAATGAGGAGATGAAGGTGAAAAGCCAAGTTTCGGTTCCTATAACCATTGGCAAGTATCAAGACGAAGTGTTGTGTGACGTTCTACCTATGGAAGCAAGTCATATTCTTTTAGGAAGACCGTGGCAATTTGATCGAAGAGTTCTTCATGACGGTTTCAACAATCGCTATTCGTTTAACTACGACGGAAAGAAGATCACCTTGATACCAATGTCACCACACGAAATTTATCAAGATCAACTTCTCCTCAAGCACAAAGGTAAACAGGCTGTAAGTATAACTCCTAACTCTTCTAAGGAAAATAAGAAGTGCTTTTTGATTGATTTAAAACAAACTCCCGCGATTTCAACTAACCATGCACCGGAGCTTTCAAATCCGAGTACGAAACCTTTTTCTTTGCAGATATCTAAGGCTGGAATCAAAGGAGAAGAACCAAAAGTAACCTCAGCCAAAGCTAGATCGATTCACAACTTCTGGTCCGGCAAGAAAGAATTTAACCAATCGATTTCTCAACAAATTGATCAATCCTCTTATAAGCATGTGAACTACTTGGTTCGATTGAGAGAGGAGTTGGACCAACAGTTTATCTCCAGGTCTGATCATTTTCACCGACCAAATGGACCTTTAGAAGAGATTGATCAAGACAAAAATCAGTTAGCACACCACAAGTCTCAACTACCTTTGACAACTACACCTACCGCCGAGAAGAAGCATGCTGAACAAAAGACACGACCAAATGATCAAATCACTGATAGGTCAGGTAAGTTCTCTAGACAAAATACATATTTTAAGACTAACAAACGTGGTGTTTTGTTGTTTGAACACACAGATTTTAAGTTGGCTCATAACTTGCAAACCGGATCCGAGAAAAACCAAAACGTCCACGAAGAAATGGTAGAAGATGATAGCTATGGTCGTTCTGCCTTTGTGAACTCTAGAGAACTTGCACCACTCCCAATATCAGCACAGACCAACTCCAACATCTTCAAGCCCAGCTCACAAGGTAAGTACATTCTGATTTTAAACTTCAATGATCCTAACTTAGTCTTTTTCCTTGCAGATTTTTCGGATTTGAGGTCAAATCCTTTTCAACTGGGGAAGGATGATATGATCCTGAGCAGCAACAAGGAAGGAGAGCTTGAACCTGACAAGAAACATGAAGCCAATGGAGGATTTTTGGCAACCAAGAGAGCTAAGTTTCAAAGGATAAAAGAAGGCATTGGCGTGACACAATCCGTTGGAAGATTGCTTAAGGGAATATGGAATCAATCGGATCACTCTACCAAGTATGGAGAAGAAGTGAGTCAAACCACAATGGTTTTGATTCAAACTATTCAATGAATGGGTAAGTGATTCAATTGTACTCTTTTTCCCTTGTCAAGTTTTGTCCCATTGGGTTTTCTTGACAAGGTTTTTAATGAGGCAATTGTTTCACTTCACCATAGCCCATTTGTTGAATAAATCAAACCCATGGCCCCTTTGGATGTCAAAGCCACGAAATTGTGAAGAGGAGGAGCCATTTTTATCATTCAAACTTTATTTAAATTTTATGTCATTTTCGAGGTGTCTTGGAGCTTGTTCCAAGACTCTCTCTTCTTTCTTCTTTATATTCTCTCTTGAACTCTCTTGAGAACTCATCTAGACTTTTAATCAAAAACCTTTTCTGAATCTCTAGATCTTGTTGATGAGTAATATTCAACAAAACTTTCGATTCTTTTGGTGAGTAATATCCTTGAGAATCGATTGAGGAATATCAAGAGCCTTCCGCATCTCTTGTGAGACCATTCGATCCACGGAATATCAAGGGCCTTCCGCAACCCTTGTGAGACCATTCAATCCACAACCTTTGAAGCAATCCGTTGCTTGCAAAGCCTATCCAAAACCATACCCAAACCGTAGAGTGAGTTCCTTGGGAGGATCGTATCATCCTTTGTGCTAACACAAAAGATTCTTCCTTAGAACTTAAACGATCTTGCACTTCTTGAATTACTCCCTCAAATTTTGTTATTCATTCGTGATATATTGTTTGTTACTTGGTATTTCCTCTCTAATATTCTTACGTCCAGAAGACGCAATGGAGAGTATCGTGTGGAAACATGGACAGAAATGAAAAAATTGATGAGGAAGCGGTTTGTGCCCAGTCATTACCATCGAGAGCTTCATTAAAAGCTGAGGAGACTCACCCAAGGAAATTGTGTTGTTGAAGAAGATAACAAAGAAATGGAGACTCTCATGTTGCGAGCTGATATATCTGAGGACAAAGAAGCTACCATGTCCAAATTTCTTGATGGTTTGAATAGAGATATCCATGAAAACTTAGAAATGCAGCATTATGTGGAAGAACAGCTTAAAAGAAAGAGAGCTCTACGTTTTGGTTATAGAGCAAGAATGTCCAGACCTAGCTTTCAGAAAGAGGAGAGGCAAAAATTATCCAAAGGAACTTTAGCAGACTACAACTCCGATCCAATGATAGAGACCAAACTGTATAATGCAGCTCAAGACAACAAAGGCAAAGCTGAGGTGACTGCTTCTAGAACTCGTGATTTAAAGTGTTTTAATTGCCAAGGAAGATTGCATTATGCAAATGAGTGCTCCCATATAGGGTTACAGTTTTGCTTGAAAATGGAGAAATTGAATCAGAGTATGAGAAACCAGAATCATATCCATCTTCAGAAGAATATAAGGAAAACCCAGCTAAAGGAGAATTACATGTATCCAGAAGGTCCTTGAGCATTTAAATTAAGGCTGAAGAGCAAGAGCAGAGGGAGAATCTGTTCCATACAAGATGCATTGTCCAGGGCAAAGTTTGCAGCCTGATTATTGATGGATGAAGTTGTACCAACGTGGCTAGTGAATCAATCATTAAAAAGCTTGGATTGAAGGTGATGAAGCATCCAAAGCCATATCAGCTTCGGTGGCTCAACGACAGTGGAGAAATGGAAGTAAACAGAAGTAAAATTGGTTCTAGCCATGGGAAAGTATGAGGACAAAATTCTATGTGATGTTTTACCAATGGAGGCTGGTCATATTTTACTTGGGAGGTCGTGGCAATCAGATAGGAGGGTAACTCATGATGGATTCACTAATTGCGATTTGTTCGAGTTTAAAGACAGAAAAATTGTTCTGGTTCTGATGACACCAAATGAAGTTTACAAAGATCCAATGCACCTAAAACAAAGTGATGGATGAATTTCTAAGCACTCAAACTTCTTTGTGAAGGCTGGTGAGGTTAAGAAAGCTTTATTTTCAAAATAGCCAATTTTATTGTTTTTTTTTAAAGAAGCTCTCATGAGCTTAATTGACCTTGCACCGGTGTTGCTGAGTGAGATGATCTCTCTTTTGGAGAATTATGAGGATGTGTTTTCTGAGGACAATCCAATAGGTTTACCACCTATCCGAGGGATTGAGCATCAAATAGATTTTGTGCCAGGAGCTTCACTTGAAACCGTCCAACTTATAGAACTAATTATGTGGAGACAAAGGAGTTGCAAAAGCAAGTGGATGAGCTCATGGAGAAGAGACACATTAGAGAGAGCATGAGTCTGTGTGTTGTACCAGTTCTACTTGTGCCTAAGAAAGATGGTTGTTGGCGCATGTCCGTTGAATAGAGCAATCAACAATATTACGGTGAAGTATCGACATCAAATTCCAAGATTAGATGATATGCTTGATGAAGTGCATGGTTTTATCATCTTTTCTACTATTGATCTAAAAAGTGGCTATCATCATATTAGGATGAAAGAAGGTTATGAATGGAAAATAGCCTTAAAAACTAAGCATGGGCTATTTTGGTTAACAAACGCACCTAGTACTTTCGTGAGGCTAATGAATCATGTTGTGAGGGCATACATATGAGTGTTTGTTGTGGTGTATTTTGATGATATCTTAGTCTACAGCAAGAGTTTAGATGAGCATGTTGAGCATTTGAAAATGGTGTTTAGTGTTCTCAGGAAAGAAAAACTCTTTGCTAATCTTAAGAAATGCACGTTTTGCACATATAACCTTGTGTTTATAAGTTGTGTTGTAAATGCAAATGGAATCAAAGTGGATGAAGAATATATCAAAGCCATTAAAGATTGGCCAAGTCCAAAAACTGTAGGAGAAGTGAGGAGTTTCCATTGTCTTGCTGGATTTTATAGAAGATTTGTGAAAGATTTTAGCACCATTGATGCCCTACTCACAGAAGTTATTAAGAAGGACGTTGGTTTTAAATGGGGACAAATCCATGAAGAAGCATTTCAGTCCTTAAAAGAGAAGCTTACTCATGCACATGGTTTAACTATACCAGATTTCCTTAAAACTTTTGAAATTGAATGTGATGCTTCTGGTATAGGAATTGGAGCTGTATTAATGCAGGATAAGAGACCTCTTGCTTATTTCAGAGAAAATCTTGTAGGGGCCACCCTAAACTATCCTACATATGACAAGGTGTTGTATGCATTAGTTCGAACTTTACAAACATGGCAATGTTACTTGTGGCCTAAGGAGTTTGTTATACACATTGTTCAGTCTCTCAAGCATTTGAAAGGTCAACAGAAACTAAACAAGAGACATGCAAGGTGGTTCAAATTCACTGAGACATTCCCTTATTTCATCAAATACAAACAAGGTAAGGATAATGTAGTTGATGTTGCATTATCCCGAAGGTATATCCTACTCTCAACTCTTGAAACGAAACTGTTAGGATTTGAACAGCTTAAATCCTTATATGAAATTGATTTTGATTTTAAAGAGATATATCAATCTTGTGAGAAGTTTGCTTCTGGTCGATACTACAAGCATGAAGGGTTCTTATTTTATGAAACTCGTTTGTGTGTGCATAATTGTTCTGTTCAAGAATTTCTTTTTAGGGAAGCTCAAGGAGGTGGTCTGATAGGGCATTTTGGAATTGCCAAGACACTTAAGGTGATGTAAGATAATTTCCATTGGCTACACCTGAAAAGAGATGTTGAAAGAATATGTGAAAGGTGTGCCACATGTAAACATGATAAGTCTAACCCCACAGTTTTTATACTCCTTTTTCTATTCCTACTCATCCTTGGAATGATATATTTATGGATTTCGTAGTTGGTTTTTCTAGGACTAGGACAGGAAATGATTCTATCTTTGTGGTTGTTGACAGATTTTCTAAGATAGCGTATTTCATAGCATGTTTTTAAAACGTATTTATGGTTAACAAATATTTCGGATATTTGAATATCCGTGGAGGTAATTCGGATATTCGGATAGTCGGATAGTTATACGGATAATCTCAAGTAATCGGGTATCCACTCGAGTATCTGATAATAACCAAACCCGAACTAATACCCACATATAGATATATACAAAATCCAAGGTAATTTGGTCATACCCATAACCAACCCTTTTAGTGTGCTCAACTCAATGCCTCATTTCATTCTCGTAATGTGCACCACAAGACAAGACAAATGACTCCCATGCCTCTCATTAACGGCATATGTCTTTTTGTTTGAAAGTTTTATGGGATCCCAACAAAATTTGGAAGACCTCTCTCGTCTCTCGTACTGCATAGTTCTGCTCTGCAAAAACGATTAATGAAGATAATAAAAAGATCTTGGATTAAGTCTTACAAGTGGAATTAATCAAATTTAATTATTCTCGTTCTATTTATTGGATTAACAATTATCATACACTATTTAATACCACAAAATAGTTATAACAAATAACAAAATAGTTATAATTTGATTAATACCACAAAATAGTTATAATTTGATTAATTCATACAATAACAAATAACAAAAGTTTTAATTTAAAACTTTAAATTTTATGGCAATTTTTCACCGTTTTAATTGTTTTTAACGGCTAACGGTTAATATTAATAATTAATATACATTCGTTAACACACTCACTCTACTAACAATTTATATGCTGTATGCCAATTAAAAACGTTGCACCCGGCGCATCACGAGTTATTAATCTAGTAAACTTTTATACCGTTCAGATTATTCTATTCCTACCATTCGGTTCGAGTTCGGTTTAATGAATTTGTTCGGTTTGGTAATCTTGCCCAACCCAGAGCAGAAATGAGATCATATCCATGAAACGGTACCGTTTTGGACGCTTCATCCCCCACCATTTCTCAATCCTAAGCTTCGTTCGAAATCCCCAATTTGAAACCCTAGCTAGCAGCATAATCAAATCCACTTCATCAAAGATCAAAGATGGCTATAGCACGAACTGGAGTTTATGTTGATGATTACCTTGAGTGTAAGATCCTTAATCTCATAAGTTTCGTCTAATTTGGATAACTCGAAAATTAGTTCAATTTAGGGTTTGATTAATTCTAGAATCGTAAATTCAAATTCTAGTAGAGCACATTCCCAGCAGAACTTCAAAGACTACTAAATACAGTCGGCGAACTAGACGAGAGATCTCAATGTAAAATCTTATTACTCTATTTTTGTCTCTTGCGTATGTTTTATTATGTTTGGTTTTGTTGTTGGAAGCACTCATTAATCAGACGAGGCAGCAAACTAAGTATTGCTTAGGGCTTGCCTCACAGAGTTCTAAGAAAGGTAATGGTAATCATTACAAAAATGGTCTTGATGAAGAGATTGAGTCTAGTCAGGAAAATGCGTTAAGTTTGTGTACAGAGAAGGTCTTATTGGGCCGACAGGCTTATGATCTTGTAAGTTGTATATTCCTCTGAGGTTCCCTTTATCAATTTAAGTATATTGCTGCAATTATGCTTTGGCTCCTTCAGTTATTTTCCTTAGGCATTTAAATTGGTGGGATTTATCATAATGGTGTGATTATAATTTGTTGTCTGTCACAAAAAACACTAGCATGTAATAGAGTGTTAATTCATTCAGAATCTTGAAAATGGTAGACTTTGTTGCTAACATTTGAGTATAGCTCCTTTGGTTGTTTCAACCAAATTTATTGTTGTGGTAATTATTATGTTTATATCGGTTGCAGATAGACAGTCATGTAAAACGACTTGATGATGATCTGAATAATTTTGCAGAAGATTTAAAACAGGGTATGTGATGTCAACCCCGGAGCTGTCTAATTACTTTCATCTTAAGGGAATTGATTATAAAATTATGTCTTTTCATATTCTAATGCCTATTCACACAAATTATTCCAAGAATTATGTAAATATGTGGGTCAATTGATTGATTGAGATTAATCGGTTGGTAATTGATTGAGCATGTCATGTAAGGACAGAATATGGAGCTAATTTATGATCTCCTTTTTCTTAACGAAGAGGTTGATGAGAAGCATATTTGGTAGGGTGTTATGTTTCGAAATTATTGTCTTACGTGAGAGGACAAGGGTTCTACTTTGGAGGATACTCTCGGGTATCCTGGGGGCAAGAGGCAATCTCTTTTGGGGAATCTTTGTATTCGTTTTGCTTTATTAATAAAGGATCACATTTGCTCATATCTCTTGTAAACTTCCTCTAGAACAACCCCCTAAGGGTTAGCAAAAACATGCTTTACTTTTTTTTTCTTGTGATCATATGGTAAACTTTTAAATGATGCATTGAATGAAGTAGTTAAACTTGCTCAATATCAGTGTGCCTTGTATTTATCATATATTTATATTCTTTTGTTACTCTTCTATATCAGAGGGAAAAATTCCACAAGATGAGCCCTCTGTTCTTCCTCCGCTACCTATAGTTCCTAAACAGGAAAAGCGTAAGTCCTTCTATGGCACACCTCAGTCCAAGAAGCTTGATTACAGAGATAGAGAGTGGGATCGTGACAGGGATTTTGAGCTCATGCCTCCTCCAGGAAGCAATCGAAAAGAACTTACACTTATTGATGAGCAGCCAATTGATCCAGAGGAACCAACATACTGTGTCTGCCATCAGGTCTTGAATACATGCAAAATCTGTGGGTTGTTTGATCCTGTTGTGATCTTCAGATAACACTTTTGTTATTTTTTTCAAGTGTCTTTTGGAGACATGATTACCTGTGACAATGAGAATGTGAGTCTGTTCTGCTAGTATCTTTTCTATTTTCAATGTTTAGCTTTTCTGAAACCATGTAATCGTTTCCCTATTTGGACAGTGCCAAGGAGGTGAATGGTTTCACTATACATGTGTTGGCCTCACACCTGAGACCAGATTCAAAGGGAAATGGTATTGCCCCACCTGCAGGCTCCTCCCACAATCACATTAATATCATTTGTACCTGTGAAAAGGTATTGCTTTAATTTTAGCATCAATCATCGGAACTAAGGCATCTTCCTTCTAATTCCATGCATGTGTAGCTAATTTAAGACATATATGTATGGACATTTGCAGGAACTTATGATATTAATTCTCATAGGTGCCAATGGCAGCTTCTTTGGCACCTTCGCTACATGACCAATCTCATCGTTGTTGCTACGGAGCATATGGCAAATGCAAGTAGAAGTAAACTCTAGAAGGAGTAAACATCATGTTTTGTACACTTCGGGTTAATTCTTGGGGCTTATATATTTTGTATATGATTGTAGTTGGGTGCTGGTGGGCATTTTCCGTTTTATTTTACTAGTACCGATATTTGTATCTGCTTCTTTCTTTCTTTTTTTTTTTTTTTATCAACCATGAGCCTTTGTATTTATGAAATGACTTGTTTTGTTTACCCCGAAGGCTATTCTAAATTCACAGTTGATTCCTACACGTTAGCTTTTGATGAGATGTCTAACTCTTTTCAGCGACAATGCCGTGTTAGAAAATAAATCAAACCCTCGCAAGGCCAAATCGATTCCTAAAAATATGTCAAAAAGGATTACTCCGCTTAGGCCTTTAAAATCATTACCAAAATTAAAGGTCAATTGCATTTATCGTCCTCTGGCACATCGTTAGATAGTGATAATGTCCCACTAGCTTGGCGTCCCGCGCTCTATGGTCGGACGAAGCCACCTTCAATCCGATCCACGGGGACATCGTCGTTCCCCATTTGAGGGATGAGACCGATCCAATTGACCTACTCGGCGATTGAAGATCCTGTCAGACCTTCAGGAAGTCGGCTTACAAAACTTAGTTGAGCATATATCGATCTGCTTGTGGCAGAGGTCAGTCAAAGGGGGGCAATTGCCCTGGATAAAAGGTTCCCATAAGTCCTTTAGTCAGTTTTTTAGAAGAAGATTTGGTTGCTCCTCTCGGACCAAATGGTCAGATTGAAGGTATCTCGATGTCATTGACGGACCAGTCCGTGAGGGACTTGCTTAACAGTTGCGACCTATCCGTAATAAAATTTACTTTTTGATTCCACGATCTGATCAACGTCTTTGGAATTCGCTGCGCGATTATATTTGTCTGGTTTCCACTCCTCTGTTTGCTTCTGTTGTACTGTGGTTGTAAAGGCCTGACGATCAGTCATCTTTCTACTTCTGCATTTGGTAATATAGTTGTTGTGATAACCTTGGGCATTGAAGCGGTCGTTCGAGTTAGTCCTCACTTTTTTGAGGAAATGATGCAACTGAGCCGCGTGATAAACAATCCGAGAATCTTCCATGTGAATATGCGGCTTAAGAACAACAGCTTGATGGGAACGAAAGATAACAAAGTCAATAATTGGACGTAAAGTGTTTCTTTGCCAAGGTAGACAAGAATTCATTCGAGACGCCTAGACTTGTGAGTAGGAGAGAATGGAACCCGTCACTAGATAGATTTCGGTTTATTATTTCATGTAGGCTGATTTTGTTGATCTTAACGCATTTCCTTTGTTTTTCTTTTGGCGATGCATCTCGTCTTTCCTTTAGCCGCAAATTACCGGAGAATTTTCAGAGAGATTTCGACAAGATCCACGCTATTGTTAACTGCGATTTGTTTGTCATCACTCACATCTGAGTTTAAAAAGCCACTAGAATGACGGGAAAAGTCATAAAAGTTATAGCTTATTTTGCAAGTGTAATGGATACTTCACTTGAACCATTTTCTAAGGCACGAGGAGGTCGATATTTTGTTTGCTACTACCGAGCTACTCCACTCACAGGTCAGTTAATCCTCGACCGATGACGTCCAAAACTCCACTCAAGAGGGTGTAAAGGGAATGTCGGTAATTGAGACTGAACTAGCCTCCATTTTGGAAGGTGAGAAAAGCATGTCGATTGAGGTTGCGACTGTCGAGAAGTCGAAACAAAAACAAAAAATAGACTACCCGAATGTCTTCTCATACGATCTCGAGATGAGACCAGAACTTTATTAGATCCTTCGACCGAGGAACAAAGATCAGTGCTTCATTAGATCTTCCGATCCAACTGTGTCTAGCGCAAAGGAAAGGGAGAAAAGAAGAGGTCGGCGTCCGATGCGCTCTCCCATAAAAAGTTACCTACCCAAAGCGATAAAAAGAAGTGACTCGATCGCTTCGAGTTTAGGTATACAAAGGACTCGCCTTTTTGAATGATGAGAATGCATGTGCCTGCTACCAACTCCAGAACTAGAATTCAGGGACGAGTACAAGGAATTTGCTTGTTCTACAATGAGAGTGAGTAACACGTATTATCATATAAATGATCATTCATGTTACTCACATTGTTTTGATCTATCTAATTTCCTTTGTTTCTTCGTTTCAGATGATAGAGTTTGTGAATTCCCTGACTCAAAAGTATGACCACAAGCGTAAGGATGCTCGGGAGTCAACGACGGAGCTCGACAAGAAGAAGGAATAGCTTGATCGAGCTAAAGTGACATATCTAGAATTGCAGGATCAAGTCTTGTTGTTGAAGGCACAAGATGCGTAACTAAGGATTGACAACAAGTGACGGACTTGACAAGTTATGGAGGATCGTTGGTGCGAGAACTAGCTCTTGACTGACAAGAGATTTGTTGCTGAGAACAAAAGTCGTGAGGAGATCTTTTCACGGATAAGGAATTTTTTCTTGCCAAGAATGCGCGTCTCAAAAACATTTTACATCGCAGAAGGACCAATTGAGGCGACTGAGGCACGCGTACACCGGGACGACAAGAAAAGCACATGGAAGGTTGGATAAGATCGAACCTTATCTTGAAAAACAAGAAAAAGTAGTTCAACTGAAGACTCTGCAATTTAGTCAAATCACGAGTGTTAAAGACAAATTGATGTCTTGGTTAAGAGAGGAGTTGTTATTGACAAAGCTGAGCTAGACAAAACTCTTCGTGTAAATGCTGACGCAGAGATGTCCTCAATTCTGCTGACTAGAATATAACTCCCAACCATCTCGGATTTATGTATGTGGATATTTTCTCCTTATCCAATGGTGTCCCTGACGTCTTGTTCCTTGATGGTGATCAATATGGCTCAAATGCAGCTTTGTTTGGTAGTTTTCTTATAAAGGAGGGCGAGAGGACGAGCTCGAAGGTGACAAAGAGGCCTCGCGAGCTGTTGCTATGGTTTGGGGGCCTTATGTTGCTTCCAGCAAGGATTTCGCGCCTTCAATTGTCAAAGATGTTTGCCTTGGAGTGATTTGCAATGAAGCTCACGAGTTCTCTACGTTTGTGGGTTTCTCTTCTTTCTTGTTTCATGTCAACTTGGTCGTGTGTACGTTCCTATCCAGGTCGAGGCTATGCATCGTGATTAATGTCATGAATTCCAATATTAACTTTTGAAGAGGGTGAAGGTCGAAGGCGATCTTATCAGGGCTAAAGAGTTGATTCAAAAATTGAAGTTGAAAGGAATAAGAATATGGAACGACTCGATGAAGCTAAGCAGAAGATGAGGACAATAGAAACACAACCAGAAGACTGGGAGGAGCTCGTTTTCCAACAAGTGTATCCGATTCCGAACCGACTTCTTTGTTGTATCTGAAGGAACGCGAAGGATGCCTATGATTGTGAATGATCGTGGTAATCATCTCCTAATCCTGCTCTGTTTTTTGTTTTTTTTCTTTGCTTTGGTTGTTACAAACCATGTCTTGATTTGTATTTGGTCGTACGAGGCATCATTATTTCCTTTTCGAATCCGTCATCGGTGTTAGCTTCACTTTTATGTTTAGTAGTCGCGCACTCCTAGTTTGGTCTTCTGAGTTCGTTATGAATATAACCTTTTGTTTGATTGTATCGGGTACGAGCTTCCAGCTCTACTTCTTGATAATTAGGTGCAACTTTCTTCTCTCGCCTTATCTCTTTGGGTGTTTTTTTTTTGCAAGATTGAGCCCTAGCTTTGCTCTAACAAATCGATTTAGACTTACCCATTGTAGAACGTCTCCAGACTTATCTTAGATAATCTTATGCATGATTTCAATGAGACTGAGCTTGGTACCTTCGATGGCTTATATGCGAGACATCACATTCTTAAATCGTTTAATAAAGTTTCACGAAGGTTACTTCGGACACTGAGAGAGGGACCCCCCCCCCGCGCCTTCCGGTCAGCGCGTTTACGATCAGGGCTTCAACAATTAGGTGGCAGCGCCCTGCATCACTTTTTCTTCGGCAAAGTGGGACCTTGAAACTGTTAATAGAGAATGTCGTCATGAATTGACAACGATCTGAATCTCTTTCATATGTTAGGAGTTTAAGCGTTATGTGTGGTATTATATGGTATTCTAATATGGACTATTATAGCCGTGAATGAGGTTCTCTGAGTTTGTTTGGATATCCGTTTTGTTTCTGGAGCCGAGCTGACAGTATGCATTCCTTCAATCTTTCGAGTAGTAGTCTATGGTGGAAGCATCTCATAGATCGGTAGCCGCCCTTCCGACAAATTCTTTGCCGTCTCACGAGTTCTTGGCGATTAAGGTCAGTCAATTGAACATCATCGAAATTTAAAGTCTGTGTCAGGTTGTATAATTGATAAGTTGTCGGTTGACAGCTTTGTTATCTATCGAGTTTTGGATACTTCGAGTTAGTTACCCGAAGCGGGTAAGCAGGTTGTTCAGGAGAACCTTGATTAACACATCAATTAATACCTAATGTGCATACTACCACAATCGAATGATATGTCGATGAAGCACTTTAGGATCGAAACCACAGGGAATTTAGAATGGCTACACTAGGAATACAAGTCTCTATGTAATCTAAGTAATTAAGCATTAAGGGTTTAATTCTAACAACCTAAACAATTCAAACAAACGACATAAGAAGCAAGACAATCCAAACTAGAACTAAACCAAAGCCAAAACAAAGAGAAATTTGAACTAACTAAGGCAAAACATAAAAAACGCAAGAGACTATTCAAATTCAAGACTAAACAAGGCAAACAAGCACAAATCAAGATTAAACGGTTCTTAAAACGATAATTCAAAAGGAGACTTCGAGTTTAGGTTCGATTCAGGTGATTACTAATCAAAATCCAAGATGCTCTATCAATCACACTATGCTAATCTTTTAGTCTTAGGACATTAATGTAAACTAGGCCACTTCCATGATCCTAATCCTAATCCTACACCAGTCAAGTAATTAACAAAGATTTTCATCCGTAATCACAAGACTAATATGCAATAATTCCAAGCCTAACTAACCACTTGGCACCCTAATCATTTATTTCCATAGGCTAGATACACTAAACACTCTCTAAGTTCTCTCGGGAATTTCGAACACCTTCCAGGCATGAAACTTCCTAACATCTAGTTTTATCTTGATAAAGGCTAATCTAGCATTAAAACCACCTAGAGAGTAAAGATCTATAGATATTAAGTCCAAAGCATCTTAAATAAACTCCTTATCACCCTAATCCACTAAACTCAAAGGCCCTAAAAAGACTACTCACTAATCATGGTTAAAACACAAAGATCCACAAAGATTAAGTGCTTAATCATGATGAAACTTGAAATACTTGAAGAGATTCAAGATGAAAAAAAAATGAAATAGGACTCGTGTTTCCATAGAAGATGTTCCGGCGGCATGTTCTTCATCATCTAGGACTCGTGTTTTTGACGATCCTGCTCTCTTGCGGACTCAGTTATCCATCGCAAACAACAAAATAGAAGCTATGCGACGACGACAAAAAGCGACGGAACATGAGCTCTCAGGGTTAGATCAGTTGTTCGAGATCATCGCAGTTGACAACCCGACCTTAGCAGAGGCGTTACGCAACAGACGACATGCCTAGCCACCACCTCCGAATGAGGAACAATTGACGGAATTGCGACGGGCTGCAGCGGAAGCGGCCAATGCGGATCTACCGGCATTCGACCTCGGAAATGATGATATTTAGTTTTTTTTTTGTAATCTTAAAAAATATTTTAATATTGATAAAAAATATTTTTATTTAAATTTTTAACTTTCAATTTTCAATTTTCGTTTTTATTAATTATTAAATTTAAAAATTTAATAAAAAAACAAAATTATTTAACAATCGTTACAAAATCGTTGCAAAAACAAAATCGTCGCTAATTCGTTGCTAAAATATTCGACGAAAAATCGTTGCTATTTTTGCGTCGAATTAGCATCGAACAAAATCTAAACGTTGCTAAATCGTCGCTAGTTTTTGCGTCGAATTAGTGACGTTTTCGCGTTGAATTTTTAGCGACGATTTAGCGTCGAGACATAACGATGCAAATTTTGCAACGATATAGCGACGTTTAAGGTTTTTCAGAAAATCGTGGTTTTTTCCTCGCTAAAACGTCGCTAAGTTTTAGTCGATTTAGCAACGTCTATTTGCGTCGATTTTGCGATGATTCTGGTGACGACGCAAATTTGCGACGATTTAGCAACGATTTCTATTTTGTGTCACGCTGTTTGCGACGTTTTGGATTTCGTCGCAAAGTTGACGCAAATGCCGTTTTGCAATGATTTAGCGACGAATATGGATGTTGCAAAACGTCTGTTTTCTTGTAGTGATAACAAGATTCTTAAAGTGGCTAAAAGAGTTCTAAAACAAAGCATCCCCCTTAATTAGGTAAAAAAGAGTATAAATAGTGAGAGGGCAAACCGGGTCAACCCGGGACAAATCGGGTTTTGATCAAGAAAATCTAATTTCTATGTTTTGTAATGGCCTGCATTTGGTCGTTACAGTTGGCCGCTAGGACTGTAACGGTCTGTTGTTGGCCGCTAGGATCTCTGGAATTCAAACTTGATCCTCTTTCGCGTCCAAGATTTTCTGCAACTCCGAGTCATCTCATGTGTCCAACTCTTGCTCTCATTCTTCCCAAATCCATCATCAAGGGTCCAAATTCCAAGAAACCTACGCAAATGGACCAAATGCAATGCAAAATGTATGTAATATGCCTAAAGTCCTATAATGCAAAGAAATTATCCAAAAAGACTAAAACATATGCAAATGTGTTAAAATAATGCAAGAATTGATCTTAAACCTTAGAAATACAACCTAAAAACTATGCAAATAACACTAATATCAACTCCCCCGAACTTATCCTTTGCTTGTCCGCAAGCAAAACACAAAGAACAAACCGGAGAAGAAGTTTGAAGTTTCAAGTGTGGTCTCACAAAGGGAATTCAAAGCGTTCTCAATCGGTTTGGGTGAAGGCCTTTTTAAGGTGGTGTCTAAGGAGTCTTTCTTTGGTGGTTTCTCTCTCAAACAAGAAGGGTGCTAGACAAATGCAAAATGGGAAAATGTCTAAAAAACCTAAACTTTCAAATTTTGGACGATTTAAGCCTGAACTTCCAAAATGCCATTTTAATCTCGACGTTTTCGTTGACTGTCTACACTAATATGAAACTTATATTGACTTTGCCAATTTAGGCATACCGTTAAGTCCACGGATTACGGAGTTACGCATCTGTTAACGCTCGTTAACACATGCCGTTTAGCCTTAAACGACAATGTTAAGTGGTCTACAAACGACGTCGTTTTATCAATTTGAAAAAAACAAAAATCCCCAAATCAAACCTAATCCCTAAATCGATTTCAATTTCTCTTCTCTTCAAACCCTAAAAGCAAAATTCCCAAATCGATTCCACGACATTAGCTCGTTTTCTTTGCTTTACACATTGTGATTCTGTTCTTGTGGTTCAGACTACCTCAAGCTCGGTGTCATCGGGTGTCGCAGATCGGGGGCTGCCGTCGAAATGTGTGTGTGGCTCCGGTGTCGCGATTGTTATCTCTAAGACTCAAGATTAAGGATGTGATACAAGAACTAAAAGACGAAGCAATGGTGAGCAAGATGGAAATCCTTTATTGTGGTTTGTAGTATGCTTCAATGTGTGTATCGTGTGGCTTCTTGTTATAACCTTTGTTGTGGTTGTAGTATGCTTCTTGTAAACCTTTGTATTGGTTGTAAACTTGAATGCATTTTGTTTTGTTGGAATTTGGATGCTTGTGGAATTTGGTAATGCAATTTGTTTTGCTTTGTTTTAAATGGTAATGCAATTTGTTTTGCTTTGTTTTAGATGGTAATGCTTACAAACTGAAAATGCAAAGTGAAACTACATTAAATTGGACATGTAAAATACCATATTGTTATGACCAAAAGACACCAACGTGACAGTAAATTGTTATGACAAACCCGAAACTACATCTAAAAAACCAACTTGCATGCTCTCATCCGACCAAAATACCAAAAAAAAAGAGAGCATAAAACACCTAAAAACACTACACTTGAACATTCAAACCAAGATTCCCAACCTTCTAATCCTTGACCTTGGGGGCCTTGATCATGTTCTACGCCTCTGCCTGTACCACGTCCTCCTCTTCCTCTCTGTGAACTTCTTCTTCTCTGTGAGGCTCTTCTGATGTTGAAACTTCTCTGTGACAGTGATCTCTGGGAAAGACTTTCTGATGGTGCTCCTTGTGATAGACCTACTGATGCTGCTCCCTGGGATAAACCTTCTGATGCTACTCCCTGGGAAAGATCTCCTGATGCTGCTCCTAATGATGTTGCTCCTTGTCCAGCTGCTCCTTCCCATTGTAGTCCTTGGCTAAACAATATATTTCTTGGCTCCTCCAGTATCGATCGATACCCCTCAACATCGATCGTTGCCTATTCAAAGTTCTACAGGATCGGTTGCTAAACCACAAGCATCGATCGATACCCCCTCGGTATCAATCGATACCAGTCCAAAAGTCGTTCAGAAGGAGATTACAGGACGTGCTGAGAGAGTCTATGTACCAATGATTCCTTTCCCTCGACCTCCTGCCAAGTCTAAGAAAGAAATTAAAGAGGCCAGATGCAGGGAAATGCTAGAGAAGTTGGTTGTTGAACTCCCGTTCGTAGACGCTATCATGACTGCACCAGCTTTCAGGAGGTATGCTAAGAGAATGGTTATCAATGGTGTGAGTCCTGAGGAAGCAGCACTGCTCACAAAGGACATCAGTGAAATCCTCCTGAAAAAGACAGTCTCAAGGAAAGAGAGGAAGGTGAAAATCTCTGAACATGTCAGTGCTATGATTCAGAGTAGGATTCCAGAGAAGCTACCTGATCCAGGAAGCTTTGTACTAGACTGTTCCATCTCAACTAAAAGGTTCCCTCATTCTCTCTGTGATCTTGGCTCTAGCATTAACCCGATGCCTCTCTCTGTTGCTGAAAGTCTTGGGATGACAGATTTCGTTCCAACAAAAATCTCTCTCATCTTAGCTGATAGATCCAAAAGGTTTCCAGAAGGTGTCTTAGAAGATGTTCCACTAATGATCGAAGGCTGTATGATTCCCACAGACTTTGTGGTTTTGGAATATGTTGAAGAACCTCAGGATCCTCTTATCTTGGGAAGATCATTTTTGGCAACGGCTGGTGCCATCATTGATGTGAGAAAGGGACAGATAGAGCTTGATTTGGGTGATGAAGTCATGAGCTTTAACATGGACAAGCTGAGGAGGAGATCTACCATTGATGAACAGACCTTTTCTGTAGAGATATCCATTGATGAGGACCCAAACACAGAGCTTTCACAAGACATTACTGCTGGGTATGTCAAAGTGTTGGATGATACTGAGCAAATGAACAAGCTGGTTGTTCAAGAAGATTTGGTTGAGAGCTCTGAAAAGAGTGATGAGCTTAAGGATTGGAGTGAGGACTGTCTATTCAGTAAGCATTAAAGGTTTAATTCTAACAACCTAAGCAATTCAAAAAAACGACACAAGAAGCAAGACAAACCAAACTAGAACTAAACAAAAACCAAAACAAGGCTAGATATTAGAACTAACTAAGGCAAAACATAAACAATGCAAGAGACTATTCAAATTCAAGACTAAACAAGGCAAGCAAGCACAAATCAAGATCAAACGGTTCTTAAAACGATAATTAAAGACGAGACTTCGAGTTTAGGTCCGATTCAGGTGATAACTAATCAATACAAGATGCTCTATCAATCACACTATGCTAATCCTTTAGTCTTAGGTCACTAATGTAAAGTAGGCCACTTTCATGATCCTAAACCTACACTAATCAAGTAATTAACAAAAAGATTCCCATCCGTAATCACATGACTAATATGCATTAATTCCAAGCCTAACTAATCACTTGGCACCCTAATCATCTATTTCCATAGGCTAGGTACACTAAACACTCTCAAAGTTCTCTCGAGAATTTCATCGAACACCTTCCGGGCATGAACTTCCTAACATCTAGTTTTAGCTTGATCAAGGCTAATCTAGCATTAAAACCACATAGAGAGTAAGGACCTATAGATATTAAGTCCTAAGCATCTTGAATAAACTCCTAATCACCCTAACCCACTAAACCCAAAGGCCCTAAAGAAACTACTCACTAATCATGTTGAAAACACTAAGATTAAGTGCTTAATCATGATGAAACTTGAAATACTTAAAGAGATTCAAGATGAAAAGAAAGGAAATTGCATTAAACTTAAGAGATCATTACAAGGTTCTTAATGTGGCTAAGAGAGTTCTAAAACAAAGCATCCCTCTTAAATTTAGGTTAAAAAGAGTATAAATAGTGAGAGGGGTAAACCGGGTCAACCCGGGACAGACCGGGTTTTGACCCAGAAAATCTGGTTTCTATGTTCTATAATGTCCTGCATTTGGCCGTTACAGTTGGCCGCTAGGATCTCTGGAATTGGACGAAGCTTCTGTAACGACATGCATTTGGCCCTTATAGTTGGCCGCTAGGACTATAACGGTATGTTGTTAGCTTCTACGCTTGGCCACTAGGATCTCTGGAATTTTAACTTGATCCTCTTTCGCGTCCAAGATTTCCTGCAACTCCGAGTCTTCTCATGTGTCTCTTGCTCTCATTCTTCCCAAATCCATCACCAAGGGTTCAAATTATATGAAACCTACGCAAATGGACCAAATGCAATGCAAAATACATGGAATATGCCTAAAGTCCTATTATGCAAGGAAATGATCCAAAAAGACTAAAACTTATGCAAATGTGTTAAAACAATGCAAGAATTGATCTTAAACCAAAGAAATACAACCTATAAACTATGCAAATAACACTAATATCAGACCTCCACTTGGCTGGGGGAGGGGGTGGTGGTGGTGTTGGACATGTCGGTTTTCCTGTTCACTTAACGAGGTTGATTCCTATTCTGATTTTATCTGTTTTGTAGATTTGGTATCGTTTCCTAGGTGTTGGCTGGCGGGTTTGCTGCGTTTAGGCTTAAAAGGTCCATTGGAGGATTCGACAACAGTGGTGGCATTCCGCTCATAGTAGATCGTGTCTTGCCTTAAGAAGGAGTTTTTGTCTATGTGATACAAGCTCGGGGCGTTTGAACTAAACAATTGGACAAAGGTCACTCCTTGAGTAGTTCGGATAGGATGGAAGCGAAGGTGGATTGAATAGAACCACAATAGATGTGAAAGTCTATTGATACTTCTAGGGTGTCTCTCAAGCTCAGATTCACTCACGAAAACAAGAGAAGAACAATGTTTGGACTTGGCCAAAAACACACAACTTTATTAATCTCAAGGTCAAAAATAAGGACTACAAGCATGGCATTATATAGCCAAGTTCTCAACTGAAACAAAGCAAACAAAAACACATAAATCCTGCAAAAGAAACAAAAGAAAAACACACACAAATCCTGGAAAAGAAACAAGGAAACAACATACAAAAATTAATAACAAATTAAGAGACTAAAGAAGCTCCACTAAGGAGGATTTTAAGGAACTTGTTCTTCTTAAGGCTCCACTTAGTTTGAATTGATTTCGAAATGCTCCAGCTGCTTTTAGAAGCTTCCTAGGTGTCTTCTAAGCTCATAGAAACCGTGCTTAGGTGGGTTTCATGTTTGGGCTTCAAGAGATCCCACTTGACATTTTCGGATAGAATAGAGTCCACCAGATATGTCTCCACTGTTGGGCCTCTATCTAGAGATTGGCTGGGGCGAATGAAGTGATCTTGGAAGTTTTGGAAACTAGACTCAATAAGCTTTGATTCCCTATATGGCTCGTTTCCTGATATGTCGTGAGTTGAAAGCGACACCCGATTGAACATTGGCTTCAAATCGGAGCTCTCCAACGGGTTTAGGTGAAAATCTTCAAACTGACCAAGACTGATCAGTCCTTTGTGTTCAAGCTGCTCCATAAAGATGTTGAACCTCTTTTCCAGACTCTTGCTCCTTGTTCTTGTCATTGGTCCGCTTGGTACGAGTGGTGCTTGAATGATTTGACTTGGTGGTTCGATGTCCTCATCACTCCCTCCCTCTTCAAGAGGTTTTGACCCCAAAACGTTTTCATCTGCATCAAAACGAGCCAAGTCAGAAATATTAAATGTTGTAGACACTTGATACTCACCTGGAAGTTCTAGCTTATAGGCATTGTCATTGATTTTCTCCACGATTTTGAAGGGACCGTCTCCGCGAGGTGAAAGCTTGGATTTTCGTTGACGAGGGAATCTTTCCGGCCTCATATGTAACCACACCCATTCTCCAACTTCAAAGGTGACATTCTTCCTTCCCTTGTTGGCAGCTCTAACACGTTGTGCATTTGTCTTTTCAAGTTGCTCCTTAACCTTCAAGTGAAGTTTCTTGATGCTCTCGGCCCTTCTTTCTCCATTTAGGTCCATGAACTCAGTTTGTGGCAATGGGGTGAGATCCATAGGAGTTGATGGGTTAAATCCATAAACAACCTGAAAGGGAGACATATGAGTAGCACTATGGACAGCTCTATTGTAAGCAAACTCAACAAATGGTAGAGCCTCAAGCCAAGTTTTGAGATTTCTCCCTATTGTCGCTCGGAGAAGTGTTCCGAGAGTGCGATTAACCACTTCGGTTTGACCGTCGGTTTGCGGATGGCACGTAGTGGAGAAGAGTAACTTGGTCCCTAGCTTTCTCCAGAGGGTTCTCCAAAAGTGACTAAGAAATTTGGTGTCCCTATCCGAGACAATGGTCCTTGGTACCCCATGTAACTTCACAACTTCTTTAAAGAAGAGATCAGCGGTTTGCGTTGCATCATTTGTCTTGGCACATGGAATGAAATGCGCCATCTTTGAAAACCTATCTACCACCACGAAGATGGAGTCCTTGTGTCTGATCTTAGGCAAACCTAGCACAAAATCCATAGACAAGTCAACCCAAGGTGTAGTAGGAACGGGTAAGGGAAGATACAAACCGTGGGGTTGAACCCTAGACTTGGCTTTCTTGCAAGTGATACATCTTGCACAGAAAGTTTCCACCGATTTCTTAAGGTGTGGCCAAAAGAAATGTTCTTTAAGCATGGCAAGAGTCTTGTCCACGCCAAAATGTCCCATTAGGCCACCACTATGTGCTTCTCGGATTATAAGCTCTCGTAGTGAACATTGCGGAATGCAAAGTCGTTTGTCTTTGAAGAGATAGCCATTGTGGATATAGTAAGAAGCATAAGCTCCTTTCCCATGGTCCTTGTAACTATCTGCAAAATCAGGGTCAGCTTCATACAAAGGAATAATCATTTCAAAACCAAGAACCTTTGCATCCATAGTAGTGATGAGCGAATGTCGCCTTGAAAGTGCATCGGCCACCACGTTGTCTTTTCCTTTCTTGTACTTGATGATGTAAGGGAATGTTTCTATGAACTCCAACCACTTAGCATGCCTCTTCTTGAGATTAGTTTGACCCCTAAGGTGCTTTAAAGTCTCATGATCCGTGTGGATAACGCATTCCTTTGCTAATAGATAGTGTTGCCACGTCTCCATGGCTCGGACTAAGGCATACAACTCCTTATCGTATGTAGGATAGTTGAGGGTGGCACTATGGAGTTTTTCACTGAAATAGGCTACTGGTTTGCCTCCTTGAGTGAGTACAGCTCCAATCCCTAAGCCTGATGCATCACACTCAATTTCAAACGTTTTAGTAAAATCGGGTAAAATTAAAACCGGGGCATTAGTTAACCGATCCTTGAGGTTGTGGAACGCCTGCTCTTGAGCTTCTTCCCATTTGAATCCTACATCCTTCTTGATGATAGCCGTGAGAGGTGCAGCGAGAGTGCTAAAATCCTTCACGAATCGCCTATAAAAACTCGCTAAACCGTGGAAGCTCCTTACTTGGCTAACGCTTGTTGGTGTCGGCCATTCTTGGATTGCCTTGATCTTTTCTTCATCAACTCTTAGACCCTGTGAACTCACAACAAAGCCTAAAAACACAAGCTCATCAGTACAAAACGTGCACTTCTTGAGGTTGGCAAAAAGACCTTCCTTTTGAAGTGTTTTAAGCACTTGTTCCAAATGGTCAATGTGTTCAGCAAATGTAGGGCTATAAATGAGTATATCATCGAAATATACTACCACAAACTTACTGATATAAGGTCTTAGAACTTGGTTCATAAGCCTCATGAAGGTGCTTGGTGCATTGGTGAGTCCAAACGGCATAACTAACCACTCGTATAGACCTTGCTTGGTCTTGAAAGCCGTTTTCCACTCATCACCTTCTTTCATCCTTACTTGATGATACCCACTCCTAAGATCAATCTTAGAAAACACATTAGATCCAGAAAGTTCATCAAGCATATCATCTAACCTTGGAATCGGATGTCGGTATTTGATGGTTATATTGTTGATAGCTCGACAATCCACACACATCCGCCAAGTTCCATCCTTCTTTGGCACCAAAAGAACGGGTACAGCACAAGGACTAAGGCTCTCGCGAACATAGCCTTTTTCCATGAGTTCTTTTACTTGCTTCTCTAACTCTTTAGCTTCTTCCGGATTGACTCGGTAAGCGGCTCGGTTAGGTAGTGGTGCACCGGGAACAAAATCGATTTGATGCTCAATGCCTCTTATGGGTGGTAGACCAGGAGGTATCTCATCCGGAAATGTCTCTCCATACCGGTCCAACAGCTCCATAACTTCTGGTGGAAGTTGTTGCTCCAATGCGCTAGAACCTACACTCAAAGCTTCCTTAAAGATCATTAGTAATACCGGTTCTTTACAAGTCATTGCCTTAGAGATAAGATTAGGTTTGATTAGCAAATTACTTTTGGTAGAATTTTCTTTTTCCTTAAGCATTTTCATTTGAATTTCATGCACTTGTGGTGGTGTAAGAGGTTTTAAATTATACTTCTTTTTATCATGGACAAACGAATACATGTTGCTTCGTCCATGGTGAATGGTATCTTTATCAAACTGCCAAGGTCTACCAAGAAGAAGATGGCAAGCTTGCATAGGAACCACATCACACAAGACTTGATCCGAATACTTTCCCACATTGAATGGTACTAGTACTTGATCAATGATCCTCAACTCAGCCTTGTCATTAAGCCATCTTAGTTTATATGGATGAGGATGTTTAGTCCTTTCAAGACTGAGTTTAGTGACCATATATTCACTTGCAACGTTAGTACATGATCCTCCATCGATAATTAGGTTACATACCTTGTTACGCACAGAACATCTAGTATGGAAGATGTTTTCTCTTTGGGCCGTCTCATCGGGATGAGCCGTGAGGTTCAAGACACGCCTTATGACAAGAGACTCCCCATACTCTGGTTCACATTCAACCTCGTCCGAATCTAGCTCCTCCATGTCCACGTCGTCTTCATCTTGCGACTCGTACTCTCCCGCGGCCGTGATGATCATCAACCGTTGGTTTGGGCATTCTCTAGCCATGTGTCCCCTGCCTTGACATTTAAAACAAGTGATGTCACGTGTTCTTGAAGTGTTAGGATTAGAAGACTTACCTTGTATAAGGTCGGGGGCCTTAGGTTTGAATCGCGAATCGATGGCTACGGCTTTGCCTTTGTCGGTTGGCTTAGTTTGTATGGGCTGGTAAGGTTGCTTAGAACGAGTTTGATTCCATGGCTGACTAGTCTTGGCTCTATTGGTTGTCGTAGACTTCCTCTTGAGGTGTTGTTCGGCTTGGATGGCATGGTGTAAGATATCCCTCAAGTCGTGGTACGGAAGTTTCTCCACCTTATGGCTTAGTCTCTCATTCAACCCATCTAAGAACTGAGACATGAGGGTTTCAGCATCCTCTTCAAGTTCTAGACGGTTCCTTAGGTGCTCAAATTCTTCGAAATACTCCTCCACGCTCTTAGTCCCTTGTGTAAGCTTCCGAAACTTTCTTTGAAGATCTCGGTGATAGTAGGCGGGTACGTATCTTTTCTTCATGAGCTGTTTCATCTCTCTCCAAGTGCCTACTTGTGGTGTTTGGCTCCTTCTTCGATCAGAAACCTCACGATCCCACCAAGAAAGGGCATGGTCCGTGAGTTGAGCGACGGCTAAGGCTAACCTCTTTTGCTCGTTGTATTCGTAGTAAGCGAAGATGTGCTCCATTCTCTGCTCCCATTCTAGGTAGGCTTCAGGGTCTACACGTCCTGCAAATGTAGGAGCTTTGAGTTTCATGTCCGTGGTCCTTTGCCTCGGGTACTCGTCTTCTTCATCTTCAACTAGATTTCTTTGACCCCTTCTCCTTCTAGGAGGTGGTGCTGGATCAGGTGCTGCTTCGTGTTCATGGTGGAGACCTTCACCTTCAACGTTCGGCCCATGGTTTGGTCCAGCTTGGTTGTTAGCTCGAGGTTGCTCGACTTGTTCCAACCTTTGGCCCATCGCTTGGAGTTGTAGTTGAATGACTTGTAGCATTTGCATCATGACTTCATTAGCATTCTCGGGTTGGTCTCCCATGTTACCTAAAAGAATGAAATACAAGAGTATCAAATTCCTTTATAGATGATATCACAAAGAATAAACCAAAACAATAAAACGCTTTATGATATGTTATTTTCTTTGAATCCCAAATAAATAGCAAACGATGTGCTAAATTAATGACAACAATTTTCCTGGGTAATATATGCTTTAAGCGAACTAACAGTCAAGCAAAATATTTTTTTTGAGTTTTTTTTTTAATTTTACAAAATTGTAACAACAAACAGACGACAAACAGATGAAGAACAGAAACAGGTGGGAACAAACTTAAAACCAAAATTAACAAATGAGTTTGTAAATTAACAACGATAATTTTCTTAAATACTATAGTGTCTTTACGAACTATAATAGCAAGAAAATAATTTTTATGAGTTTTTTTTTTATTTTTATAAAACTAAAACAACAAAGCAAACGAAAACAGATTTTTTTTTTTTTTTTTTTTGAAAAGGAAAAATACGAAAACAACAAAACGAAATGCAAAAACAAGATAAGAACTTAAGAATAACAAGATTAAAACAACACAACCTTGTAGCTTAGGAACTTTGGCTCTGATACCAAAAATGATACAAGCTAGATACTGTTTTAGCAGCGTTTGAACTAAACAATTGGACAAAGGTCACTCCTTGAGTAGTTTGGATAGGATGGAAGCGAAGGTGGATTGAATAGAACCACAATAGATATGAAAGTCTATTGATACTTCTAGGGTGTCTCTCAAGCTCGGATTCACTCACGAAAACAAGAGAAGAACAATGTTTGGACTTGGCCAAAAACACACAACTTTATTAATCTCAAGGTGAAAAATAAGGACTACAAGCATGGCATTATATAGCCAAGTTCTCAACTGAAACAAAGCAGACAAAAACACATAAATCCTGCAAAAGAAACAAAAGAAAAACACACACAAATCCTGGAAAAGAAACAAGGAAACAACATACAAAAATCAAGAACAAATTAAGAGGCTAAAGAAGCTCCACTAAGGAGGATTTTAAGGAACTTGTTCTTCTTAAAGCTCCACTTAGTTTGAATTGATTTCGAAATGCTCCAGCTGTTTTTAGAAGCTTCCTAAGTGTCTTCTAAGCTCATAGAAACCGTGCTTAGGTGGGTTTCATGTTTGGGCTTCAAGAGATCCCACTTGACATTTTCGGATAGAATAGAGTCCACCAGATATGTCTCCACTGTTGGGCCTCTATCTAGATATTGGCTGGGGCGAATGAAGTGATCTAGGAAGTTTTGGAAACTAGACTCAATAAGCTTTGATTCCCTATATGGCTCGTTTCCTGATATGTCGTGAGTTGAAAGCGACACCAGATTGAACATTGGCTTCAAATCGGAGCTCTCCAACGGGTTAAAGTGAAAATCTTCAAACTGACCAAGACTGATCAGTCCTTTGTGTTCAAGCTGCTCCATAAAAATGTTGAACCTCTTTTCCAGACTCTTGCTCCTTGTTCTTGTCATTGGTCCGCTTGGTACGAGTGGAAAAGTGCTTGAATGATTTGACTTGGTGGTTCGATGTCCTCATCACTATGTCCCCACAGGCGGCGCCAATTGTAAGAACTCAGTTCTCAGTTCTCACAAACAATAATTGAAGTAAGTGTGGACAAGGAACAAATCTCTTATTTGAAATCTTAACCGGATTCAGGAATTACAAATAATTTTTAGCTTGTTCGATTTAAAGTTGGAGTTCATGAAGAACAATTAGATTTTTAACCCTTTTCTTTTGTAAAACCATATGTCCTCACAATTCGTGATAAGAGGGTTAATCGATTTAGGAACTATTTTCATATGTTAGGGAATAACTCTTTTCTCTCTTTTCCTCATATCCATCTTTATTTTTCTATGTTTGAGTTCATTTTTTTCTTTTCTTCTCATAAACAGGTATTAAGAATGATGGACTTGTCTTCATGGACTGATCTACGATTTTCTCAATTTAATTAGATTATTTTTGGTTTAAAGCGGGTTAATTGGAAGGTGTTAAATCTGTCTCCAACAATATTTGTGGTCAAATTTTTTTTTCTTCTAAAATTTTTTTATTAAGATTCATGGTCAATATCATTGTTTACAGAAGACAATAAGAAATTTGGGCAACAATGTAAAATAGAATAATTATCTGTAGAGGTGACGGCTCTTCTAGCTAGCATATCCGAACACGAATTTTGTTACCGATGTTTGAATGTGAACTTTGGTGAAGAAAACTTAAAACTTCATTGCCTCATTGTTGATAGGTAGTGATGTAGACAAGGAGTTGAAGTATTGCTATTAATCAAGCGATTAATATTGATTGTAGTGCCCATAATAGAGGTGTACTTCTTTAACCGACATTTTACCCATAGCACATTGTAAGGCAGTTCCATGAGAATATTTTATAATCAAAGCGCGATCACCCTCATGGTGAGAGGCATCATAATTACATTTAACCCGTTTCCTAAAAGTGGAGTCCATTTAACCTGTCGAAACCTTTGTAATAGCACATCATTAGAACGGTTATTGTATTCTGAGTTAGCGTTCAACTATGTGTCTGCTTGATTCACAATATCTTGAAAATTAATTATATTGGGAATAAACTCTAATTCATTTCAAATCTATAAATATTAGTAACTAAACTTCAATTTGATATTTCTTTTTGTCAACCTCAAATTCAAATCTAATAACATCAAAATAGCATTTATTTGTTTACGGGACACCGTCTCACCTAAAATAATTTGAAAATGCAGATCGCTAGACCTAGAGAGAGAATGGGACCCAATGCAACTAATAATGAGCGGTGAGATTTCAAATAGAAATTTGAATTCAATCTACGATCTATGTTTTATTTATTCAACACGAGAAAATATAATTGTTAAATAAAAAAGACAAAAGATTCATAGCATTAGAGATGGTGACAAATGACATTGAAAAAGACAAAACACAGCTTCAACAAAATAAAGAAGCGGACACACACACACAAACCTAAACCCCAAAATATTTTTTTGAAAAATGTGTTATCTGTTGAACCGCGGGATTTTTTATTTGTAAATTTCCCAGTTTCCGCCAAACACACTTTTGATTTTCTCATTCCTAGGTTTCACTTTAATCCTTTGTCGATTTCTTTTGCTTTTGAATTCTCCAGAATCTTCAAAGGTTCATATTTGTACGGTCAAAGCAAAGAAGTAGCTCAAGTAGAAGAAACAGGTACGGATCTGTTTCCGGGAATCACGGTTCTGTGTTCTATAATTTATGCTATTTCTCTCGACGTTGTCTGATTTCGAATTAGCTGTCTGGGTTCTCTGTTTCCGAGATTCACGATTCTATGGTATTTTTTTGGTCTGACTCATTTTTTGGGCGGGGAGTGATGAGATTGGAAAATGTAGCTTAAAAGTTTATGACTTCAGGAACAAATCTTATGTTGTTGGTGTGATTTGGCCTTGTGTGGTGCAGTTGGAGTAATGGGTCTATCTTGATATCTGCAATTTTCGTGAAGTTGTCTGATTTCGAATTAGTTGTCTGGTTCTCATTTTCCTCGTATATGGTCTTTATTTCTGGTCTGAGTCGTGTTTGAAAGGATGAGATTTGAAATAGTTTAAATTTTATGACATTAAGAAGAAATCTGATGTCGTTTGTGTGATTTCGTCTTGTGTGCTGCAGGTGGAGTAATGGGTTTGAATCTGAATCCAATTTTGCGACAAGAATTAGCTAATCTTGACAAAGACACAGAGAGTCGTAAATCAGCAATGAAAGCTCTTAAATCTTATGTGAAGGACTTGGATTCAAAGGCTATTCCTGGTTTTCTAGCACAAGTGTTTGAGACTAAAGAAACAAACTCTTTGTCTGGTGAATACACGATTTCGCTTTATGAAATCCTTGCTCGTGTTCATGGACCCAACATTGTTTCCCAGATTGATACAATCATGTCCACTATTGTCAAGACTTTGGCTTCAAGTGCTGGTTCTTTCCCTCTTCAACAAGCTTGTTCGAAAGTTATTCCGGCAATTGCTCGATACGGGATTGATCCGACAACCACAGAAGATAAAAAACGACTTATAATCCACTCTTTATGTAAGCCTCTTACGGATTCTCTATTAGGTTCTCAAGAGAGCCTCACTTCAGGGTCTGCTCTGTGTTTGAAGGCTCTTGTGGATTGTGATAATTGGCAATTTGCTTCGGACGAGATTGTGAACAGGGTTTGTCAAAACGTGGTAGTTGCGTTGGACTCAGACTCCAACCAAACACATCTTCAGATGGGTCTGGTTATGTCACTTGCCAAACATAATCCCTTGATCGTTGAAGCCTATGCAAGGTTGTTGATACACACAGGGTTGCGAATTCTGAGATTCGAAGTATCTGAGGGAAACTCACAGAAACGGTTATCAGCAGTTCAAATGTTGAACTTCCTGATGAAGTGCTTGGACCCGAGAAGCATATACTCCGAAGTTGAGTTGATAATCAAAGAAATGGAGAGGTGCCAATCTGACAAAATGGCTTATGTCAGAGGAGCTGCTTATGAAGCAATGATGACTTCAAAAAGAATAGCGGGAGAGCTCGAGTTGAAGATGGATAAGGGTTGTCGTTCTGTTACTGGTTCAAATTTCAGTCGAAGAATCTGTCCATCCGTTGTTGATGGTCATTTTCCTGATGACTCCTTATCACCTGAATCACAGACTCTAGGCTCGTTCAGCGGATACAATTCTCCGGTTGAGTCCTCGCCTATGTCTCATACTTCTTGTAACTCTGAATTTGATCGGCGGAGTGTGAATCGCAAACTTTGGAGACCTGATCAGAATAGAGGAGGGGTTGATATCTCTTTAAAGGATGGTCTTTCCTCCTGTGTAACTAAAGGAAGCACCACTGTCTCTGATTCACCTCTTGTACCGTATGATACTTGTGAAAATGAGGATGAATTTGAAGGATTTCTAATGGGAAGTTTAGGAAAGAGGCAGCTGCAAAACACCACTCCTAGTCCTCAGGTGAGCATCAATCCATATTTGTTGTATGGTTGCTAGTTTCATTTAACATTTCTGACTTATTTTTTGCACAGAGACAGCGTTCACGACGCATCAATGCTGAAGATTTTAACATCTTCACCACTCCACGGAAGCTCATTAGCTCTCTTCAGTATCTTGATGTTGAGTTAGATCATTCAGACATCCAAAGTCCAATAGTGGGAAGCGGGAGAGAGGAAACCATAGGATCTCGCAAGAATCCAAAACTCAGAAGGCGATTTCCAACCATGGTGGAAACAATGTCATCAACTGTCACATTTAGTGACGTCACACCTCAAACTCAGATGATAACAGGTAAGAAGAAGAAGATGAGCTATGTCAAATTGGTTATTGCGGTATCTTTTGTTGTGGTGGCTCTCTTTACAACCGTGATATTGATGGTGAATCAAGATGATGATGTTGGTTACAACACTGTTCCTACATGATTCACCTCTTATTGGTGATCAGTTTAATTCTAGTGTAGTTTAGCTATCCAATTACGCGTTGGTTGTTTGTAAGGAACTCTATAAAAAAATTTCTACTTTTGTTCTCATTTTGTTTTGTATGAAAATCTGTTGAATCAAACAAAATTAGTTTAAATATGTGGTGCAAATGGTGGTTTACAAAATGAACAAGTTGAATAGATTAAATATGGGTTGCCGTTATATTTTCTCATGTACTATACGTTTTCTCATGCTATCATCATGAATTTTTTTGTTTTTTGAAATATAACATTAAAATAAAAGATTATAAGTTGTATATTTTTTTTAAATGAATAATGTAACTAAAATTATTAATAAAATTAAGGTTACTTACTAGTTGAAAAACACCCCAATTCCTCTCACAACCGGTAGCACTACAAGCTCTGCTGGAATAAACGCTAGGCGCTAGTCGGGCGGAGGGTACGGGCCTAGCGCCTAAGCGGGAAATCGGAGTTTAATCGGATTTTAGTCCGGGCGGGATTTTTTTATATTATTTTTAATATTTTTATAAATTTTATATAATGTTAGTATGTTTATAGAATATATTGTTATAATCTTATGTTAAAATTTTATTATGTTTATAATGATCCATATATTGTGAAATCTAGCTAAGTACTTGCATTTTAAAAAGGCATATCATATAATTATATAAAGATCAAATTCACATCAATCCAAAATACAAAAAAAAGAAGTCCAAAATTAAAAAAGCATATATTGTGTTTTGTGTCTTTTATTTTTTTCCTTGGGCTTTTACAAGTTTTGGCCCAAAACGTTTTTAAAAACAGATTAATGGGCCAAACCGATTTTCTAATAAATCGGATCAACGGTCAAAAGGCGGATAAGGCGGCGATTAGGCGGATAAGGCGGCGATTAAGCGGAGCAGCGCCTAGAGTAGCCGAGCAGGAGTTAGTCGCGGCGGTCAGTGTCCTTCCAGCGCCGCGGTGGACGCCTAGGCGGCTGGGCGGCCGCCGTTTCGAACAGGGAGAGTAGCCGAGCAGGAGTTAGTCGCGGCGGTCAGTGTCCTTCCAGCGCCGCGGCGGCTGGGCGGCCGCCGTTTCGAACAGGGACTACAAGTGAGGCTAAGAACTTTTATGGCAAATTTCTTGAGGTTTGGAGTTGAAGATCCATAAGAAGACCACCATTCCACTATTAAAATAAAACAATCATTAGCTTTTATTAAAAGAATTAAATTATCAACATGTAGATGTGAGACTCGAGAATTATTACCTGGTGATTTTATACCTCGGTGCCTTATTGCCATAGAATGACCAAAGAGACCTGTAGCATTTTTAAATGCATCCAACTCAGATATTATCTTGTCTTGAGACTCAATTTCTGGAACCAACCTTCCAATGCAGTCATACAAACCTTGCAAGACTTCCTCAGAACCTACATCATCAGGATTTCCATATTGGATCTTTGGATTTAAAAAGTAGCCAGCTGCATGCAAAGGTCGATGAAGTTGACACCCCCATCTTCTGTCAATGATTTCAAATGCCGTTTTGTAGTTTTCTTCTCTCAGATTAAAAGACCTCATAATTGCCTCCTTAGCCCGATCCATGGCTGCATATATGTATCCCATAGGAGGTTTTCTCTCTCCATCAACCATTCGAAGAACTTGTACCAGAGGACTTGTCAACTTCAGAGCGTGTAAAACATTCTTCCAAAAGTTTTTTTGCAAAATAAATGTTCTTACTTTCTTTCCTCCTTGTTTTGGCCACTTGGAATTATTCCATTCTTCAGAATGAACCATCTTCCTCAACTTGTCCTTTTGCTTGTGAAACTGTGCAAGCGTGATGAAAGTTGTTGCAAATCTTTTAATCGCCGGCCTATGCAAATTCATTTGATTTGTGAACTTCCTCATCATGTTCACAAGAGGAATATGAGTGTAAATATAACCATTCATGAATATGCACTTTTGTATTGCACTCTTCACACTTGCTATTTTTCCAATATCTTCAAGCATTAGATTAATGCAATGTGCCACACATGGAGTCCAATAAAGATTTGGTCTTTTCGCTTTGAGTAATTTCCCTGAAAATATTTATTTACCAATAAAATAAATAGATTTAATAAATAAAATAAATTTAATAAATAAAATAAATTTAATAAATATTAAAACCTTTAAAAGATAAATTATAATTCTTACCGGCTTTCACATAGTTTGATGCATTGTCTGTGACCACTTGAACGACATTTTCCTCTCCAACTTCCTCAACCATCTCATCAAGCAATTGAAATAACAATGTGGCATCTTTGACGACTTCTGACACATCCATAGATTTGATGAAAACAGATCCCTTTGGAGAGTTTACAAGAAAATTAACTAAATCCTTCTGAACAACCGAATCACGCCATCCATCAGACATGATTGAACAACCTTTAGATGCCCACTCTTTCTTGTGCTCCACTATTTGGCTATGAGTGTTGTCTACTTCTTTCTTAAGTAAAGGAACTCTTAGCTCATGCATGGTTGGTGGCTTTAATCATGGACCATACTGTCCAACTAATTCAAGCATCTCTCCAAAACTTTCTAAAGTAGCTGCGTTAAATGCAAGACCAGAATCATAGAAAAACCTAGCAATAGCTCTACAAGTCTTCTCCCTTAGTTCCTTATCACAAGCTCCAAATATTCCTTTCCTTTCCTTTCTAGCATTCAATAAATCTGGAGGTGTAGAAGTTACAAACCTGTCAAGTGGACCTTTGTGTCGTGGCTTTTTAAGTTGTGGAGGATGGCCTTTGTTTGTTGGCTCACAATTCATCTCTTCCCCATCATCATAATCGTCAAATTCTTGAGGTGGTGGCATCATTTGAGTAGAAGCTTTAAGTTCTGCCTTTTTCATCATAAATGATCTTATTTCTTCCCTAACATGCTCCGGACAATTTGAGCATTTATTCGCATTCCTAAAACCTCCAACCAAGTGTTGTTTGTGACGAGTAATTCCTCCACAAGTGATCTTACTACAAAACTTACAAGTCCATTTGTTTCTGTCGGTGGGATGTGGAGTGCCATATTTTCTTCCCGGATCAATTTCATTTGTTGTTTCTTCGTTTGAGATTGGATTAGACATGGGTTAAAAGAACCTTATCACTGATAAAAAAACCAAAAAAAATGTCACCACTTTATCCGAATATTACACTAGAGTAATTCAAAAAATGTCACAACTTCGTCCGATTATTAAACTACAGTTCATCAAAATTATTAAACGAGAGTACTTAAATTAGACAAAAAAAAAAACAAAAATATTACCTTCGTAGCTACGTCTCCGTGAAATCAAATAGTAAAAGATGTGTCTTCGTGAAATCAAATACCACAAACGGCGTTGGAGACGGTTGGACACGTCTTGATATGTTGACAAATAAAAAATCATTTGTTTGTAAGTGTGAAGGCCGAAGGAGTGTGACAAAAATGGATTATTGGGGACTGGTTTTGACAAGAATGAAGGGGTGTGAAGCTCGTGACTTGGGGATTGGTTTTAAAGGTTAAAGAAGATGAGAGGGCACAAAGTTAGGTTTTTTTTTAGCTTTAAATTTTGCACAATAAGGAAGTATTGAAGTAATTAAAGATTTTATAAATAAAATCAAAGATTTTTGATTACATCGTTTGGTTTAAAAAGTAAACTATACTAGTACAAAATATTTTGTTCCCTTCTTGCGCCATAAGCCATTGTTGCCCACGCCTTACGCAACGATCGCTTCGGCAATAGCTCACATGTGGCGCGCGCATCATGGATTTCGCCTCGCCTCCAGGTCATGTTGCCCTCTTCTCCTCGCCTCGCTGCGCTACGCGCCATGGCGCGCTATTTAAAACCAATCATGTAAGTATCAAAGTTTCTAGAAGAAAAGCTATATCACTTTTTAATTCAAACCCATTAAATAAAATTTAATCAAAAAACAAAAAAATATCAACTTCTACATATTTTGTTACGTTCAACTTTTGTTCCTCTACTATTTCGGGGTTGAACAAATTTTGGCTGAAAATAGTATATTTCAAATTTTAGGTGGGTGCCACGAAAATTTGGCTGAAAATAAATGTAAGATAAATAGTGACTTTTTGGATTAACAATATTAAAAGATGCATTCAACTCATTCAACTCTTGATTTTGTGTCAACCATTTGCACCCGTAGCTAGAGAAAGATGATATCTCTTTTTTTTTTGTCACAACCAAATTTTTATTTATTTAAGAAGAAACATCCAATACAAGAGCCGATTTAGCAAGCAATTTGTATCGACATTATTCAAATGCAGAATAATCGAGAAACACATATAAGAAAATGAAGAAGAAATTTATCTGATGTCTTCTAGCAATCCAAAGATATCATAATACATGGCTGAAGAGATTATGAGGTTAATAAGCTGGAGAGAGTCAGATAGAACTTGAACATCATCAAACCCGTTAGGTTTAAGATGCGCTTCTCTCATAGCCCAACCTTCAGCCATCAACGTTGATGCTACAGAACCTTGCGCCCTTTGATTAATTAGCTGATTTAAAAACAGCTCCATTTGATCTTACAATCCAAGTCTGTCCACTTTTACAAGTTGCAGCATTCTAAGCTGCATCTACAAAACAAGAGTAACTCCAACGCCTTTGAGGAGTTGTTTGTGTTGTCGTTGGTCTCTTTGGTTATGTTTACTGCTCCAATGCATCATTCCATGCTTTATTGTCCATTATAGCTTTAGCGAATACTTCAATCCGGTAAAAAACTCTTTCCGCAAATATCAAGTTGTTCCTACCTGACCAAATCTTCCAGCAAATCCAGGGGAATAAAGAGATAGTTGTAGCAGTCGGAGGTGAAGTAGTCATATTCCTTGAGCATGAGATGAACTCGAGTAAGGAGGTACTCAAACTAGTAGGTGTTCTCCGAATTGGTGTTGCTGCCCATACTTCTCTCGCAAATGTGCAATCCTTAAAAACATGAAGAGTAGATTCAGGTTCTCCACATCGAGGAAAAGCGTCAAGCTGTGCTTCCCCTCTTCGAGCAAGGTTTTCTCTAACCGAAAGTGCATTTTTTGCTATGCGCCACAACAAATTACGGACTTTAGCAACTGTTTTTGCCCGCCAAACTAGCCCTTGCCAATTGAACTCCTTTTCCGCTTGCGGTAGTATCACTATATTGCTGAGACCGTAGCCTGATCTTGTTGAGTACTCTCCACTCTTTACTGGAAACCATGCTAAGGAGTCATTTCGAGTCATTTCGTCTTGTAGAGTTCGGTGGTAAAAATCGAATTATATCCTCATATTGAGGAATCACTTGTCGTATTTATATAATAAAGATGATATCTCTTATATGTATCTTATATAATAAAAAGGGTTCCTGCTACGAGAAATTCAAATTCTTCACAATGAATTCTTTGAAATGTAACATAACTATTAGCTTTACTCATAAATGACATTCAAACATAATTGTGAAAATTGAATAGTTATAAGTATGGGGATTACAAATAACTACACAATTTTGTAACGTTTGGTCCTAAATTCTAACACTAAATTGCATCAAATACAATTGATACAAAATAAATTATTCACAATGAATTCTTTATAATATAACATAACTCTTAGTTTTACTCATAAATGACATTCAAACATAATTTTGAAAGTTGAATAGTTATAAAACGTTAAATATGTCTTTATTATATACTAATTTTATCATTAAATAATAGTTGCTCAGAAATACAAATTTCCTACAAATAGTATAAGACGCACATCTCACTAATCATCCTATTGCAAGTTTTCATATAAATTGGTAAATAATAACATTTTCTTTTGTAATTCAACCAATGGTGTTTCAATATTATTATTATTTTGTCACTTTTATAAGAGGTTGTGAAGAGGATATGACGTGCACAAAGAAACCCTACTCACGGTCAATCATCTGTGTTACTTTAGAGGTCTTTCAAAAGAAGCAAGTAGGGAAGTCCAAAGTTTATAATGCAACAAGAGAAAATGCACTACGGCAGGTTTTCTTTGCCGAAAACATTCACTATATCAATCTATATAATCAGAAACTTTGATTGACTCAAAATAAATTTCATATTCTTGCATAGAGATGAAGAAAACAAGCAATAAAAATTAGGACGAGGAGAAGGCAAAGACAATGGAGTATGCTTCAAAGAAACATAAGTCTCATGTGAACAAGGCTGCTAAGTTGGGTGGTGGTGGAGGTAGACGTTGAATGGTATAAATTTCATATTCTTGCATAGAGATGAAGAAAACAAGCAATAAAAATTAGGACGAGGAGAAGGCAAAGACAATGGAGTATGCTTCAAAGAAACATAAGTCTCATGTGAACAAGGCTGCTAAGTTGGGTGGTGGTGGAGGTAGACGTTGAATGGTATAAAGTAATCATTCATCTCTTTCTTCACTTATCTTATACAATTTATTCCATGTCCATTATACTTTAAAAATGTTTGATTATTATTGTAAAATTTCTATATATATATATATATATATATATATATTTTTGAATTTTGAAAATTTTACGATATAATTTTTTGTCATACATTTTAAATTATATGGATTTGTACATTTTTTTTATAGATTTGTACATTTGATGTGTTTTCACAAAAGTTCGACTTCACTTTTTCACAAAGAGTTTCATATTAAGGTTAATGCACAATGTTGAGAAAAAACTATGATCATTAACAAATTTTATTTATTTATTATAGTTATTCTAACCAATGCTCCATTAATAAGAAACCAAACTATGTATTTCAGAAACAAAAATGAAGAATAAAATATAAGCCAAATGCCAATAATAGTAATAAGAAGCAGCAAATAAAATACAAAAACAATGTAATTCTATAGTTACTTGTGACACTAATATATTTTAGTGTATTTATTTTACATATAGATTAATACAAATTTTATACTATATATAAAATAAAAATCACATGTCATTTTACCATACTTATCGAAACAAAAAATAATAATAATTAAATACACAACACAACTGACGCATCGCATGGGCAACTATCTATTAATATAATATTTGAGAAGTCACTTTGAGGCAATGGAACTCATCTAGGCTATCGTTGGGATGTACAACTTCAAGTTTGCCCTGAAAATATTTAAATTACAGATATACCCACCCTTGGCACTGTCAATTTGACGGATATACCCACCCTTCGGATTTTCATTATTCGAATTTAATATTAAAAGCATTCGATAGTGAAAAAAAAATTAAATAGAAATTAATAATGTGAAATCATGATAAATTATTTTTTACGTTTTTAGAAACAATAGAAATTAAAATCATCCGATAATAGTGATATTAGGGATATATTCCTTATATAACTTATTTAAAAAGGTTATAGCTCTGAATCTTTACTAGGTTGATCTGTTGGATTGGACGGATGCGAGGGGGCGGAACTCTAGTTTATCCAAACAGGTTTCAATCCTCCGAAAACTAGAGACAGAAGCATCAAACAATCCTTAAATAAAGAACTTCATTTCTTCATTAAAAACTTCACGGGTTACTTCTGCTGCTCGCTGACAAAGAATTTTCTTTTTGCGTGTCTCTGCACCATGATCATATTGTTTCTTCTTACGCCTCGTCAACCCAGAGACATGGTTCTCCTCATCACTAAGATGTGCAACGTCATGCACATCTTCTGTAACCTCTCCCTCGCCGTTGACATCATTCTCTTCCACATTCTCAATATTGTCTCCTTCTTCATCATCATGTTCAACACTTTCCCAAACATGATCTCCAAAATGTTTCCCAGATTTGATCATATCATTAATATGATCCACTTCACTATTGTTGATTTCATTAGGCCATCCAAATTATGCATCCTCAATGACATCATTTCCTGAATAAGAAATGAATGGATAAACAGTAGCCTACAAAAAAAAAATCATTGTAGATAATAAGAAAGATTCAATAAAGAAAGATTCCAGTTAACCAAATCATTCACGTGATGCGTAAATCATTCATGATAATGAAAAAAATATAGTCTACGTGATGCTTGATAAAATAATTGTTAAAAGCTCACTTTCTACAGTAATTAATATCTAATCCTTGATAAAATATGCATTATTGAAACAGAAGCATCGACTCACTCCAAGAGCAAAAGAACAATCACAACCATAAATATGAAAACACGATTTGAGAGAGATTAAATAATGGTGCAGGATGATAAACATATTAAGTGATGAAAAATCAGTCATAAGTTTCAGCTTCTCTAAACCAAATTAACAACTTTTGGCTTCTTTTTACTCACTATTCTAACAACAAATCAATCCACACTTTGAGTTTCTTTTTACTATATACTCTAACTACAAATAAATCCTGACTGTTAGCTTCTCCAAACTAAATTAACAACTTTCAGCATTTATTAAACATTAAAATAAATTTGTATACTCACATTTGACTCATTTTTCTGTAAATGTGCTCTCGAGAAAGATGATGTCCTTATATGATACATTCGCAGCGCCTTTCCAATTAAAACAACGAGGAGATCCAGTCATTTCACTATCAATCTTTTTCCCAAACAATGATCCTAAGTCTGGATTTGCTTCCACCACCCATATCTGAAATGCATATGAGAATCTATCCAAAACATAGCTTCTGGTTTTTGTCAAAGCATATCTTGCATGTGTTGATAATAGAACTTAGTAGATGATCAGAATCTTTAAGACCCAGGGATAATTACAAATGTTACGAAGATCCATTACCATCTTGATGTATAAATGATCGATGTTTTTCGTTTCACCCGTAGCCATGACCAACCCAACAATCACACAAATATAAACCAAACGGGGTTTATCCTTCAGATTCCACTTCTTAACACTATATATGTCACCCAGCAGCTTCTTTATGGAAACCTTCCCATTTCTCTTAAGAAATTTACTCCAGAACCCTTTATAATCTTCCCATTTAGCATAATCACAACTCCCATCATCAGAATACTTGAGTCCAGTAACTCCACAAAACTCTTGTAGTGAAAATCTAAAGGGCTTCTGATACGAATATCATGAGCAACAAGGAGAACGTGGAGGATACATTGCTTGTACTCGTTGGACCAGTGACGAGAGCTAAAGCTAAGAGGATCAAAGAGGTACTTAATGGGCTGATTCAAGAGCTTTTGAGCAAGGAGAAAAACCATAATTATTTTGAGAAGGAAGTACATCAAGTCTAGCCCACTTTGAGCCTAATTCAAGTCGAAGAAAGCCCAAAATAAATGTGTCAACTTTGTGGCCAAGAAGAATAACGAAAATGAAGGTCAAAAGTCATTTTGAGGGAAAGGGAACACCAAAAGTTGAATTCTCATTCAACTTACTATCTTTATTTCTTTTAGTTTTCAAGACAATTTAATTTATATCTTATCTTTCAAGTTTATTTTATTTTATAATCATGTAATCTCCATTGGAGAAAGACATCCAACTTTTTATTAAAAACCTTTTCTTTTGAGAGTGATTCTCATTTGAGTTCCTTGTGAACTTTTCGATCGTTGGGTGTGAGATCCAAACGATCAACTGGTTTATCAAGTGTTCTCCATCACACTTGTGTGGCCATTCACTGACCGAAGAGTGTAGAAGCGTGTTAAGTTGAGTATTGGGTCTTTAGTTTAATATACGTTTGGTTCGTGCTCCGCGGGTTCTTTATTCGGACATTTCCACCGCCTTGTTTCTTTGGAGCGTGTTAAGTCGAGTATTGGGTCTTTGGTTTAATATACCTCTGGTTCGTGCTCTGCGGGACCTTTGAAGTCGAGGATTATCCTTCTACCATGCTAGAGACTAACTCCTTGGAAAATTTCCGCATTATTAGGTTTTGGAAGTGAGTTTCACGACCGGATCCGTATCATTTGGTATCAGAGCAAGGATCTCTACGTTTGGTAATATTATTCTATCATCTTTTCATCTTCTCATCTATATTCTACCTTTTCACCTCCTTTTCTTCTAAATCAAGTTTCTTATTATATTTTTTCGTAACCAGTAACAAAAAAAAAAGAAACAAAAAAAAATATATATAAGAAGTTCTGGTTTGGTTTTGCATTCTAAAATTTCTTATCTCATTTTTTGTGTAACAAGTCGCTCGTACACCAACATTTGTACACCATTCATGTACACCACTCATGTACATCAACTTCCATACACCGGACGTGATTTCCAGACTTCACCAGACTTGCTTTCTAGACTTCACCAGACTTCACTAGACTTCACCAGACTTCACCAGACTTCACTAGACTTCACCAAAACTTGCTTTCCAGACTTCCCCAGACTTCCCCAGACTTCACCAGATTTCACCAAACTTCGCCAGACTTCACCAGACTTCACCAGACTTGATTTCCAGATTTGACCAAACTGGACGAGACTTCATTTTTCGACTACTTTAACACCTTTTGAGTTTTCTATCTCTTTGGTTTGATCTTTTGATATACTTTGGGGAAAACATTCTAAAGTTTTGGTTAGTTCTATAAGAACTCTTTGGGAGATCACAAGAGAGGAAAAAAAGTCAGATTGAGTGAAACACTTGTTGAGCAAAACACTTGAGAGATTGTGAGGAATTTTTTTATCTTCTAACGGTTGTTTTGCAGGTTTAAAACATGTCTAATCACAAAGAAAACAATGGCAATAACAATGGTGATGGAGAAGATCAACCAGCTGCCCTTCCAAACCTTTAAATGCAAGCCTTAATGGGAGAGATGTGATGGTTGATGAGGATTGAGATGGATGCAGTTCATGAAAGATTGGACCGGGTGTGAGAGGAGGTTCAACAAAGGCATCCACAAAATTTTTCTAATCCACCAAGGAGAGAAGTAGAAGAGTTCCGGGCACCAAGAGATTATGAGGTTGAAGACTATAATAGTCTAATGGTAATTCATCTATGGGGAGCCGTAGGAGACCTAGATGTGCTAGAGAAGCAAGGGATCGAGTTGATGATAATTTGGGGAATATTAAGTTGAAGATTCCTATATTCCATGGGAAGAACGATCTAGATGTATATCTAGAGTGGGAGAAAAAAATTGAGTTGGTTGTTGGTTTGCAAAACTACTCCGAAATGAGGAAGGTACGCGTTGCAGTGATATATCATGGTTTTTACCCACTTTCAACCCTGATATAAGTCCTTTTACTGAATCTTTTCTGTAGTTTTAGAGTCTTTTCAAGATGTAGGCACATCTGGAGCTAAATTGAAATTATGGAAGCTTTTGAAGCATATTGGAGCTGAAGCAGTTCGGAGAATTGAGCTCAGTATCGATCGAAACCTATGAAATATCGATAGACACCATTGTTTGGGAGAGACTCGATTAAAGATCTCAGCATCGATCGATACCATTCACAGTATCGGTCGATACCAATAGTCAGAACGCGCATTCTCCAGAAGACCCGAAGAAAAACAAAAGTTTTCCTTATTATTTCCAATGAACTCCAAAGCGTGTTTTTAGCTATATAATTAGGTTTTTCAGCCTCCAGGACCTAGACTTGATTTATGGTGACAGAGTATTCTTGCAATTGAGTTTTGGGAGAAGAACCTTGAACCCTCTTTGTATTCTTACTCTATTTTACATTATGATATCTATATTAAATCTGATTTACTTGTTAGGGAATATCTATAGAGTTTTTCACCTATACTTGAGATTAATGCTTATTCTAGCCTCGCGAACTAGAATCTGATGTTAGGTTGATTAATTGACACGAAAGTGTGATTAGTTTCATGAACTAGTGTTTGGTGAGCAAAAGACCTATTCACAAAGAAATTTGGTTTAGGATTTTGTGAACAATTGAACTTGACCGTTAATGCTTGTTTAGATTTATAGAATTTGCAAAGAAATTTGGAATTCTAGGTTTAGACATAGATAGTCTTCGCAACGACAGTTGGTTTACTTTACATCTGTGTTTCAAGTTCAAGAGCGGAGCTTATTTCATTCTTGACATTTGATTAATTTGATTGATAATTCTGATTTGCCTGCAAACTTTCCTAACCCTAGCGTTTTTCCCACTGATTTACTACTTTGTTTTATTTGTTTTGTTATCCTTGATTACATTTATTTAGCTTAGCTTAATTCATATTCTGAGATTTATTGAGTGAACATCTTGAGTCTTTGTGGTTCGACCCCTAGAATACTACAACTACTACTTAGATACTTTAGGGTATTATATTTGAGCATATCAAATGTTGGCGCCGTTGCCGGAGACTCTAATTTCACCATTAGATTCGGTTTAGACTTTCGACTAAGTTGTTGAGCATCGATCGACACCCTTCAGGTACCGATCGATACTCGGTTTTAAAATCTGTCACTTACGCGGCTTGATTTCTGTGTTTCAGGTGTATGCAACATCTATAGACCAGACGAACCAAGAACAAGCAGTTGCCAATCTATCTAACAAAGAGCTAGCTGAATTAGAGCGTACAATCAGAAAGCAAAAGAAACAAGTAGAGATGAACAATCCGATTGTGCTCGCTCGTGACGAAACTGGGGTTTTGAGAGATCAGGAAGGTCACATGTGTGACGCGCAAGGACAGAAAATTGATGCAAAAGGAAACATTGTTGCACCTGCACCGGTAGCTAATGAGGTTATCCCACCAGCTGTACGTGGGAATGTTGGGAATGCTCTGGTTAATCGCGCCAGAACACTTGGGGAATACAACAGACCAGATCAGTTCTATGTAAACCGGTCCGCGATTCGTATTCCAACTTTTTAGAGAAACGACTTTGAGCTGAAGCATGCGTACTACACTCTTGTAGGCCAGCACCCTTTTCATGGTCTTTCTCATGAGCATCGCATGGATCGTATCGAGAGGTTCAAAGATTTGGTCACCAGTATCAATTACAATGGAGTGCCCAATGAGTTCCTCTTCTGTAAGCTCTTCCCATACTCTCTTGGTGGAGATGCAGCTTACTGGTTGAAGCAGTTGCCTCCTGGTTCTCTGACTACTTGGGAGGAGACTAAGAATGCGTTTTTGAACAATTTCTATGATGATGATTCAAGTCTGATTTTAAGTCAGAGAGGAGGATTCAAGTCTGATTTTAAGTCAGCGAATTTTAGAGCAAACTCATTTGCTCAGAAACCGTTTCAGAACAATGGGTACACTCGCACCTATGGAAATTCATCTTACCAGACACCACCTCCCAAGACTCAGGAAAGCAAAGTTGAAACTATGCTTGAACAGATTCTTGAAGGGCAACAAAAGATGACTGTCGATTTCAATGGAAAGATAGATGCCTTGTACACTGATCTGAATGGAAAAATTGAGGCTCTGAACATTCATCAGAAGAAGCTGGAAACTCAGGTCGCCCAGACTGCAGAGATAGTTAAAAGACAGGATGGTTTCCTTCCTGGAAAAACAGTGAATCCAAGGGAGCACGTTCATGCAATTACCTTGAGAAGTGGAAGAGAGGTTACTCCGGGGTTGAAGAAAACCTACTCTCCTAAGCAGCTCGTCGATCTTGCTGGAGATGACGACTATGAGATTCCTGGAATTGCCCCAATATCGATCGATACTCACCCAGTATTGATCGATACTCACCAGTATCGGTCGATACCACTCAAAATTGATCGCTGCCCGTTCAACACTCTACAGGACCAGTTGCACAACCACGAGTATCGATCGACCCCCCCCCCCCCCCGGTATCGATCGATACCAGTCCAGAACTCGATCAGAAGCAGACCACATGACATGTTGGGAGAGTCTATGTCCCGAAAATACCTTTCCCTCAACCCCCTGCCAAGTCTAAGAAGGAAATTGAAGAGGCAAGATGCAAGGTGATGTTGGAAAAGTTGGTTGTTGAACTCCCTTTCGTCGATGCTATCATGACTTCACCAGCTTTCAGAAGGTACATCAAGAGGATGGTTTCGAGCAATGTGAATCTTGAGGAAGGGGTACTAAGAATCACCCACGAGTGCAGTGCAATTCTTCTCAACAAGATCCCAGAGAAACTACCAGACCCTTGAAGTTTTGTATTGGATTGCATAACCTCATGCCGTATTCAGTAGCTAAGAGAATGGGGATGACAGACTTCACACCTACTAGAATCTCCCTGATCCTAGCTGATCGCTCAGTCCGATTTCCCGAAGGATTGCTTGAGGACGTTCCGATTACGGTTGGAGATTGCTTGGTCCCAACTGATTTCATAGTCCTAGAGTACGACGCTGAGCCAAGAGATCCGCTGATTTTAGGCAGACCCTTTCTAGCCACAACAGGCGCCCTGATTGACTGCAAGAATGGGAGAATATCCCTCAACATTGGTGATCTGATTATGACCTTCAACATGGAAAGGATGATGAAGAAACCAACCATAGATGGCCAGACATTCTTCATCGACACCTTCAGTGAATTATCAGATGAGTACTTCATGAGATTACACCCTGAGAATCCTTTGGAGAGAACGTTGGTTTGCTCAGCTGAGACAGACATAGTTCCCACTGAGGTTGCTGCTGGTTATGCCACGATCCTTGACAAGAATACTGAGGCATCGATCGATACTACAGAGAGCATTGATCGACACCACCTGTTTCTTCCCGAGGAGCTGGTCATCTCTCGTGCCAGATCAGATTCGTTCGGCGATTGGAGTGAGGAGAGAGCTCCTAAACTCGATCTTAAACCACTCCCTGCTAGTTTGAGGTATGTTTTCCGTGGCCCTAACTCTACATACCCAGTGATTGTAAATTCTTCCTTAAACAACGCAGAGGTCGCCTTACTGCTGAGCAAGCTGCGCAAGTATCACAAAGCTCTCGACTATTCTTTTGATGACATTTCAGGTATATCACCAGATCTGTGCATGCATCGGATTCATCTGGAGGACGAATCGAAAGCCTTGATCGAGAATCAGAGGAGGCTTAACCCGAATTTGAAAGAAGTGGTCAAGAAAGAAATCATGAAACGTCTAGAAGCAGGAGTCATCTATGCCATCTCTAATAGCAGTTGGGTCTGTCTAGTTCATGTTGTTCCTAAGAAAGGAGGATTCACGGTGGTAAAGAATGAGAAAGATGAGCTGATTCTGACGAGAATAATCACTGGGCATCGCATGTGTATCGATTACAGGAAGCTGAATGCGGCGACAAGGAAAGATCATTTCCCATTACCATTCATTGATCAAATGCTGGAGAGGTTGGCTAGTCACCCATACTACTGCTTCCTGGATGGATACTCAGGCTTTTTCCAGATCCTTATACATCCAGATGATCAAGAGAAGACGACGTTCACTTGTCCCTACGGCACGTTCGCCTACAGGAGGATGCCTTTTGGGTTGTGTAACGCTCTAGCCACCTACATCTGTGAAAGACATTCGAAGTTTCCTTGGTCACGTCGGGTTCTATCGCAGATTCATTCAGGATTTCTCCAAGTTAGCTCGTCCACTTACTGCTCTTCTATGTAAGGATGTCACCTTCGATTTTACACCAGAATGTCTCGTCGCGTTCGAAATGATAAAGCGTTGGTTACTGCTCCTATTGTTCAGCCACCAGATTGGAACTTCCCTTTTGAGATCATGTGTGATGCAAGCGATTTCGCAGTTGGATCAGTTCTGGGACAGAGGAAAGACAAGAAGCTTCATGTCATATACTACGCCAGCAGAATACTGGATGACGCTCAAAAGAACTACAGTACCGCAGAGAAGGAGTTACTTGCTGTTGTGTTCTCTTTTGAGAAATTTTGTTCTTATCTGATAGGGAGTAAGGTGATCGTCCATACAGACCATGCTGCTCTTAAGTACCTGTTGCAGAATAAGGATCTGAAACCTCGTCTGTACCGATGGGTTCTACTGCTCCAAGGGTTCGACATNCAGTATCAAATACAATGGAGTGTCCAATGACTTCCTCTTCTGTAAGCTCTTCCCATACTCTCTTAGTGGAGATGCAGCTTACTGGTTGAAGCAGTTGCCTCCTGGTTCTCTGACTACCTGGTAGGAGACCAAGACTGCTTTTCTGAATAATTTCTATGATGATGCGAGATCAGAGGAGCTCAGGAACAAGATCTCCCAGCTTTCTCAAGGAGCGACTGAGGCATTCAAGGCCGCCTGGGTTCGATTTCGATCTTATCAGAGGGACTGCCCTCACCACAGTTTCTCGCAGGTTCAGTTATTGGGTATCTTCTTCAGAGGTATCGATTGGAGGTATCAGATGGCTTTAGACGCTGCAAGCAATGGAAACTTCAACACTAGGTATCCCGAGGACGCTTATGTGTTGATTGAGAATTTGGCATCCAGAAACAGTACCAAGAATGCAGATTTCGAGAGGAAGAAGCAGAATGGCAATGTTGATGGATTGCAGATTGCTGAGGTACATGCAAAGCTAGATTCAATTCACAATTTGTTGATGGGTAAGCAGCAGAAGGCAGTGCATTTTGCTGAGGAAGTCGAGAACAACGGTGAAGGTGAAGCAGAGAATGTTAACTACGTCGGCGGTAATGGTTTTCAGAATTCGTCGTACAACCGGGGTTTCACCGACAACTCTCAAAGGGGAGGATTTAAATCTGATTTCAAGCCTACAAATTTCGGAGCAAACTCCTTTGGTCAGACGCCATTTCAGAACAGTGGGTACACTCGCACCTATGGGAACTCATCCTAGTAGACACCACCGCCCAAGACTCAGGAAAGCAAGGTGGAGACTATGCTTGAACAGATTCTTGAAGGGCAACAAAAGATGACTGTTAATTTCAATGGAAAGATGGATGCCTTGTACACTGATCTGAATGGAAAAATCGAGGCTCTGAACATCCATCAGAAGAAGTTGGAAACTCAGGTCGCTCAAACTGCCGAAACAGTTAAGAGATATGATGGTTTCCTTCTAGGAAAAACGGTCAATCCAAGGGAGCATGTTCATGCCATTGCTGTGAGAAGTGGAAGAGAATTCACTCCAGGTTTGAAGAAGACCTCCTCTCAAAAGCAGCTCATCGACCTTGCTTCTGATGATGACGATGAGATTCTTGCAACCTCCCCAGTATCGATCGATACTCACCCAGTATCGATCGATACCCCTCAACATCGATCGTTGCCAGTTCAGAGTGCTGGAGAACAAGTTGCAAAACCACAAGTATCGATAAATACTACCCCTGTATCGATCAACACCAGTCCAAAAGTCGACCAGAAGCAGGCTACAAGACATGTTGGGAGAGTCTATGTGCCAAAGATTCCTTTCCCTCGACCTCCTGCCAAGTCTAAGAAAGAAATAGAAGAGGCCAGATGCAGGGAAATGCTAGAGAAGTTAGTCGTTGAGCTTCGTGTTGTAGATGCTATCAAGACTTCACCAGCTCTCAGGAGGTATGCTAAGAGGATGGTTACCAATGGTGTGAGTTCTGAGGAAGCAGCACTGCTCACAAAAGACATCAGTGAAATCCTCTTGAAAAGACAGTCTGAAGGAAAGAGAGGAAGGTGAAAATCTCTGAACATGTCAGTGCTATGATTCAGAGTAGGATTCCAGAGAAGCTACCTGATCAAGGAAGCTTTGTACTAAAATGTTCCATATCAACTAAAAGGTTCCCTCATTCTCTATGTGATCTTAGATCTAGCATTAACCTGATGCCTCTCTCTGTTGCTGAAAGCCTTAGGATGACCAATTTTGTTCCAACAAAGATCTCTCTCATCTTAGCTGATAGATCCAAAAATTTTCCCGAAGGTGTTTTAGAGGATGTTCTACTAATGATCGAAGGCTGTATGATTCCCACAGACTTTGTGGTTTTAGAATATGTTGAAGAACCTCAGGATCTTCTTATCTTGGGAAGATCATTTTTGGCAACAGCTAGTGCGACCATTGATGTGAGAAAGGGACAGATAAAGCTCGATTTGGGTGATGAAGTCATGAGTTTTAACATGGACAAGCAGAGGAGGAGACCTACCATTGATGGACAGACCTTTTCGGTAAAGATATCCATTGATGAGGACCCAAACACAGAGCTTTCACAAGACATTACTGCTGGGGATGTCAAAGCGTTGGATGCTACTGAGCAAATGAGCAAACTAGTTGTTCAAGAAGATTTGGTTGAGAGCTCTGACAAGAGTGATGTACCTAAGGATTGGAGTGAGGAGTGTCTTTTCAGTACCATTAGGCTCAAGGAAGAAGCCCCAATTAATGTCAGACTGCTGGAAAATGATGTCTTTACAATGGAGGCAAGGATTGCAGAGCTAAACTACAGAAAATGTGGTGTAATTCGAGTTTCAGACATTGCGTCAGTCAACACAGCATTATGCTCGCCATCTGATCCCAAGCAAAAACCTCCACCTCTCACACACCAGACACCTCGGAGAAATCAAAGGTACGCACCTTCTTTTTCTAATTCCAAACTACCTAATGTCATCAATCACATATTGCAATCTACTTCACACTTAAGCAAGCCGCGAGACTCTCGTCGAGTGCTTGTTGTTTCTTTTGATGACTGTGCAGGAAAACAAAGTATCCCACCCAATCTTCCATCCCGCCCTGCTGCTGTTCCTCACTTCCTTGGTAGACCACATGCAGTTAATGCTTACACACCACCTTGGATGAGACGTTTGTCACAGATGCATTCACTGTCTCTCCGCAAACCACCCGAGGCCTGAGCCCCGACACGGTCAAGCTAACGACATTAAACAAGCGCTTAGTGGGAGGCAACCCACTGGTGAGTCTGTACATACATTTTTATTTTGATTTTTCGTTTTGTTTTTGTCCTGTGTCTTCACGTGAACCAGGTCCAGACAAAGAGCATCGATCGACACCCTGAGAGTATCAATCGATACCGAAGCCAAAGGAGACTTATGCTGTTACGATACAAGCATCGATCGATACTCCCTCAGTATCGATCGATACCCATCCATTTCCCACGGTACTTTCGAGCCAGCTTTTCACCATTCTGTTCTTTTGTTTTCTTTTGCTTCCTCTAGGTTAGATAACATTGGGGACATTGTTGTTTAAGTCTGGGGGAGGTAGTTACTGACATTTGGGTTTGTTTTTCTTAGAGTCAGTCCTTTTGAGTCAAATTTTTGTTTTATTGAGTCAAAACCAGTTGGAGATTATGAACCTTTGCTTGATTTCATTGTTCTGACTTCGTTTTTGAGTAACTAATTGTCACAGAATCAGCTCTAAGATCGACTAATGAAAAATCCAAAGACTAACCAGTTGACTAGGAAACACCTATGTCTCCGGCAAAAATTTCTTCTAAATCCTGAGCCAAATCTTGCACTTCACTTCTGAGGTTGGTATTCACTGAACTTGATTCATCATTCATATCTGACATAGGAACCCATTTGTTTAAAAATTATGGTATACCTCTCCCTAGACATGTGTTGATACAGAATGTGCATAAAAGATGAAATGATTTCCGCCGAGTAGAGGGCTAGGAACATTTCCTCTGATCCCATTTTTCTACTTGGATAAGGAATGATCACACAAGAAATTGAAGCGAGGGGTAGGAACATTTCCAGTGACCCAATTATTCGCCTAAGACTTTTGATACTCTGAGAGGGGAGAACTGGGGATTCGGTGGCAAACACCATCAATACTCACGTCTCAAAACTTGATTTGTATATGCAAAGCTAAAAAAAAATAATAATAAAGAAAATAAAGAGAACATAAAAAGAAATAAGTCTGGGGGAGAGGAAAATAATACCAGAAGTATGCGATTTGGGTGGTTCCTTAGTCACGAAATCGTATGAGTAAGAATCTATAAGATTCCTGAATATCAACAGTGATGAACCGGCAATGAAGGATTTAGTATGATTGATGCTGTGAGATAATGTGTGGATAATGGGAGGCTGCGACTGTCTACGGAGAAGTACATGGAGGTCAGATCCGAAACTGTTTAGGTGATGATTGGGAGCTTGGGAAAGGAGTCATTTCAATATATCAAGAAAAGGTGAGTCTCTATGTTTTTCAAACCTCTTTCTCTGTTTGGTTTTCTGTTTGCTTGAGGGCAAGCAAAGACTAAATCTGGGGGAGTTGATATATCATGGTTTTTACCCACTTTTAACCATGATATAAGTCCTTTTTGTTGAGTCTTTTCAGTAGTTTTAGAGTCTTTCAGGTTCTTTTCAAGTTATAGGCACGTGTGGAGCTAAATTAGAGAATTGGAAGCTTTTGAAGCAATCTGGATTAAAACCGTTCGGGGAACTGAAGCTCAGCATCGATCGACACCTGCTGAGCATCGATCGATACCATTCATTTGGAAATGACACATTTAAAGATCCAGGTATCGATCGATACCAATAAAAGTATCGGTCGATACCCATGACTTCGCACATCAAGCCCCGAAGGATTAGCTAGAAGTTTTCTTTATTTTTCGAGATAACTCCTAAACGTGTTTTAGCTATTTAATTAGGTTTTTGAGCCTCCAAAAGGACACCTTGTGATTTCTGGAGACAGAGTATTCTGCAATTGAGTTTTTGGGAGAAGAAATCTTGAACCTTTTTTATATTTCTACTATATCTTATTTATGATATCTATTTTATTCATGATGTTTGTCTCATTCACCATGTCTGAGTAGATTCCTTGTTAGGACTAGGGTTGCTTAAAGGTATTTGATGAATTATTAGATCTGATTTAATTGTTAGGGATTAATCTATAGAGCTTTTCACCTAGACTTGAGATTAATGTTTATTCTAGCCTCGCGAACTAGAATCTGATTTTAGGTTGTTTGATTGGCACGAAAGTGTGATTGATTGTCTAATCTAGTATTTGGTGAGCAAAAGCCCTATTCGCAAAGAAATTTGGTTTAGAGATTTTGTGAACAATTGAACTTGACCGTTAATGCTTGTTTAAATTCATAGAATTTTGATATATCATGGTTTTTACCCATTTTTAGCCATGATATAGGTCTTGTTTTTAGAGTCTTTCTAGTGTTTTTGTAGTCTTTTTGAGTCTTTTCAGGTTTTGGCACGTTTGGAGCATAATTGGAGATATTGGAGCATTCTGAAGTTTGTTTTTGGCATTCGTTGAATAACTTCCCACCGTTGGATTGAGCTCAAATTTGGATACAAGATATATCAATGGATTAGCTTTCATTTGGAAGTGGTTTGAGGCCATTCTTACGGTGCGATCAAAAGTTATGCTAGTTTTCGTGAAGACAGTCCAGTCTGGCGAGCACAGAGTCCTGATATCGACCGACACACACCTGGTATCGATCGATACCGACTGCAGGAAAGGAAAACACGTGTTTTTACAAGTCTGAAGAGTCTGCAATTTGGCCCAAAGGATCCTATTATTTACAATTAAGCCTAGAACGTGTTTTAGGATGATTTTTAGGGTTTTCAGCCACTTTTAGAGGGCAGACTTAGCTTTGATCATAATTCTAAATTCTTTGAGAGAGATTGGTTCCAGGTTTTGTGGGAGACAATTCTGAACCCTTGTTTACTCTTGATTTATTTTATGCAATCTATTTTATTCATGATTTCTGTTTCATTGATCATGTCTGAGTAGATTCCTTGTTAGGTTTAGGGTTATTCAAAGGTGTTTGATGAATTGTTAGGTTGATCTGAATTGATAGGAGAGATTAAATAGAGTTCTTCATCTAGACTTGTGATTACTGCTGATTCTAGCTTCATGACCTAGAATCTGATCTTAGGTTGTTTGATTGGCACGAAAGTGTGATTGATTGCCTGAACTAGTGTTAGATGAGCAAAAGACCTATTCGCAAAGAAATTTGGTTTAGGATTTTGTGAACAATTGAACTTGAACTTTAATGCTTGTTTGAATTCATAGGATTTGCAAAGAAATTTGGAATTCTAGGTTTAAACATAGATAATCTTCGCAACGACGGTTGATTGATTTTACATTTGTGTTTCAAGTTCGAGAACAGTGCTTAATATCCTCCTCACATTCTATTTGATCTGCAATTCTGATATACCTGCGAATTTCCCTAGGCATAGCGCTTTTCCTCCATTGAATTTCACAACTTTTATATTCTGCTGTTTATTTCCTGCATTACTTTGTTCGCTTAGCTTAATTCGAGTCTTAATATCTATTGAGTGAATTCTTGAGTCTTTGTGGTTCGACCCCTAGAATACTACATCTACTGCTTAGATACTTTAGGGTATTAGATTTGAGCATATCAAATTTGCAAAGAAATTTGGAATTCTAGGTTTAGGCATCGATAGTTTTCGCAACGACAGTTGGTTTACTTTACATCTGTGTTTCAAGTTTAAGAGCGGAGCTTAATTTATTCCTGACAATTGATTTGATTTGATAATCCTGATTTGCCTGCAAGTTTCCCTAAGCCTAGCGTTTTCCTCCACTGAATTACTATCTGTTTTAATTGTTTTGTTATTTTGATTTCATCTATTTGGCTTAGCTTAATTCATATTCTAGAATTTATTGAGTGTTATCTTGAGTCCTTGTGGATTGACCCCTAAAATATTACAGCGACTGCTTAGATACTTTAGGGTATTAGATTTGAGCACATCAGTACCTGTTGCAGAATAAGGATCTGAAACCTCGTCTGTGCCAATGGGTTCTACTGCTCGAAGAGTTCGACATCGAGATCAAAGATAAGAAAGGAGTGGAGAATGGAGTTGCAGACCATCTCTCCCGAATGAAGATCAGTGATGAAGTTCCTATTGACGATTCCTTGCCTGAGGAGAAGATATATTTCATAGAAACTGGATTTCGACACAGCTCTAATTCGACTTTGCCACTACAGAAGGCAAGCATCGATCGACACTCCAAAGGTATTGATCGATACCCTCACGAATTGCTGCAGTCGGTTCAAGATGCAAGCATCGATCGATAATCCTTCGGTATCGATCGATACCAGCTATTTTCCACTACTGATTCGTCTGCAGATCAGTCTGAGACTGAGGAATCTTTGGCTGTCACTACTCCTGCTGAACCTTGGTATGCCGACATAGCCAATTACCTTGCTACTGATTACGAACCAAAGCATCTCAAGAAGTATGCCAAGAAGAAGTTTATGAGAGATGTCAGACGTTACTTTTGGGATGAACCATACCTGTACAAGCACTGTTCTGATTGGATTTAAAGAAGGTGTATAGCTGAGACTGAAGTGCCAGAAATTTTGTATCACCACCATGGATCTGAGTACGCCGGACACTTCGCCACATTCAATACAGTTTCTAAGGTTCTGCAGGATGGTTTCTGGTGGCCTACACTGTTCAAGGATGCTCACGCTTTCATCTCACATTGTGATGTGTGTCAGAGAAGAGGGAAGATCAGCAAACATCATGAGATGCCACAAAACTTCATACTTGAAGTCGAGCTGTTCGATTGCTGGGGCATTGACTTCATGGGACCGTTCCCTCCATCGCAACAGAACATATACATATTGGTTGCCGTCGATTACATCTCCAAATGGGTGGAAGCAATTGCTAGTCCTACCAATGACTCCTCCGTCGTTTTGAAACTGTTCAAGACCATTATCTTCCCTCGATTTGGAGTACCCCGAGTTGTTATAAGTGATGGTGGCACTCACTTTATCAACAAGGTCTTCGAAAAGTTGCTGAGGAAGTACGGCGTCCATCACCGCATCGCATCACCTTATAATCCTCAGACTAGCGGACAAGTCGAAGTCTCCAACAGACAGATCAAGGAGATTTTGGAGAAGACAGTTGGCACATCACGGAAAGATTGGGAACTGAAACTCGACGACGCTCTTTGGGCCTACAAAACCGCGTTCAAGACACCACTTGGCACCACGCCATTCCATTTGCTGTATGGGAAAGCATGTCATCTTCCGGTTGAGATCGAGCACAAGGCAGCTTGGGCTACCAAACTAATGAATTTCGACATCAAGTTTGCTCCTCAAAGGCGATTGATTCAACTGAATGAATTGGATGAGATCAGACACTTCGCCTATGAGGACTCCAAACTGTACAAGGAAAGGCCCAAAGCCTATCACGACAAGAAGATCCTTTCTCGCCACTTTGAACCGAATGACCAGGAACTTCTGTACAACTCTCGTTTACAATTGTTTCCTGGGAAATTGCGTTCTCGTTGGTCAGGTCCTTTCACAATCAAGGCAGTCTGACCACATGGCGCGATCGTATTGCTGAATGCTGAGGTAAAGGAGTTCACTGACAATAGACAGAGGATGAAACACTAATGAGCAAAAGCCACCATCCCAGATGGCCACATAGTGCCTCTGGCTGAGCCACCAGATGCCAGACTAATCTCCATGTCAAGCTAACGACATTAAACAAGCGCTTGGTGGGAGGCAACCCACTGGTGAGTCTGTACATAAGTTTTTGTTTTGATTTTTTTTCGTTTTGTTTTTGTCTTGTGTCTTCACGTGAACCAGGTCCAGCCGACAAGCATCGATCGACACTTAGGGAGTATCGATCGATACCGTAACCAAAGAAGAACTGTGATGTTACGATGCGAGCATCGATCGATACCACTTACTGTATCGATCGATACCAAGTACCCAGGTAAGTTTTCTATCAAACCCTCAAGTTTTCTTCTTCAGTCCCTCATTTCTCCCATCGATCGACGCCGCCGTCTCTCCCTAACTCTCTCATCATTTCTTCATTTCTTCATCATTTTACTCGATTTTAAACTCCATTCCACTCGGATTTTTGTCCCCATTGTCATTTCATTGCTCATTCCTTCGATCTGCAAGGTAATACACTCGAATTCCTTCCTCTTAGATTCGTTGACATGTTCGCTTTCGATTTCCTCTGTTGTGGAGTTCTTGTTCTGTTTCCTGTCGTCTTTCGCTCTAGGGTAATGGAATTGCTATGATAGAAATAGAATGGATATGATAGGGATGGAATAATATGAGAAATTCGTTTTTTTGGTTGATAGAGTTGGATTGCGATGCCTCTGTGAAAATCTTTTGTGAATATGTCTCGAGTATCGATCGATACCCTATCGGTGTCGATCGATACTGTGCCTATCCGATACGAATGCTGATTTGCTCTCTGCTTTCCTCTTGAATTATTCACAGATGGCTCACCGCAAGAAGGCACGTCAGGACGATGCCTCAGGTTCCAACCCACCACGCCGCGAGTTTAGTCTCCAGGATGAGGTGGAAGCATTTTGTGGATCGCTTTGGCATGCCGGAGTCATCATTGATGTTCTGACCAGAGATCGCTACAGGGTCCTGAAAGGTGGCTTCACAGACAACACGGGTCCTCAGAGTTTCCTTGAAGTCCATATTAGTGACCTGAGAGCTGCGCCGCGACGTTCGCCATCTCCCTCTGCCCTTGTTACTGCTGCTAGGCCTCCCTAGCCTAAGTTGGAAGGGAAACGGATTATTCCGAGACGTGATTGGGCAGGTTTGCCTAAGGAGGAGACCGAGAGCTAGGCCTGCCTCTATAAGCCCATAACCGAAGAGTGGGACGACTACGATACTCTGTTCTACAACGAGTGGCTACGCGTTGTTATCGTCCCTACACGCTTCATCGATCCGCACACTATGCACCGTCTAGGTATCGACGTGGAGCTATCAAACATGCTCGATAAGATTGGATTGGGGACACTGTAATCACGGCAGTACGACCTCTATCCCGACCTCGTTCGCCAGTTCCTCGTGACAGCTCGAGTCTACTACAGAGACGAGGTCCACCGCAACGCTTTGGAAGGCACTCTGACCTTCCTGATTCGAGAGATCCGTTACAGGCTGCCAATCCCTGACCTCTGCGACATCTATGGTTTCGATCGCGATCTTCAGCAGGTAGCTCTGCCTCCTCAGTTTCATGATGTGCAGGTCTTCTGGAGACACATTGGTCTTGGAGCCTACCACTCTAAGACTACGACACAGATAGACGTCCGCCATCCGACTCTTCATTGCATCGTCCGCATTCTGAGCACCACTCTCCTCTCCAAGATAGAGCCTAACAAGTTGAGGATTTCAGAGCTGATCTTACTGTACAAGGCTATCGGCGACCTCATCCCTGAGGATAGATATGAGTGGCCCGAGTTAAACCTTGCTGTCAACATAGGTGCTCTCTTCGCGTACCATTTGGTCTCTCTGAAGACCAAGCCCTTCTCCGGTCGCAACTACGTCACTGCGCGGAAGACCGAGTCGGTCGGCAGCCTCCTCACTCCTATTTTCATGCATTTCGGCATCTCTACCTCAGCATGCTCGATCGTCACAGCTCGCTCCCTCATGGATGAGCAGCACATGCGTTGGATGAAGCCAACTCGCCGCTGGTGTCTCCCCACGACAGACAGAGAGCTCTTTGTGCAGCTCCCCAACCGCACTCTGACCCGCATCGGCGATGACCCATCTCAGCTGCATTTCGATCCTGATCCCAACTTGCTTTTAGTTGCTCCGGCAACACGTGTACGACCCCGCCACGTCTTCCATCCACTCTGGTCGTTGGTGACGAGGCACCCGCATCTGACTTTGCTGGAAGTCAGCCCCGCCGTTCACAGCGCCACCAGACATCTGCTCCTGCTCCTTTATTTCCTCCACCACCAGATCTGCCGCTGGAGACCGCTACTTTTCAGAGGTACGTTGTGGAGAGCTTACAGAGCATCTGGTCCGCTGTATCTTGCTGCTGCTGCATGTCATCTACTGATGCTCACTACAGCACACCCGGCCCTTCATCCCATTATGTTGTCTCTGACTCTGATGACTAGTCCTTTTTCCCTGGGTTTCACGATTTTTCCCTTTCCCTGTTTCTTTTCTTTCTTTTGTTTTTCATTTTGAACTTTTCTATCCCATTGTCAGTACTCATTGAACTTATGGCTATCTTATGATTTTATTGCTTCAGACTTACGGAACAAGGTCTTGGTATCGATCGATACGTTATTGGCATTGGTCGATACTCAATTGGCATCGGTCGATACCGGTTTTCATATCGATCGATACCCACCCAATACCACGGTACCTTGGAGACACGTTTCAGCCATCTTTGTTCTTATGATTTCTTTTGCTTCCTCTAGGCTAAATAACACTGGGGACAGTGTTGTTTAAGTCTGGGGGAGGTGGTTACTGACGTTGTGTTTGTTTTTCTTAGAGTCAGTTATTTTTGAGTCAAATTCTGTTTTATTGAGTCAAAACCTGTTGGAGATTATGAACCTTTGCTTGATTTCATTGTCCTCACTTCGTTTTTAGGTAACCATTGTCACAGAATCAGCTCTAAGATCGACTAATGAAAAATCCAAAGACTAACCAGTTGACTAGGAAACACCCATGTCTCCAGTAAAATTTCTTCTAAATCCTGAGCCCAATTTTGCACTTCACCCCTGAGGTTGGTATTCACTGAACTTGATTCATCATTCATATCTGACAAAGGAACCCATGTGTTTGAAAATTTTGGTATACCTCTCCCTTGACACACATTGATGCATGAAAGATGAAATGATTTCTGCCGTGTAGAGGGGTAGGAACACTTCCTGTGACCCCATTTTTCTACTTGGATAAGGAATGATCACACAAATGTCTGAAGCGAGGGGTAGGAACATTTCCCGGGACCCCGTTATTCGCCTAAGACTTTTGATACTTTGAGAAGGGAGAACGGGGATTCGGTGGCAAGCACCATCAATACTCGCGTCTCAAACCTTAATTTGTATATGCGAAGCAAAAAAAAAAAAAAAAAAAAAAAAATAAGAAAACATAAAAAGAAGATAAGTCTGGGGAGAGGAAAAACAATCCAAAAAGTGTGTAATTTGGGTGGTTCTTTAGTCACGATATCGCATGAGGAAGAATTAGAAGGTTCCTGAATGTCAGCAACAGTGATGAAACGGCAATGAAGATTTAGTATGATTGATGCTGCGAAATAATGTGTGGATACTGGGAATCTGCAATTGTCTACGGATAAGCACATGGGGTCAGATCTAAAACTGTTTAGGTGATGACTGGGAAGCTTGGAAAAGGGGTCATTACTATGTCTCAAGAAAAGGTTGAGTCTCCGCGTTTTCCAAACCTCTTTCTCTGTTTGGTTTTCTGTTTGCTTGAGGACAAGCAAAGACTAAGTCTGGGGGAGTTGATATATCATGGTTTTTACCCACTTTCAACCATGATATAAGTCCTTTTACTGAATCTTTATATAGTTTTAGAGTCTTTTAGAGTCTTTTCAAGATGTAGGCAACATCTAGAGCTAAATTGGAATTTGGAAGCTTTTGAAGCATATTGGAGTTGAAGCATTCGGAGAATTAAGCTCAGTATCGATCGACACCTATGCAGTATCGATCGACATCCATTGTTTGGGAGAGACTCGATTAAAGATTCTCAGCATCGATCGATACCATTCACAGTATCGGTCGATACCAATAGTCAGAACGCGCATTCTCCAGAAGACCCGAAGAAAAAGAAGTTTTTCCTTATTATTTCCAATGAACTCCAAAGCGTGTTTTTAGCTATATAATTAGGTTTTTCAGCCTCCAGGACCTAGACTTGATTTATGGTGACAGAGTATTCTTGCAATTGAGTTTTGGGAGAAGAACCTTGAACCCTCTTTGTATTCTTACTCTATTTTACTTTATGATATCTATATTAAATCTGATTTACTTGTTAGGGAATATCTATAGAGTTTTTCACCTATACTTGAGATTAATGCTTATTCTAGCCTCGCGAACTAGAATCTGATGTTAGGTTGATTAATTGACACGAAAGTGTGATTAGTTTCATGAACTAGTGTTTGGTGAGCAAAAGACCTATTCACAAAGAAATTTGGTTTAGGATTTTGTGAACAATTGAACTTGACCGTTAATGCTTGTTTAGATTTATAGAATTTGCAAAGAAATTTGGAATTCTAGGTTTAGACATAGATAGTCTTCGCAACGACAGTTGGTTTACTTTACATCTGTGTTTCAAGTTCAAGAGCGGAGCTTATTTCATTCCTGACATTTGATTAATTTGATTGATAATTCTGATTTGCCTGCAAACTTTCCTAACCCTAGCGTTTTTCCCACTGATTTACTACTTTGTTTTAATTGATTTGTTATAATTGATTACATTAATTTAGCTTAGCTTAATTAATATTCAGAAATTTATTGAGTGAACATCTTGAGTCTTTGTGGTTCGACCCCTAGAATACTACAACTACTGCTTAGATACTTTAAGGTATTATATTTGAGCATATCATGCAGCCACTGAATTTTTTTATTATGCTATTAACTGGTGGAATCAATTGGTGACAAGCAGAAGAAGGAATGGCGAGTACCCTATTGAGATGTGGGCTGAGATGAAAGATGTTATGAGGAAATGTTTTGTGCCCATTCATTATCACCGAGAACTACACCAGAAGCTACGTAGATTGAATCAAGGCAACCGATGTAATGAGGATTATTTCCAAGAGTTGTGAATGCTCATGTTGAGAGCTAATGTCAAAGAAGATAGAGAAGCAACCATGGCGAGATTTCTAAGTGGTCTGAATCGTGAGATTCAAGATAAAGTATAAATGGAGCATTATGTGGAGTTGGAGGATATGTTGCATAAGGCAGTTTTGATTGAGCTGCAACTCAAGAGGAGGATTACAACACGTCAATATAGTTTGAGTACTACTGCTTTGAAACCGAGCTATTCTAGAGAAGTCAGAGCAGGCCCAATCAGAGGTAATCCACTACATCATCCACTACACCTAAGGAAATCCGAGGTAAAGCTGAATCTTCTAACACACGTCATCATGATTTGCAGTGCTTTAAGTGCCATGGGCGAGGTCATTATGCCAATGAATGTCCTAATCGGAGAACAATGGTGCTTAGAGAGAACGGTGAGCTTGAAACTGAAGAAGAAGAAGAAGTTTCTGATTCTAAATCATCTAAGGATGAGGATTGTGAAGAACTTGCTGCCAAAGAAGATTTGTTAGTCTCAAGAAGGGCGTTGAGTGTACAGGTTAAACAAGAAGAGTATGTACAGTATGTACAGGTTAAACGTGAGAACCTGTTTCATACAAGATGTCTCATTCTAGACAAGGCGTGTAGTTTGATCATTGATGGAAGGAGCTGTACCAATGTGGCTAGCATTACTCTAGTAGAGAAGTTGGGACTAGCTACAAAGAGACATCCACCACCTTACAAGTTGCAATGGTTGAATGATAATGGTGAGCTAAAAGTTACAAAACAAGTTCTGATCTCGTTTTGCATTGGGAAATATGAAGATGAAGTGTTTTGTGATGTGGTACCAATGCAAGCTGGACATATACTGTTGGGGAGACCTTGGCAATTTGATAGACGTGTGAGTCATGATGGGTACACCAACAAGTATTCGTTTGGATACCGAGGCAGAAATGTTACTCTTGTTCCTTTGACAGCACAAGAGGTTTACCAAGATCAGTTACTGTTGAAACAAAAGGAGGAACAACAAGGTATGAGTGACCCAAACACTTACCACCAAAAAGAGAGTGAGAGATTGAGAAAAAACCAGAAAAAGGTCTTTGAGAGTACACCCGTGAGGAAACATATCAACTTCTTTAAGAGATCCAGTGAGATAAAGAGAGCAATGTTTTCAAAACAGCCTATGATTTTGCTTATGCACAAGGAGGCTCTTTTTTACTCTAACAAACTTGACCAAGTTTTGCCTAGTTTTGTTATTGCTTTGTTACAGGACTATGGAGACGTTTTTCCTGATGAGATACCATATGGTTTACCACCAATTCGTGAGATTGAGCACCATATTGAATTTGTACCAGGAGCATTCATTCCTAACCGGCCAGCCTATAGAACGAATCCAGAGGAGACAAAAGAGCTTCAAAGGCAAGTTGGTGAGCTGTTGGAGAAGGAGTACATTCAAGAAAGCATGAGTCCATGTGTTGTTCCAGTTTTGCTAGTTCCTAAGATAGATGGAACTTGGAGAATGTGTGTATACTGCAGAGCCATTAACAACATCACGGTAAAGTATCGACATCCCATTCCTCGCTTGGATGATATGCTTGATGAATTGCATGGTTCATGTGTATTTTCCAAGATTTATCTTAAGAGTGGTTATCACCAGATTAGGATGAAAGAGGGTAATGAGTGGAAAACTGCTTTTAAAACAAAACATGGTTTATATGAGTGGTTAGTGATGCCTTTTCGTTTAACTAATGCACCCAGCACGTTCATGAGATTAGTGAATCATGTTTTGAGATCTTTCATTGGAGTCTTTGTTGTTGTCTACTTTGATGACATTCTGGTCTATAGCAAAAACTTGGATGAACATGTTGAGCATCTGAAATATGTTTTAGAAGTTATAAGGAAAGAAAAGTTGTTTGCTAATCTAAAGAAGTGTACCTTTTGCACGGATAATATTGTGTTTCTAGGCTTTGTTGTGAGTGCACAGGATATACAAGTTGATGACGAGAAAGTAAAGGCTATTCGAGATTGGCCTAGTCCAAAGATTGTTGGAGAAGTGCGGAGTTTTCATGGATTTGCTGGTTTCTATCAAAGATTTGTGAAGGACTTTAGCACTATACCTGCACCATTGACCGAGGTGATCAAAAAGGATGTAGGATTCAAATGGGAGTAAGCACAAGAAGAAGCATTCCAAGCCTAGAAAGGGAAGCTTACAAATGCACCACTCTTATCTTTGCCAAATTTCTGTAAAACTTTTGAAATTGAGTGCGATGCATCTGGTGTAGGTATTGGAGCTGTGTTTATGCAAGAGAAGAAGCCCATAGCTTATTTCAGTGAGAAACTTGGAGGAGCAAATTTGAACTATCATACATATGACAAGGAGCTGTATGCACTTGTTCGGACTTTGCAAACATGGCAACACTACTTATGGCCTAAGGAGTTTGTAATTCATACAGACCATGAATCCTTGAAGCACTTGAAGGGCCAACAAAAGCTGAACAAACGTCATGCCCGATGGGTTGAATTTATTGAGACTTTTTCTTATGTCATTCGATACAAGCAAGGTAAGGAAAATGTGGTGGCTGATGCATTATCAAGAAGGTACAAATTACTTTCTACTTTTGAGGCTAAGTTACTTGGGTTTGAGCACATCAAAGAGTTGTATGCCTCAGATCTTGATTTTAAGGATGTGTATCCATCTTGTGAGAAATTTGCACATGGGAAGTTCTTTAGGCATGATGATTTTCTGTTTTATGAGAATAAACTGTGTGTGCCTAATTGTTCTGTGAGGGGTCTTTTGGTTAGGGAATCACAAGGAGGAGGACTAATGGGGCATCTTGGAGTTGTCAAAACATTAGTTATTTTTCAGGAACATTTTTACTGGCCACACATGAAGAGAGACGTGGAGAGAATCTGTGGAAGATGTATAACTTGCAAACAAGCTAAGTCCAAAGTACAACCGCATGGTATGTGTTCTCCTTTGCCAATCCCAACAAAACCTTGGACTGATATCTCTATGGATTTTGTGTTAGGATTGCCTAGGACAAAGCATGGTAGAGATTATGTCTTTTGTGGTTGTTGATAGATTCTCTAAGATGGCACATTTCATTCCAAGTCACAAAACTGATAATGCCTCACATGTTGCTGATTTGTTCTTTAGAGAAATTGTTTGAGTATATGGCATGCCTAGAACCATTGTTTTTGATCGAGATGTTAAGTTCTTAAGCTACTTTTGGAAGACTTTGTGGGCTAAGTTAGGGACTAAGTTGTTGTTTTCAACTACTTATCATCCTCAAACTGTTGGTCAAACTGAAATAGTGAATAGAACTTTGTGTACTTTGTTGCGTGCAATTATCAAAAAAAACATCAAAACTTGGGAAGATTGTTTGCCACATGTTGAGTTTGCTTATAATCATGTTATACATTCTGCTACTAAGTTTTTACCATTTCACATTGTTTATGGTTTAAATCCTTTAACTCCATTGGTTTTATCACCATTACCTTTCAATGAGCGTGTGAATTTAGATGGCAAAAGAAAGGCTGAACTTGTTAAGCAGATTCATGAGAAAGCAAGACAGAACATTGAGAAGAGGACTGAGCAGTACCAAAAGCAAGCAAACAAAGGAAGATGCAAAGTGATATTATAACCAAGAGATTGGGTTTGGGTTCATATGAGAAAGGAGCGCTTTCTAGCTCAAAGAGAGTCCAAACTAAACCCAAGAGGAGATGGTCAATTCCAAGTCTTAGAAAGGCTCAACGAAAATGCTTACAAGCTAGACTTACAAGGTGAGTATGATGTGAGAAATTCTTTTAACATTTCTGACTTGACTCCATTTGATGTAGGTGAACCTGATTTGAGGTCAAATCATTTTCAAGAGGAGGGGAATGATACGAATATCATGAGCAACAAGGAGAACATGGAGGATGCATTGCTTATACCCGTTGGACCAGTGACGAGAGCTAAATTTAAGAGGATCAAAAGGGCACTTAATGGGCTAATTCAAAAGCTTTTCGGCAAAGAGAACATCCAAAATTCTTTTGGGAAAGAAATACATCAAGTCCAGCCCACTTTGAGCCTAATTCAAATACAAGAAAGCCCAAAATAAATGTCTCAACTTTGTGGCCAAGAAGAATGACGAAAATGAAGGCCAAAAGTCATTTTGAGAGAAGGGAAACACCAAAAGTTGAATTCTCATTCAACTCACTATCTTTATTTCTTTTAGTTTTCAAGACAATTTAATTTCTATCTTATCTTTCAAGTTTTTTTCCCCTTATAATCATGTAATCTCCATTGTAGAAAGACATCCAACTTTTTATTAAAAACATTTTCTTTCGAGAGTGATTCTCCTTTGAGTTCTTTGTGAACTTTTTGATCTTTGGGTGTGAGATCCAAACGATCAACCGGTTTAGCAAGTGTTCTCCATCATACTTGTGTGGCCATTCACCGACCCAAGAGTGTAGAAGCGTGTTAAGTCGAGTATTGGGTCTTTGGTTTAATATACCTCTGGTTCGTGCTCCGCGGGTTCTTCATTCGGACGTTTCCACCGCCTTGTTTCTTTGGAGCATGTTAAGTAAAGTATTGGGTCTTTGGTTTAATATACCTCTGCTTCGTGCTCTACGGGTCCTTTTGAAGTCGAGGATTATCTTTCTACCATACTAGAGACTAACTCCTTGGGAAAGTTCCGCATTATCCGGTTTTGAAAGTAAGTTTCACGACCGGATCCGTATCAGCTTCCCTCCAAATATGATATATAAGAAAAAATTGCAAAAACACCCAAGATGTTTAGGCTTCACCTAAAAAAAAGCAGGAAAAATTGCAGTGTAATTTAAAACCCAACCAATTATTTTAGTGAATTATAAAACCCAGCCTTTAAGTTTACGCAAATTAAACCCTAGACACTAACCCCGTTAACTTTGTAACTGAGTTCAAAACTCATCGTTTCATTAAACCTTGAAATCAGTTGTGTGTCTTATTCAAGAAGAAAGAATCAGAAAAAGAAGAAAAACAAACAGAGGCTACGCTATTGTGAATGAGAGCTTTTTAAGCAAAACAAAATAGAGACAGACCATTGAATAATAATTACTCCTTTAAACCCGCGTTAATTACGATTGTTTCCTCTCTCTCTGTGTTTCTTTCTTTTTTCTGGAGAAAAGTTTAAAAAAAAAAACTAAAGAACAACGACCATCAAGAGAGATTCAGACTCGGATTAGTCAAAAAAGAAAAGCTTTGGAATTTGATACTTATGAAATCTTGAATAATCGGCCATGGGTTCTGGGAAAGAGCGTGACACTTTTTTCTACCTCGCTAAGCTTTTTGAGCAAGCTAAGCGTTATGAAGGTAAAGAATTTTCTCATCTTTTCAAATGGGTTCTATGTGTTTCTCGTTTTTTAGAACTTTCTGATAGCTTCTTTAGCTCGTTTCTCTGTTTTATTGAAACAGATTTTGATTTATATAAAAAGGGTTTTAATCATTTGGTTTGATCTTTCTAAGTCTATGGTTTGATTGGGATATTTCGATTTTGGGATCACAAGTCTCGATTTTTTCATGATGGGTACTGAAATATGTGAGTTATTTTCTATAGAAATGGTGGAAGCAATGAAAAATGTTGCAAAATTGAACGTTGATCTGACGGTGAAAGAGAGGAACTTGCTCTCTGTGGGATATAAGAACGTGATTGGTTCAAGGAGAACATCGTGGCGGATTTTCTCGTCGATTGAATAAAAAGAAGTTGTGAAAGGGAATGATGTTAATTAATGTAAAGAGGATCAAAGAGTATATAGAGAAGGTTGAGTTAGAGATTTCGAACATATTCATTGATATAATGTCAGTGTAAGATGAGCATTTGATTTTTTCGGCTTCTGAGGGTGAATCAACTGTCTTCTTCAACAAGATGTAAGCCCTATAATGCTCTTTACAAACTTGAGGTTCTTAAGTTATGGTTTTTGGTTTTTGCAGGAAAGGTGACTCTGAAAGGTTTAGAGATAGCACCTTAATTATGCAACTTAAGGATAGCCTGACCTTGTGGACTTCTAACATCCCAGAAGAAGGAGGTAATGATCATTTTAGACCAATTTACATTGAACATTAACATACTCACCGAACACAACAAAACATCACAAACCCAAGATAAAGCTCAAGGATTGTTGCTCTCTTAAGAAATCTACCTCACTTATTAAAAACTAAACATTTGGCTTTGAAACAATCAATAACTAAACTTCATGAAAATTTCATATACCCAACCAGATCAACGCAACTCTTAGAATTAATACTAACCAAAGATAAATCCACAGCAAAAACCCAGAAACTTAAAAATCTTAGAGAATATAAAAACTCGAATATAATTAAATACGTTTCACTCAGTTACGTAGGCATCATAAAAGCATGAGTGCTTTTAACAAAGATCATAACAAAGACCTCGTATGTGAAATACAAAACAGAGGCTATGCCTACGTAACTGAGTTTCCTACTTCACAATCACCAGTTTCCTACTTAATTTGCGCTTTGCCTAGCTTGCATCTTCTCCCGTTCATATTCTCAAAACATAGTTGACGGTAAAACCGTGTTAGTACTTGTATCTATCACTCGTCCACCGGAGCAAAAATAGTCATCTCTAGTATAGGAACTGTGAAAAACTCCATGTGATGCTTTAAAAAAACAAAGCTGAATCAGCTAAAGCCAATGAGTCTCCAAGAGGTACAAATTGAAAATAAAAATGATGTTACCTCTGCCACATTAGGTTGACTAAAAAGAAATGGTTGTGAAACCTCTTCTAGAATTTGGCTATTCTTCTTAGGTCGACCTCTCCCCCATTTTGGTGTAGGTTTTGATGCTGGAAGCATCATTTTTTGTATCGTATTTAGTTATGTCTTGATGCACCACATCTGCTGCATGACTACATAGAAGAAAAAAGATTACATGAAGATATCCATCAAAGATTCGTATATGATAACATAACTATAAAATAAGAATAAGATACCATGATACGATTTAGTTTTTTCTTCTGTTTTGGCACCTTCTCCCATGTTGTAAGTCTACGTTTGTTATTTGGTGGTCTTCCCTTGGGGATTTTGTCAGGTGGAGGCTATACGATAATGTCTTTTCACCTCTTCCACATGTTACTCCATTAATAGCGATGATGTTTTTTTCATAACACTCTTCTCATTTGGTAGTGGTGAAACAATCCAGGACAAAGGCTTCTGGTTTTTTCGTCTTATCATCTTCTGACAATGCTTTGATTATGTGAGCACATGGGATTCCACTAAGTTCATATTGCCTGCAAGTACATGAAACAATACCCCTAACAGTCACTTTATACTTTTTTCTCCCTTGATCCACTTCATACACTCCTCTTCCCAAACTACAAACCTGACATTGAAATGATTTTTTTTTTTCGGAGATCAAGTATAGCCTTAATACGAGATGGTAAAGCTCCTTTATACTTTTGAATCTCATTTCTTTTTTCCTTGTTGGATTTCATGACATAACGACGAACAAACTCTAGTAAAATTATCACATGTTGGTAGCGCTCAAGTGAGATAACATTGTTGAATGATTCACTTTTGTTGTTCTCTACGACATCCGATTTTGTGAATTCTTGAAAAATTGCTCTGCAAAATCAATTAAAAACCGTAAGAATAAGCAATTTCGTACACACAAAATTGAAAAATCAATAGTCAAATAAAAACAGCAACAACCCATTGCAAAAAATCAAGTTAACAGAGTAGACTTTATGTTGACCAATGGCTTGAATATCGCCCAATAGAAGCATGAACATCTGGTCTTAGTATTTTTAGCTCTTCAAGCTTGCTCTCATACTCTCTTATGTTATATGCCTTAGCAAGTTTCCATAATGCTTTTTTAAGAAGAGGTGACTCGACGTGTTTATTCTTCAGGTTTCCCCAAATGTGCCAAGCGCACATTCTGTGTTCCACGTCTGGACATACATCATTAATTGCACTTATTAAACCCTTTTGTTGATCTGAAACCAGAGTGGTACCATTTCCACTGCCAAAACTCAAATCATCTCGTAGTAGTTCAAGAAACCACTCCCAATTGGATTTATTCTCCACAGGTACGATTGCCCAAGCAAGTGGATACATCCCATCATTAGCATCTCGACCAATAGCACTCAATAATTGACCTTTCATTCGTCCTTGTAAATGTGTTCCATCAAGATGTATTATGCGCCTACATGCTTTCTTCCATCCATATTTCTGAGCATAGAAACAAGCGTAGAATTTCTCAAACACTTGTGCTTTAGTTCCAAGTATGATGGTCGATTCAGGATTAGACTCTCGCAGCTTAAGCACATAAACAAACATTATAGAAAAAGTGCTCTACATTCTCATCTTCAAGTAATTTTCTGCTTCCAACCTCCCCTTGATTACACGATCCTTTAATGGTTCTACCCTAAATTCATTGACGTAGGTCTCAGCGATTTTTCTTGTCGTATACAAATGTACTTTTCTGCTCCATGAACAACTATGTGCGTCCTCAAAAGTTCTCAACACAAACTTCCCATTTGAACTGCTATTAATAGATGCGCAGATCCTCCATTGACAATAGTCTTCTACACAAATAGCTGTCACTTTCTTACGCTCCGACCTCTTGTAACCAATGTTTAACCTTCCACGAATTGCATAATTGTCAACAGCCTTCTTGAAGCTCTCTTTGCTTTCAAATATATGTCCGATATGAAATTCTATATTCTGATCATGTGACTCCTCAGTATCAGAATAAAATTCAACTCCCTCTTCTTCTTTCTCTGAGTCACTAGCATCTTTGTTACCATCTTCATCTTCAGAATTATCACTACAATCAGCATTCATAAACACTTCAAAATTTGGATCATCGCTCCTCACAACATAGACATCTTTCATTCCACCAACACATCTTACCATCTCTTCAACATCACTGTCAGCAACCAACACCTTTCTCTCTAACCTTTCTACTCCACATGAATAATATGAGGATGTGTCCATATTCTGACTATAACCTTCTGCTAGAAAAATATTTCGAAGATCTAACATCGTTACTGCCGCATATTCCACCCAAACAATATGTGTGTTTCCACCCAGATAAAGTTCATCCTCAGTCCAATATCCACCTGCATGAAGCCTTACATCGTAAAACCTAAAAAGCAGATTTCTTTCATAAGAATTTGTTGCAGTTGGAATTTGACTCCTATAGAATATATCGAAATTGACTCTATGTTTTTTTCATAACACATCTATGTTTCAGTTCTTAATAGAAACGTAAACGCTTTTAAACTTATGATTGATTTATAAACAATGGAATATGAAACAGATTTTGTAATGTGAATCATGTAACAGAATAATAGAAATAGGGATTAAGGTCATAGATATAATCCAATGATTGGACAAGTGATTTCGACCAACATCTTCAGCCTACTTCTCTCTATATAAGACTGAAATAGGGTTCGTCGTTAAACCTATTCAATAAGTTTAAGCAATCGATTTCAAGGATTAATAAAACTATGAGTTTTGATCTCTGTTAAAAAGTTAACAGGGTTAATGACTACGGTTTAACTTGCTTAAACTGAAAAGTTGGGTTTTATAATTCCTCAAAATAATTTGTTGGGTTTTTTATTACACTGCTTTTTTTCTTGGGTTTTTTATTACACTGCTTTTTTTCTTGGGTTTTTTTAGGTGAATCCTAAATACCTTGGGTTGTTTTTTGCAATTTTTCCCATGTTTTTTTTCATCTTGCGTTTCAGGTTTTAGCGTCATTTCTGAGTCCGTTACGTTTTTAGCGTCTTTTCGTGTCTTTTTGGTCGACTCTTGAGTTTTCTGCAGATTACAAGACGTTATGCGGGAATAGAAAGTTTTTGCACGTTTTTCGAGACGATTGCAAAACAGTGCTAGGCATAAAGGAGAAGAGAGCTATCAATCTACACCAAGATCGATCGATCAAAACCCACAGACGAAGGAAGAGAGAAGAGACTGATCGATCCACATCAGGACCGATCGATCGTTTCCCACAGATGAGCATCAGAGAAGAGACTGATCGATCCACATCATGACCGATCAATCGGATCCCATGGATGAGAAAAGGAAGAAGGGATCGACCGATCCGATCACCCGACTAATTACCCATATTTTATATATATATATATATATTATTTTTGTAAGAGGGTATAAAACTCTAAGACCTATCTTTTATTTTGGACCTTTTTTCTATTTTCTGAAGAGACTTCCACGATTGTAAGCTACTCCTTGGATTAGAGATTTCATCCTTTCTGATAATTTGGAGAAGATTTGTAAACCCTAATCTATTGCAATTTCATTATGTTTTCTAGATCTCTTTCTCTTTGTGTTGATCTAATTGATATATTTGAGTAGTTTCTTAATTGGGTTTTAGGGTTCTACGTAGGAGATTCAATGGTTTGATGATATGATTGTTTTTATGAAACTCTAACTCTTTAAGTTTTTCAATTCGCATGTCTTTAATACTAGAATCTGATATATCACCTTGTTTTAGATCTTAGGTTTTTCTATGCATTAAAGTGTTTGATAGATTTCCTGAACAAGTGTGAATTGAGCCACATACTCTTTGCCAACGACAGTTGATGTTACGAAGTATTGTGAACATAGTGAACTCAATTGATAATGATGTTTTGACTAGGAGGTCTCAAATGACAGTTTGTAAAATTGATTAGTCAAGTTTAGAGATTAATGTCTTGATAGATAATTAGTTTATTTTAGTGTTCATGTTTAATTCTCTGAATTACTTTGCGACCCAATGCTTTTTATTATACAACTTACATCGTTTAGTCTTTGCATTTTTATTCACAATTTTGAAAACCAAAACAACTTTTCTACGCTTTAACTATTTACGAATCTCGCAAATCTATAGAATACCATTGGTCCTTGTGGATCGACCCCGAACACTTCACCGTGCCCTTGCGGTTAAAGTATTTTGGGTTAATTATTCGAGCAATCAATTTGGCGCCGTTGCCGGGGATCGAATCATGTTACAGGACGTTATGCGGGAATAGGAAGTTTTTGCACGTTTTTTGGGACGATTGCGGGACAGTCCTAGGCATGAAGGAGAAGAGACCGGTCGATCTACACCAAAATCGATCGATCAAAACCCACAGACGAAGGAAGAGAAAAGAAACCGACCGATTCACATCAGGACCGATCGATCAGCTCCCACAAATGAACATCAGAGAAGAGACCGATCAATATACATCAGGACCAATCGATTGGATCCCACAATGAGCATCAGAGAACAGGCCGATCGATCCACATCAAGACCGATCGATCAAATCCCACACATGAGAAAGGGAAGAAGGAATCGACCGATCCAAAGAAGGATCTCAACCGATCCGATCGCACGACTAATTACCCTTATTTTGTATATTTTTATTTCTTTTATTATCTTTTTGCAAGAGGGTATAAAAACCTTAAGACCTATCTTTTATTTTGGACATTTATTTATATTTTCTAGAGAGATTTCCACGATTGTAAGTTACTCCTTGGATTAGAGAATTCATCATTTCTCACAATTTGGAGAAGAATTCTAAACCCTAATCTATTGCAATTTCATTATGTTTTATAGATCTATTTCTCTTTGTGTTGATCTAATTGCAATGTTTTAGTAGTTTCTTAATTGGGTTTTAGGGTTCTAAGTAGGAGATTAAGTGGTTTGGTGATTTGATTGTTTTTATGAAACTCTAACTCTTTTCGTTCTTCAATTCATATGTTTTTAATACTAGAATCGGATTGATCACCCTGTTTTAGATCTTAGGTTTTTCTATGCATGAAAATGTTTGATAGAATGTCTGAAATAGTGTGAATTGAGCGATATGCTATTAGCCAACGACAGTTGATGTTAGGAAGTATTGTGAACATAGTGAACTCAATTGATAATGCTGATTTGATTAGGAGGTGTCAAATGACAGTTCGTAAAATTGATTAGTCAAGTTTAGAGATTAATATCTTGGAAGATAATTAGTTTATTTTAGTGTTCATGTTTAAGAACAGTGTTTAATTGTTGAGTTTCTGCTGCTGTTATCTCATTGATCATTGATTCTCTTAATTACTTTGCGACCCAATGCTTTTTATTATACAACTTACATCGTTTAGTCTTTGCAATTTTATTCACAATTCTGAAAACCAAAACAACTTTTCTATGCTTTAGCTATTTACGAATCTTGCTAATCTATAGAGTACCATTGGTCCTTGTGGATCGACCCGAACATACTACTGCGCACTTCACCGTGCCCTTGCGGTTAAAGTATTTCAGGTTAGTTACTCGAGCAATCAAAATACAAACCATAGCTCATGCATCTTCTTTGTAACCAATTGCCTAGTCATGATGTTGTGAACCAAACGAGCTTAATAACCTAGATGATTCTCTTATGTTGCGAAGACATGTGCAAAGACTAGATCCTTCTTCGCTTCATCATACTTTGATGGCAATGTTTCCTTTATTCTGGCCAGAATTTTCATTTTGCAGTTGTTATTTATCTTATCCACTTGGTGTTCCTTTCTATGTTTAAATAAATGTTTTGCACACTCGCTTTGCATATCTGCAGAAAATCAGAACACAACCACGCAAGTAAATATCAAATGATGTGATCATGGAAGACATTCACAACATGGAGCTAGAACCACTAAGAGAGTATGAACCGGAGCAGCTTGTAGCTGAGGAGGAACTTGTAGCTGAGGAGGAACTTGTAGCTGAGGATGCTTTAGCTGCACCAAGTGGTCCCATGACCAGATCAAGGAGCAAACAACTGAAGGAAAGCATTGGAGGAATACTTAGAAGGATTCAGACTCACTCAACAAGTTCTAATCAAATGGAAAAGGAGGTTGCATCCATTCTGGTTGTGATCCAAGTCCTTGAAGGATAATGGGCTTGTGATCCAATCCGGCACTCTTTTTCCCTATCATGGTTTTGTCCCATTGGGTTTTCCATGATAGGTTTTTAATGAGGTTGGATTGGATTACTAAACATTTTAAGCCCATTACCTCAGCACCATTTCAAAGAAGCCAAGGCCATTACAATATGTCATTTTCGTCCAGGCCCATGTCATTTCTAGGGTTTTCTTTGTTGCTTCTATTTAAACACTCTTAGCCTCTCATTGTAAAAAACCTATCTTTTATCTAAATTCGTTTTTAACTTTGTTGGTGTTGAGACTGTCTCTCTTCATCACTTCTGGAGTGATTCCAGAGTGTTGTTCTTCTTTGAGTGTGATTCTCTTAGAGGTCCAACTGGGTAAACCGAAGGCTTTCCATCTCCTTTGCGTGTCCCTTCATTCCACAACCCTTGAAGCTACGGCTTGCAAGGCTTATCCGTCCGTTTTCAACCGTCCAAGATCAGACTCGAGTCCCTACTCGAGCAGAACACTCGAGCCAAGCCAAAATCTGTCCGTTCGTCTGCTCTCGTTCTGGCTCGAGCACCCACTCGAGCTATACACTCGAGCCAGACCAAAACCATCCGTTTCATCCGTTTCTGATCAGACTCGAGCTCCTACTCGAGCTACACACTCGAGTCAAGCCTATTCCACCTACTCCATCTCCATTGAACGTTCCATTTCCGCACAGCCCAGACTTTTAGAGTTCGAATCTTAGGGAGTCTTCCATCAAGTGGTATCAGAGCAAGCTCTAATACTCTGGGTAATATTGTTCCTAACTCTACACTTCAGATCTGCCCTTATTTTCGAATTTTGCTATTTTAGATTTGTTCTTAGGTTGCTTGAGAATTGTTTCTGTTTATCTTCTGTTGTCTGCAACAAAATCTGCTTATGCTTAAAATTATTTTGAATTCGAATTCCTTTTAGAAACTAGTTACTGGTGAGTTGTTTGTTCTTCTTCTCAGGTAACTATGTCTGATCAGAGTGAAGAAGACCGAAATCAACAGCCGCAAAATGGAGCCAACACTTTACGAATTGAGGCTATGATCGCAGAACTGACTAGAACTTTTCGTGGAGAGGTTGAAGCTCTTAACCAACGATTTGATACAGCCAAGACAAGCCTGGGTAGAAGAAGAACAAGGTAGACACCCAAGGAGAGAATTGCCAAGACAACCTAGAGATGAAAGAGCAGCAGAATATTATAGTCAAGACAGTCATTCTTCTCAGGGAAGTCGCAGAAGAAACAGACGTGAGAGGGAAGGCAGAGATCAAAGAGACAGCTTAGGAGGTCTCAAACTCAGAATTCCACCATTCCATGGAAAAAATGATCCTGATGCATACTTGGAATGGGAAAAGAAGATTGAACTTGTCTTCAACTGTCAGCACTACACTGAGATAAACCGAGTAAGAGTAGCAGCTACTGAATTCTGTGATTACGCTCTTGTTTGGTGGGATCAGCTGGTAACTTCAAGGAGACGCAATGGTGAGTATCCTGTAGAGACTTGGGCTGAAATGAAATCCATCATGAGAAAGCGGTTTGTTCCCAACCACTACCACAGGGAACTACATCAGAAGCTACGCAGACTACATCAAGGGACTCGTTCTGTTGAGGAGTACTATCAAGAAATGGAAACCCTACTGATTAGAGCTGATGTATTTGAGGATAGAGAAGCAACCATGTCTAGATTCATGGGTGGTCTGAACAGAGAAATCCAAGACAGGTTAGAGATGCAGCACTATGTTGAGTTGGAAGAGATGCTACACAAAGCCATTCTGGTTGAACAGCAAGTTAAGAGGAAAACCAGTTCGAAATCAAGCTATGGAACAAGATCAGCACATCATAAAACCAGCTATGGAAACGGACCAGTTGCTACAAAACCAGGATACCTAAGAGAAGAAAGGATTAATCCCTTTCAACGTGAAGGAAAGCAACCCTTAGCTTCCAACTCCAGAGATACACCGTTCACATCAAAACCAGAAGCTACCAAGAGGTCTCGTGATATCACATGTTACAAATGCCAAGGAAAAGGTCACTATGCCAACGAATGCATCAACAAAAAGGTTATGATCATGTTGGAAAATGGTGAAGTAGAATCTGCTGATGAAGAACCAGTTAATGAATCATTGTCAGAACATGAAGAGTTCCCTACTCGTGGAGAACTATTAGTAACCAGAAGATCTTTAAGCTTGCAACCAAAGGAAGAAGAACAAGAACAGAGGGAAAACTTGTTTCATACAAGGTGTTTGGTTCAGGGAAAAGTTTGCAGTCTAATCATCGATGGTGGAAGCTGTACTAATGTTGCTAGTGAAACCATGGTTAAGAAGTTGGGATTACCAGTGGAGAAGCACCCAAAACCATATAAGCTGCAGTGGCTTAATGAAGATGGTGAAATGACAGTGAATAGTCAAGTGCTTGTTCCCCTCTCTATTGGACAGTATGAGGATAAGGTCTTATGCGATGTGCTGCCAATGGGAGCTGGTCACATTCTGCTTGGACGACCTTGGCAATCTGATCGCAAGGTCATACACGATGGTTACACCAACCGCCACACCTTTGTGTTCAATGGGCGCAAAACCACTCTGGTTCCTCTGACACCAAAGGAAGTTCATGATGATCAGGTTAGCCTCAAGCGCAGCAAACCAGAAACAAACACTAGAAGTCAATCCAATTTCTTCGCTAAGGTAAGAGAGGTAAAGGAAGCTCTTAACTCTAAACAACCAATGCTTCTGTTTGTGTTTAAAGAGGCTCTTATCACTCTGTCTAACCTTGCACCGGTACTGCCGAGTGAAATGAAATCTTTATTGCAGGTGTATGCGGATGTCTTTCCAGAAGACAATCCTAAGGAGTTGCCACCAATAAGAGGCATAGAACACCAAATCGATTTCATACCAGGTGCTTCACTCCCAAACCGACCAGCTTACAGAACCAATCCTGTTGAGACTAAGGAGTTACAACGACAAGTCAGTGAGCTCATGGACAAGGGACACATCCGAGAAAGCATGAGTCCATGTGCTGTACCAGTCTTACTCGTGCCAAAGAAGGATGGCAGCTGGCGCATGTGTGTTGATTGTAGAGCAATCAACAATATTACAGTGAAGTATCGCCACCCTATCCCTAGATTAGATGACATGCTTGATGAGTTACATGGTTCTAGCATCTTTTCTAAAATTGATATTAAAAGTGGATATCACCAGATTAGAATGAAAGAAGGTGATGAATGGAAAACTGCATTTAAAACGAAACATGGACTATATGAATGGTTAGTCATGCCATTTGGGCTGACAAATGCACCTAGTACATTCATGAGATTGATGAATCATGTTCTCAGATCATTCATTGGGATTTTTGTTGTTGTGTATTTTGATGATATTCTAATCTACAGCAGGAACCTAGAAGAACATATTGAACATTTGCAATCTGTTCTGGATGTGCTTAGAAAGGAGAAGCTATATGCTAATTTTCAGAAATGCACATTTTGCACAGATAACTTGGTGTTTTAGGTTTTGTTGTAAGTGCAGATGGAATCAAAGTAGATGAGGAGAAGGTTAAGGCAATCCGAGATTGGCCTAGTCCAAAATCTGTTGGGGAAGTCAGAAGCTTTCATGGCCTTGCTGGATTCTATAGGCGCTTTGTTAGAGACTTCAGTACCCTTGCTGCACCATTGACGGAAGTAATCAAAAAGGATGTTGGTTTCAGATGGGAAGCAGCACAAGAGGAGGCTTTTCAGACTTTAAAAGACAAACTCACTAACGCACCTCTCTTATCTCTACCAGACTTTGTTACAACTTTTGAAATTGAATGTGATGCTTCTGGTGTAGGGATTGGAGCTGTTCTAATGCAGGAAAAGAAGCCTATTGCGTTTTTCAGTGAGAATCTTGGAGGAGCCACTCTAAATTATCCAACATATGACAAGGAGTTGTACGCTTTGGTGAGGGCTTTACAAACGTGGCAGCACTATCTATGTCCCAAAGAGTTTGTCATACACACAAACCATGAATCGCTTAAACACCTCAAGGGTCAACAAAAGCTTAACAAGAGACATGCCAGGTGGGTAGAATTCATTGAGACATTTCCCTATGTCATCAAGTATAAGAAAGGTAAGGATAATGTGGTTGCTGATGCATTATCCCGGAGGTACGCACTCTTAACTACTCTTGATGCTAAACTGCTAGGATTTGAACAACTTAAACTGTTATACCTATCTGATTCTGATTTTCAAGAAGTGTTTAAATCTTGTGAGAAATTTGCTGCTGGACATTATTATAGAAGTGAAGGATTTCTCTTCTATGATAATCGTCTTTGTGTTCCTAATTGTTCTGTTCGAGATTTACTAGTCAGGGAAGCACATGGAGGAGGTTTGATGGGGCACTTCGGAATAGCTAAGACGCTGAAGGTCATGCAGGACCATTTCCATTGGCCTCACATGAAGAGGGATGTAGAACGAATTTGCAACAGATGTGCAACGTGTAAACAAGCTAAGTCCAAAGTTCAGCCGAACGGTTTGTATACTCCTCTCCCTATCCCTTCTCATCCCTGGACTGATATATCTATGGATTTTGTTTTAGGACTACCTAGAACCAAAACAGGGAAGGATTCGATTTTTGTTGTTGTAGACAGATTTTCTAAGATGTCTCATTTCATTGCATGTAACAAAACTGATGATGCATCTCATGTAGCTAATCTGTTCTTCAAGGAGGTTGTTAGATTGCATGGCATGCCTAGAACCATTGTATCTGATCGTGATACTAAGTTTCTTAGTTATTTCTGGAAAACATTGTGGTCTAAGCTAGGCACTAAATTGTTGTATTTTACTACATGCCACCCGCAGACTGATGGTCAGACAGAAGTGACTAATAGAACTTTAGGAACACTGCTGCGTTGTTTGATTAAAAAGAATCTTAGAACTTGGGAAGAATGCTTGCCACACATTGAATTTGCATATAATCATGCATTGCATTCTGCTTCTAAGTTCTCTCCATTTCAGATTGTCTATGGCTTTAATCCTTTATCACCTTTGGATCTAACCCCTTTACCTGTGAGTGAAAGGATAAGCTTAGATGGGAAACAGAAAGCTGACCTTGTTAAACAGATCCACGAGAAAGCCAAAGCCAATATAGAAGAGAAGACAAGGCAGTATGCTAAGTATGCCAACAAGGGTAGACGCCAAATGCCTTTTGAAGAAGGAGACCTTGTGTGGGTGCACTTGAGGAAGGAACAATTTCCAGAGCAAAGGAAGTCCAAACTGATGCCCAGAGTTGATGGTCCCTTTCAAATCACAGAGAAGATCAGCGACAATGCCTACAAGCTTGATCTCCAAGGTAAGTACAATATAAGTGATAGCTTCAATGTTTCTGACTTAGCTCCTTTTCTTGCAGATGATCCAGATTTGAGGACAAATCCTTTTCAAGAGGAGGGGGATGATGTGATCATGGAAGACATTCACAACATGGAGCTAGAACCACTAGGAGAGTATGAACCGGAGCAGCTTGTAGCTGAGGAGGAACTTGTAGCTGAGGATGCTTTAGCTGCACCAAGTGGTCCCATGACCAGATCAAGGAGCAAACAACTGAAGGAAAGCATTGGAGGAATACTTAGAAGGATTCAGACTCACTCAACAAGTTCTAATCAAATGGAAAAGGAGGTTGCATCCATTCTGGTTGTGATCCAAGTCCTTGAAGGATAATGGGCTTGTGATCCAATCCGACACTCTTTTTCCCTATCATGGTTTTGTCCCATTGGATTTTCCATGATAGGTTTTTAATGAGGTTGGATTGGATTACTAAACATTTTAAGCCCATTACCTCAGCACCATTTCAAAGAAGCCCAGGCCATTACAATATGTCATTTTCGTCCAGGCCCATGTCATTTCTAGGGTTTTCTTTGTTGCTTCTATTTAAACACTCTTAGCCTCTCATTGTAAAAAAACCTATCTTTTATCTAAATTCGTTTTTGACTTTGTTGGTGTTGAGACTGTCTCTCTTCATCACTTCAGAGTGATTCCAGAGTGTTGTTCTTCTTTGAGTGTGATTCTCTTAGAGGTCCAACTGGGTAAACCGAAGGCTTTCCATCTCCTTTGCGTGTCCCTTCATTCCACAACCCTTGAAGCTACGGCTTGCAAGGCTTATCCGTCCATTTTCAACCGTCCAAGATTAGACTCGAGTCCCTACTCGAGCAGAACACTCGAGCCAAGCCAAAATCTGTCTGTTCGTCTGCTCTCGTTCTGGCTCGAGCACCCACTCGAGCTATACACTCGAGCCAGACCAAAACCATTCGTTTCAGATCAGACTCGAGCTCCTACTCGAGCTACACACTCGAGTCAAGTCTATTCTACCTACTCCATCTCCATTGAACGTTCCATTTCCGCACAGCCCAGACTTTTAGAGTTCGAATCTTAGGGAGTCTTCCATCATCAAAGCATAGTCGAAGATATTCAATTAACATTACGAAGCTCTTACATAATAGATTTAATAACATAAAGATGAAAAGCTGACGCGAATGTAGTAATCTCAACTACGGAACTCGGATACCCCTTTAAACAAGAGAAGTAACGCAAATGAGCTGGATCGATTAGTAAAAGGAGATATATGAATTACTAAAATTAGCACTTACAAAGAAGATCCACACACATAAAAAACTGCAGGAATTTATGAGAAGAGCAACAAAAGCAAATGGCGGAACATTGATCTGCGACACCAAATCTCAAAATAAAGAGGCAATCGCCAGCGAAGAGAGAGAGAAAAAATGTGGGATAAAGTGAGAGGGAAAGAATAGAGATGATGAAAACGGGGATGTTCCATAAGAGAAGCAAAAAAGAAACAAAGGAAACAATTTGTATGAAAAAACAATAGAGGAGGGTGATGAAATTGACCAAATAAAGAATTATAAACGCTTCCTCGTTCTAGCACTTTGTGAAATCCTCCTCACTGCTACGAACGAGCCTCCTCCTCTATCATACATTGAGTTCAAAAATCAAATCAACTCTTATGAATCGATGAATCTTACACAAACTGGACCAATTTTGGACATTGATATAAACATGCAAAATCAGAACCTTTCCAAATCAGAAGTCATATAATTAAGAGGTATGTTAAGTTAGAAGTCGAGAACATACCAGATTTGAAAAAGAAGAAGAAGAATAACAGATCGAGCTAGGTGTGGGCATTTTATCCGTATCCGAAACCCGAACCCAAACCCGATCCGAAGTAAAGGGTTCAGTTCGGGTACGGATCTAACATAATACCCGATCGGGTTTCAATTCTTTGAACATCAGATATCCAATCAGGTTCGGATATTATCCGAAATCCGAAGTTCATCCGAATAACCCGAAAATATATAAGAGAAACCCTATTAGATTTCTGAATAACCCGATAACTTTCCTTCAACCATATGCGACGATTCCACTTCCATGTTCGAGTCGAACCTCTTTTAATCCCTAAAGACTAAAGTAAAGACCCAAATTTCAAACTGGAAACCCTAACCTTAAATGATTTAGCTCCTTCTCCTCCATCTGCGAATTCATGCGGCGGTGGTGGGCAATCTTAGGTGAGTTCTCCACTTCTCCTCCGTTTGTTTTCTATTAAATCTCTTATGATTTGGTTTTGATTTGAAAAATAGGCATCTGGTTATTTGCAAGTGAGCTTAAATATCTGCAAGATAATTCTTTGGTGTCATCAGTAAGATTCAATGTTTAATTTCCACTTTCAGTTTAGTTTACAGTTTCTGCACTCATTTCATCATTGCTTCTAGTCTCTGCAGTCTTTGCATAATTCTAGAAGTTTCGTCGTTTCTGTCTTCAAGTCTACGTTTGATTGTTATTTACTTTGATCTGTTTTTTAGTCCTCGTTTATCTCTTGGTTTGTTGGTTTGTATTTTCTTTTGTACCCAATATGTCTACACTTTTGGAAATTAATGAATCTTGCATTTGTGATTTGATGGATAATTGTAATTTGTATGTATGATCATCAGCTTTTAACAATTTTGATCTAGACCACCATTTGTTTTTCCTTCACGTATCAGATCAGTGTATATTATTTGATTGTTTTCTTAGTCTCTATTCCTGTAGTCATGCCATCTTAATGTATTGCTAGCTCTTAAGTCTCTCTTCATGTTTTCATTTAATCTGCACCTTTTGGATTCTTTTTCATTATTGTTTACATACTTGTTAGATTAGAATCGAGATAAAAGGCAAGAACATCACTAAGTTACTTAAGGAACACTATCTGGACATATTCCACAATGGTCACGACATAGACTTGCTTAGACGTTGGTGATTTGCTGTCTTTTGAGGACTGTTATAGTGTTATACATCAAAGAATTTATGAATTTCCTATGTTTAAGTGATCTCGATCTCAGTCAGATTCCTCACATGCGTGCTTAATTTGTAGTATGATCTGATTAATTAGTGAAAGCAGCCGAGTGACATTGATGCACCGACGGAGGCAAAACTCAATAATCTTATGTGAGATTTAGACAACAAAAAAGGCTTTTGTCTTTTGTTTCCCTTTTCATATATGTATCTACTTGTGCATCAAACTGACAAAGGAACAGAGTTGTATGGTTCGATGTCCTTGAGATTGACTATGTTTTCCCGCGTTGCCTTTGTTTCCGCTTTCTTTGAGTTGAGTCTTTTGACTCGTTCTTTGCTGGTTCACTTCTTCTGGTTTGGTTCGTTTATAACACGATTAATGAATTGCCGTGCTTAAGTTGACTCTTTAGAGGTGGGGTTGTGGTTGACTTGCTCTATTCCACTATATCATTATTCTTTGGCCAAACTATGTAGTGGTAAGTATCTGATACGTGTATATATTGCATGCATTTAGAGTATATTTTCATTCTTTTTTGTACACATATAAGTTAGTTTTGTAACATATTGCATTGATTTTATCCTTATTTGGATCATAAGTCTCATCTTAGAGTCCTAGGTGTGTATATGTCCATTTGGCTTGTGTTTTCTTTGTTTTTATGTGTTTAGGACTTGGTGACACTTGGATGAACCAATTTGGAGCATGAAGGAGTGAAGTCAAACCATTAAAGAAGAAACAAATCAAGGAGGAAGTTGATCAAAAGAGACAACAACTCGGAGGAGTCATATCGAGTCAGGTATCGACCACATACGGGTCGATACCTGTCATACCTGATTAATTACTTGGAACCCTCTTGTTTCCCAATATAAATTCATTTCTTCTTGAGCTTCATGCACAATCCCCAACCAACTTCTTCGGCACACTTTCCCATTCATACTCTTCCCAACAATAGTTAACTTGCCTTTGAGTGCGACTTGCAAAACTTGGTCCATCTTTTCTGCTTGTGCAAAGCTTTCATCTCTTCTAGTTCTCTGCTCATCTCTTTCTTCCACCTCCCTCATGACGCTCTATTTCATAGTCTTCACCAGTAGCCGCATTGCGTGTGATCACTTTTGATCACAAGATTTTCCAACAAGCTTTTAACACTTCCTCGAGCACTCCATTTATCCAGTAGAGTTGGTGCCTTGTCTTGTCCGTATCTAGGATGCATCCTTATCTTCCGGAACCACTCTCTGGGTGTAAGTTTTGGCTTCTTAATTTAATGTGCTCATCTGATGTGGACGTATCTTGGACAAATCTCTGATGATGAGGACACTTTATTTGTATATCCCTTGATATCTCTCTCACAAGCTCTCACTGTACACTCTCGGTTTGTTCTTTTTGACGGAATGCTCTACGGAGATACGAATTCATTTCTGATGGATGCGGCTTGTCTGAGTCGTGGAGAAAGAATTAAGCCGAAGAACGCCTTTGGTTGCCATTGATCCCAATAGTTATTAGAACCTCTTTTGGCTAAGTTTCTTCTCCCACTGCCTAGCCTTGTTCCAAGTGAGAATGGGTAACAATCTACAGCTATATGCCTCTAGATGTAGATGCCGTTTTATCTTAAGAAGTCCACCACATATCCAGGAACTGATCCAAATGGTCAAGAGGGAATCCTGGCTATCGTAGTGTGTTCTACATGGAACTTGTTCCTGCACACATGCTAACGTCAAGCTTGCTTTGATCCAAAGTCTGTTATTTCGACAGCAGGCTCTGATACCAGTTCGGTTCCGGGACTCGGGGTCATCAAATGCTCACAATACTCTTGTGCTCTTTGCGGGCGTGGAATACCATTCAGCACCAACCCCTTGGACTGCTGTTGCTCATTGTATCACCCATCTTCCTAGACAATGGAATCGCTCAGTCTTCTCCCTTTCTCTCTCGCGTCTGGTGATATTCAAATTCGCTGTTACAGTCCACCAAGAATCGTTTGCCAGTAATCAATCAGAATTTTTCTATGGACCCTGTGAGCGTTCTCACAAGTTCATACACCTGAAAACATGTAAAGAAATCCAAGCTCACAATTAGCATTCTTTCTATTTTTAGAACGAACTAGTGTCTCCAACAAATCAATCAAATCTTCAATGGCACTATTGCTAGTTCCCGCATGGCAACGGCGCCAAATTAATAAGCCGGATTTTTTAGGCTCTACACACAACAATCTAACCCCATGTCTAATATCCTACAATATGGTTTTGTTATCTTTATAAGCACTTAGCGGTATTCGATCCAAAGGAAAAACAAGAATAACACACCGAAACTACAGAAGCTCGTTTAATCTAAAGCGGAATAAAGTTTATTGGTTTGTGTAGCTTTAATGTAATCTAATAAAAATTAAAGATGTAAACTTTAAAAAGCAATTATCGAAAAATAAACTAAAACTGGCATAACTAAAGATATACAAAATTAAATGACATTATTCTAACTCAATGCAATTAAGGTTCTAATGATCTAAACAGAGCAAATTACGATATTCGGTTTAAAACAATAATACACAAACGAATCCTCTGGGTAAGATAATCGACTTCCGATGATTCCTAACTTTGTCCGAGACAGTTCAAACATTCAACCAAAATTCATTCTTTTAGCTAAGGAACACTTCTAAAGATCAATCCACTCCCTGGTAAAGATCCCTTTCCAAGCTCTTATCAAATTATCATAGAACCACTCGTTCGTAAATTTTAGAGACATAACGCATAAACCAAGTTCAAATTAGCCACTAATTCCCATCTTAAAACATCCAATTCCCATTGGCTAAGTATGAAAAGCACTCATTGAATTCATCCAAAATCTCAACAACATTCCAATGGTTAAAACTTCTAAGTATTAAAAAAAAACTTGTATCAAGCTAATTTTAGACATTAAGAACACTCAATCTGAGGAAAGAATACAAGATCATACTCCTAAACACCAAGAACTAAAGCTCAAGAACCGATCCCTACTACCATACCTTAAGAATTCTTAAAAGACTACTCACTAATCCATAATTTTTACCTTAAATACATAAAAGTTCCTAGATAACCATGAAACTGACCAAGATGAAGAAAAGATGATTCAAGCTAAAGAAAAACAACCAAACATGAAAAACCAGAATCTTACTCAAAACATAAAAAAGTCAACTCATGAATATTGACTCAAATCGCAAAAGATAAAACCATAGAAATGAAGCTAAAGACAAGGATTAAGCATAATCTAGAAAGAAATTAAAATCAAACCATGAATTAAAAAAATATGATCATTACAACTCTCAAAACTAGAGAGAATATGTTTTTGTTTTGTTTTTAAAGATATGAGATATTGATATGTCTCAAGTGGTCCAAAAGTGTCTTTAAAAGAACGAAAACACGAATTATTCAATGGTATCGACCCGTTTGCGGTCGATACATGGCTCGATAAAGCCGTATCGACCGTGTTTGTCGATACGATGTCGGTTTATGGTACTCGGTGATTTCCAGTTTTTGTCTTCAGAATTAATCGACCCATATGGGGTCGATACGCCGGTCGGTACGGTGGTTATCGACCTGGTTTTTGGTCGATACTTGGGTCGATAAGCTTTTCTGGAATTGACCATCTTCTGATTTCAGCGTTATCGACCTTGTATGAGGTCGATAAGTGGGTC